>CM068383.1:58796093-59172285 GCA_034770075.1 Aralia elata
GGGGTACGAAGTTGAAAGTGACAGATCTGGAAGTGGCGAGCCGCTTAAGAAATCCGATCTTGGCCGCAGATCAATCTGCGGCTGGCCGCAGATCCATCTGCGGCTGGCCGCAGATCCATCTGCGGCTGGCCCTGGTGGGTCCCCTTGGGTCCCTTGCAGCCGGTTGATGTGTCTCGTGAAAATGAGTTACGAGATGGGTGCCCAGCGACGATACCTGGCCCCGACGAGACAATCGACCGGCGACGATAACTGGCGATTACGAGATGGATGTCCGGCGACGAAAAGATAACCAACCGGTGACGATAACCGGGGGATTACGAGATGGGTGACCGGCGACGATACCCGGCCCCGACGAGACAATCGAGACGACGATAACCGGCGATTACGAGATGGATGTCCGACGACGAAAACCGGCTCCGACAAGATAACCAACCGGCGACGATAACCGGGGGTTACGAGATGGGTGACCGGCGACGATACCCGGCCCCGAAGAGACAATCGACCAGCGACGATAACCGGCGATTATGAGATGGATGTCCGGCGACGAAAACCGGCTCCGACAAGACAACCAACCGGCGACGATAACCGGGGGTTACGAGATGGGTGACCGGCGACGATACCCGGCCCCGACAAGACAATCGACCGGCGATGATAACCGGCGATTACGAGATGGATGTCCGGCGATGAAAACCGGCTCCGACAAGATAACCAACCGGCGACGATAACCGGGGGTTACGAGATGGGTGACCGGCGACGATACCCGGCCCTGACGAGACAATCGACCGGCGACGATAAACCGGCCTTCGACAAGACAACCAACGCGCGACGATATCCGGGGGTTACGAGGATGGGTGACCGACGGACGATACCCGACCCCGACGAGACAATCGACCGGTCGACGATAACCGGCGATTACGAGAATGGATGTCCGGCGACGAAAAAAACCCGGCTCCGACAAGATAACCAACCGGCGACGATAACCGGGGGTTAAACGAGATGGGTGAACCGGCGACGATACCCGGCACCCGAACGTGACGATCAGTCACACCATCGACCACCCTTTTCCTGAATGTTTTGCATCAATGGCATCTTGAGTTGCATCATACAATCATATGTATTTGCATCACTGTTATCCATTGTCATCCTTGGCCATTGTCATTCATGCATCGATTGTCCCCTATTCTTTATTCCTGTTCATTTCCATTAAACATTGACTTGAACATGATAAAGAGGGGCAGCTGTAGACAACCCAAAATTTTTTGCGTTCCTTGTACTAACCATTAACAGGAGGGCAAAATCGTAAATTGAACCGGCTTGCGGGAGCGAAGGAGTGGCCACAAGTGCGAGCGCCCGACACCCACCGCAATGTTTAGCGACCAACAGCTGACAGTGACAATAAGGCCATCCGAAACGGGCATCCCCGAATGAGGGTGGCACGTCTTCCGGAAATTCCCAGACCTGCAGAAACCGAGCCTTGTCAACGAAAACCGACGTTACGGCAACGAAAATTGAGACGTGGGCATAAAAAAACGAGAAAGTCAAACCGTCCAGTCCGCGGATTGATCTGCGGCCAAATAGTGCACCTTTTGAAAACCACGGAACTCGAAATCGGGGTGAGTGGAAGGCAGGCGGCCAGCCAGCCTATTTCAACTCAGCTGTCGTGCAGCATACAGGGAGTTCAGCATATTGGGAAGAAGAAAGGTTTCAAAGCAGCAAGCAAGCAACGGAAATAGAGGAAAGAAAAGCCAATTTTGACAACAAAAATAGGAAGAAAAGAGAGAAAAAAAAGAGAGAATTTAATTCTTTTGATTTTGATTGTACCAAATACACTCCTTAATCCTATTCCAAATACACAAGTTCACATACATTTTGAGATCATTTAAAAGGTGAAAATACCTATTTGTTCTAGAAGTTTATATCATATCATTCGGTTGAATTTAAATGTAGTTTTTTGTTTTTTTTTTACAATGAAATTTAATGTGGGATAATTGGATTAGGGATTATTAGTGAGGGTTCCATTGGAACGAAATTTCCTCCTAATAACCCGAGGATATCCAATTGGTGAAATTTCTAGTTTGTTTCTGATAATTTATTGGGTGTAATTTATTTTAGATTGGTCAATTTTTCGATTATCATGTAGGTTTAGGCAGACCCGTATTGGGTTAGTTATGTAGTATTCCATTTGTGGGTATGTAAAAAATCTCGTGTGAGCCTAGGTATGCGATCCCAATCCCGTGGGTCCAAATCCGATGATGGACTTTTTGATGCATGTAATAGATTCGAGGTGCATCCTTTTTTGTAACATGTAATCATCGGAACCTTAAAACGCCGTTAAGGCGAGAATCGGGTTTAATGCCTGGTAGTAGTGGAACATGTGGATTGTTGGCGTTCGGGGATCATTTTGATGGCTTACATGCCCGTGGATAGCCCACAACGCGTGTTTATGCTTGATTATATTTTCGTGACACCAAAGAAAATGATTCCAAAAGATTAAACGATAAAAGATTTTTTTCTAAAATCAATCAAAGTAGGATATTAGCATCACAAGGCTAAAAATTTGGGGATGCGAACGAAAGTTGATTCCTATTTTTACAAGAAAGCTAAAAAGAAGTTATTTTCAATATGTCCAAAAAAAATTGGTTTTATAAAAGAATTTAAATGTTTTATTAAACCTTGATGTATAGGGGCGACAAGAGATCCTAGAAATTGCCCATGCATTTATGGAAAAGCAATGTATAAATCCATCAATTCCTATTTTTGCTAAGGCTTAATATAACTCCTATTTTTTGGCCAAAACGTCACCTAATGAAAATCTCCCAGTTTTGACAAATTAAAAATCAAAATTTTTTTTCATAAAGCTTTCTCGTGTATGCCGAAAAGACATTCCGAAGCGTTCCCAAGATTAAAGCACGACTTTCCAAAAAAATCCAAATGACTCTCTCATAACAAACTCACCCCAACAATCGCATAGGCACACACAAACACACACTCGCCCGGTATACATATTTCATGAATCAAAGGATAGGACATCATCAAGATTAGTGGTAACCCGTGTTTCATCACGGAAGTCGAGGGGTGCCTAACACCTTCCCCCTCACTTAAGCAAGACACACGAACTCTATGAATCTCGATTCGCAGACTCAATTAAAGTCCGGAGTCACATATGAGCCACCGATTTACGAAAATGAAACTCGGATTGAGTTGGTACATCCATTTCAAATATACCAACGTGGCGACTCTGATTAATTGGCGTCATCATAAAAAACGATCTTTCAAAACCCCGTCGACATTAATGCCGACCTTTTCCAAAAAAATCATTTAATCAAGAGGATAAAAATGGAAAAGACTAAAAAAAACACACCAAGAATAAATCCGGCGTCGACACATACCATTTGCATAAGCCTTAGAACAAATGCCGAGCTATGCCAAGTTCATGAAGGGGATTCTGTCAAGGAAGAAGAAATTGCAAAGATTTTGAAATTGTAGCTTTTGACAGAGGAATGCAGTGGCGGTATTACAAAGGATCTACCTCCAAAGTTGAAGGATCCGGGCAGTTTCACCAACATTCCTTGCACCATTGGAGACCTGTCATTCAACAAATGTTTAAGTGATCTTGGTGCAAGCATTAATCTCATGCCATTGTCCGTCTTTACTCAGTTGGGTTTGCCAGCACCCAAGCCAACAACTGTATCTCTTCAGTTACTAGCGGATCGTTCAGTCACCTACCCGAGAGGAATAGTTGAAGATGTTCTTGTTAATGTTGATTAGTTCAATATTTCCCAGCTGACTTCACAATCCTAGACTTCGAAGAGGACAAGGACATTCCCATCATACTGAAGAGGCCATTTTTTAGCTACCAAGAGAACTCTCATTGATGTGCAAAAGGGAGAATGGACAATGAGGGTTCAAGACCAAGAAGTCACCTTTAATGTCTTTAAAGCTAATGAAAAGCCCCGGACGGAAGAGGATGATTGTTTCCGAGTTGATATCATTGAAAGTGCAGACGAGCCCGAGGAATTCATTTAAAGCCACACGTAGTGACTTGCTTGAGATGACACTGACAAGGAGATATCGACTTTGGGTGATCCGAATGGGGGTGTGGGGGGGGCAAAAACTGTGAGTAATGATTCATTTTCTAGGATGCCAATACCCAGAATGGCAAAGTTCACAAGGTACCAATTGAGCCTTTGAAAAGTTCAAAAGATTCCTCATCACATTTGAAACCATCTAGAGAGGTACCCTCCTAAACTTTGAAGCTAAAACCCTTACCTAGTCACCTCAGGTATACATATCTAGGCACTTCAGATACATTTACCTGTCATATATTTCTTCTGCACTAACCACTTTACAGGAAGGCAAACTGATAAGAATCCTTCGAGAATTCCAAGGGGCTATTGGATGGACCATTGCTGATATAAAAAGGAATCAGTCCCCTCATTCTAAACTGCTCAAGATTCTGATGGAAGATGACAGCAAGCCCACCAAAGAACATCAAAGAAGACTGAACCCCATCTATGAAAGAGGTGGTGAAAGCCGGAAAATTCTAAAATGGCTAGACGCTCGGGACTCATCTATCCCATCTTCTGACAGTCCGTGGATGAGCCCTGTGCCCATAGTGTGTACCATAGAAGGGAGGAATAACCTGTGGTGAGAACTGAGAACAACGAGTTGATATGAAAGTAGTATGACACACAAGCCAATCATATTTGATATGAAATTAGTCATATAGTCTTTGTAATTCTTATTCATTTATATTAATTAAAGGAATTGATTATTATTACAAAGGCATTTTATATTATCGCTACATGGTGGCGTTTATAATAAATGTGATAAACCCATAGTTTTGGGCAATGCTTTTAAGAAATCATGATGGAGATTCATGCTGATGAGATCTTAATTCAAGAATAGCTCCACCTCTCAAACTACACCCCATTGTTCCCATATCCTCGTTGGATATACTAAATTCCCCCCCTCCCCCCCCCCCCCCCCCCCCACCACCCCCCTAGAGCGATTAGTGAACTACCGGATAGCAATTGAGTACCATACGTTGGCTATGCTCCTTATGAAGATGCTGATTGATCTCATAATCATCTTGTGTGGAGACACTAAAGCATAGTATGTAGGTGCATCTTGAGAGAATAAGTTCCAAACTGAACGTGACATCGCTAAGGAATACCTTAATGGGAGTTTTACTCGGCTGTCAATACAGGAATTCCCTCTAGTGATAGTAGGACAAGTGATCCTTAGACTTGAGATCAATCATAGTATCTTGTGTAGCTCCGATAAGTTAATACTTTGACATGTCCCATAAATAACCTTTAGGAATTATCAAAGGGTTATGACTTGGGTATAATCAAGTTTGTACATGGAGATAGGTGAAATGATCAACAAAGAACTCTACCACGTCTAGTAAACCAGATGTTATTGTCCTATGTGAATTCCGATCAAATGATAAACTCAGTAGTCCTGGCCAAGGCAGAATGAACATTAGAAAAGGAGTTATCTAATTTGCCATTATTTAGAGTTTTGTCATTTGGGAATCGAAATAACATATAATTACAATAAAATAAGACTTGACAGAAAATCCATGTCTTCAATATTTAATTGGGACATTGTTATGGTTAGAAGGAGTGAATTGTACGGTAACTATTATTACTCAAAGGTTCTTTTGTGATTAATGTTGAAATCTATATTATCTGGAAAGTCCGTTGATGCGCTAAGGGGGCTTACCCTTATTGTAGAAATAAATATTATTTATTTAAATGAATTAAATAGTTTAATTTATATATTTAAATAAGATTAGAAATTGTTCTAATTGATTTTACTTCTCAACCGTTTAATATGGAGAACCTAGAAGGGTCCCACCGCAAAAGGAAAATATTTATTTAAGAAGTAAATGGCATAATTGTACATAGTAAGGTTAAGTGTATTTAATTTAATCTATGGAGATAGAATAAATTAAATAGCTTAATATTTATTTATTTATATTTTGGAAATATTAAATATAAATTAAATAAGAGGAGTCTTATTATTATTATTACTGATTAATCTATTATTTAATTCCTAATAGGGATTGGGAAATTAATTAATATAACTATTATTTAATTCCCTAATAGGGATTGAGAATTATATTAATAGAAGTACTCTCTCTCATTAATTCCTAATTGGATTAAGGAATATAATTAAAGGTAGTTTAATTAAAATAGGAAACCCTAGATCCTAAATAGTTTAGGGAAGGGGTTTTCCTACATCTATAAATAAGAGAAAGTCCCTTATCATAGATTAGGGTTTACACACTCTTACATTAGATTGTGGAGAGTACTTGTAATTTCTATAGAGATAGGAAACTAGGGTTTTGCCAAACACCCCAACTTCTTGAATATTTGTTCTTCCTTGGTGGAATCACCTCTAGAGGCCAAAACACTTGGGTGGCTAACATTGATCAAAGGAAAGAATCACACCGTTGAATTCAAGAGAACGCGAAGGAATTGGAGTTGAACTTGTATCCATGAGGAAAGCTAGAATTCTACAAGGGTATAATTCTTTATTCTCTATCTCTTTCGTTTAATTAATAATTGTGCATAAAGGAACGATCATGGTGATGGTTTGTATAAAAATTTTAAAATCCGTTTTTGTCGCGCTTCCGCTCTATTTATGTAATCTGATTGCATGTTTTGCGTTACATACAAACCTAACAGTGGTATCAAGAGCCAATCTTTATGCGAATTATTAATTGTTTTGATTCTATTTATATATGGGTATGTATTTAGAATAATTTTATTGGGCATAATATTAGTTGTATAAAATTACTATTTTATGAAAAAACGAAATCACTTGATTTAATTAAATCGGTGTAACAGGATTACATTATATATTATATATATTATATGTAATCCGTATGTTATATATATATTATATGTAATTCGTATGTTATATATATATATATATGTAATCCGTATGTTATATATATATATATATATGTAATCACATTAGTAAAACATATATATAATATATATTATAAACGTGACATGTTGGTGTGTTATATATATATATATATATATATATATATATATAATATATATATATAATATTCTTAATAATTTTATAATTAAAATAAAGAGTTTATTTTAATCTTGAAATTGGATTTCATGCAACTTAAAATTGCCCATTAAATGATACTCATATATATATAGAATGATTTTATTATTCATGTGATGAATGTTATTTATTGATACATATAGAGATATGTATGATAATAAATAGGGATTGATTATGGATTATTGACCAATGTGTGATTGGAATTATTTTAGAGGATGCTTGAATGTATGGGTTTTTATAAATGGGGTCTGCGTACCTCGTCTTCTCTAATTTTTCTTAATGTAAATTCTATCTCCCCTCCTATGTACTTCCCCTTGACTGCTGATCAAGGTTTCTATTTGTTGTAAATAGTTTATGTAATAGGACTAGTTAGAATTAATTTTTGAAGAAATTGGAGACAAAGGAGCAAGGAGCGCTTGAAGACCCGTTTGTATGGAGCCCGGGTTTAAATGTAATAGTTATATTTAAATTTAATTCTTGCACCCTAGGTTTGACCTTTTGGTTCACTTGGTGGCTCTAGTGAACCAAACTAGAATAAAAGTCCATAATCAATCCGGTAGAATATAGTATTCTATATGTGCATGCTTACTATATATATATTATATATTATCAAACATTGCTTCGCATGTAAAATAATATGACGCGTATTTTATATGTATATGTGCATGCGCGCTAAACAAGATGAGACTAATAATAACAAACCCCTCAAAGTTTTATATTAAGTCCTAAGCGTTCAAAGATATTTGGAATATCGAACGTCGCCTTCTAGCATGGTAAAGCGATAGAGTATTAAATATTTAATATGAGTTTGTTGTGTCACACAAGGCAAGTATTAAATATTTAAGATGTTGCTTTAATCACATTTGATGCTTATACATAGACTGAACGATACTGTTTTGTTGTGTCACACAAGGGACAATGTTTTTTCTTTCGAATATATGGAAGTGCTAGGTTGGACTTAACTTAGATAATTTTGATTCGGATGTGTCACACTTGATCAAAATAATCTAAGAGGCAAAAAAAAACAAGGAGTTACATAATGATGTAATTGACAATAGTTTGTCTACCTATTTATTTATATATAGTTTGTTGTGTCACACAAGGCTATATACATTTGAAAATGGGATCCTTATTCTCACTCAGCAAATCTTTAATTAGATTTGCCGAACTATATAATGAGGGTAATATGGTTTGATGAAAATAGTGGGAGATACCAATTTAAAATAAAGACCTAATTTATTTTGGTAATTATATTAAATGAATGTATGCTAAAAATGTTGTCTATTTCACATGCAGAATTTTAAAAATGTCAAACTCACTATCACTGCGTAGCATACTTGATGCTAACAAACTGACCGGACCGAATTACAACGGACTGGTTAAGGAATCTGAGAATTGTTCTCACTGCTGAAAAGATTTCTTATGTCCTAAATTCGCCAGTCCCTGCAAATGTTGCAGAAACAGCCTCTGAGGAAGAGATTGCTACTTTTAGAAAGTGGCAAGATGATGCAATCTTGGCTCAATGCATCATGCTCGCATCCATGAGTAACGAGCTTCAGCGTCAGCATGAAACTATGGATGCTCCTACTATATTGCTAGCACTCAAAGAGTTGTATGGTGAGCCAAAGTAGGACTGCTAGATATCAGATATCTAAGGAGCTCTTCCGATCTCGTATGACCGAGGGCACTGCTGTTTGAGACTCATGTCCTTAAGATGATCAATCTGATTTGAACAACTTGGACAGCTTGGGTTCGTGATGGATGGGGAGTTAAGCCAAGATTTGATCTTGCAGTCACTCCCGGACACCTTCTCACAATTTGTTTGTGAATTTTTCACATGAATAAGTTGGACGTCAGCTTGCCTGAGTTACTTAACATGCTGAAAACAGCTGAAGGTCACTTCTCATCCAACAAGAACCAAGTCTTACTGGTGGATGATTCTTCCAAGAAAAGAAAGAGGCCCAAGGTATCTTCTGAAAAGAAGAAAGACAAGAAGGCTAAGGGCAAGGCGAAGAGAAAGGATAAGAAGAAACCTGATCCAGATAGCAAAGGAGTTTGCTACCACTGCAACAAGCCGGGACATTGGAAGAGGAACTGCAAGCAGTATCTTGCGGACCAAAAGAAGCTTCGACTTCTGATCTAGGTTTGTTCATGATTGAAATTAATTTTTCTGAAAGTCAAAATTCTACTTGGGTATTGGATACCGGCTGTGGTTCTCACATATGTAATAATATGCAGGGACTAAGCAGAAGTAGAAAGCTGAACAAGGATGAAGTCGTCCTACGAGTGGGAAATGGAGCAAAGGTTGCTGCATTAGCTGTAGGGACTTATTGTTTAGCACTGCCTTCGAGAAAGTTTCATTAGTTTAAATAATTGTTATTATGTTCCGACACTCATTAGAAACATTATTTCAATTTCTGTATTGGATATGGATGGTTTTGATATTATAATAAAGAACAACAGTTATTTTATTTTATAATAAAAATGTTTTATATGGTGTTGGGAACCTACTGAATGGACTTTATATACTTGACTTGCATGAAAAATATACTTCAAATTGAAACAAACTAAGAAAAGAAAAAGAGATGATGTTTAATTATACCTTTATGTGGCACTGTAGACTCGGTCATATCAATGAAACAAGATTAACCAAGTTGCATAAAGATGGGCTTTTAGAGCTATCTGATTATGAATCATATCCAACTTGTGAATCTTGTCTCATGGGTAAGATGACTAAATCTCCTTTTAGTCGAAAAGGAGAAAGAGTTACAGAGTTGTTAGCGTTGGTACACACAGACGTTTGTGGACCTATGACAACGAATGCACGAGGAGGGTATTCTTATTTTATTACTTTCACTGATGATCATTCTAGATTTGGATATGTGTATTTAATGAAAATACAAATCTGAATCGTTTGGAAAAGTTCAAAGAATTCAGAAGTGAAGTAGAGAAACAAACTGGTAAAAGTATTAAGATTCTTCGATCGGATCGAGGGAGGGGAAATACTTGACCAATGAGTTTCTCAATTGTCTCAAGGAAAATGGTATAAATCTCACAATGGACTCCACCAGGAACGCCACAGTTGAATGGTTGTATCTGAAAGGAGAAATCGAACATTGTTGGACATGGTTCGTTCCATGATGAGTTTTAACCGGCCTTCCAGTATCATTCTGGGGGTTATGCCCTAGAAACGGCTGCATATCTACTTAACAAAGGTACCTACCAAATCCGTCCCAAAGACCCCATATGAATTATGGACAGGGAGGAAACCAAATCTTAAGTATGTTAAGACTTGGGGTTTGAGGTTGTCCAGCTTATGTCAAAAGGTTTGAGCATGATAAGCTAAAGACTAATCCGACAAGTGTAGATTTGTGGGTTACCCTAAAGAAACTGTAGGGTATTATTTCTATCATCCCAATGATCAAAAGTGTGTTTGTAGCGAAACACCCGCTGCCTTCTTGGAAAAGGAGTTTATCCTCGAAGGGGTCAGTGGGAGTAAGATATATCTTGAAGAAGTTCAAGAACCACAAAATACTATGGATCAAAGTCAGGTACCTGACCAAGTAGAAGAACCTACTTACCATTACCTATTCGTAAATCTGGAAGAGTACCGAAGATACCTGAGAGGTATGGATTCATCATAGAGGATGATGATGAGGTACGCATCATAGATGATGATGATCCATTGACTTACGAAGAGGCTATGAGTAGTAATGACTCAGAGAAATGGCTAGAAGCCATGAAATCCGAGATGGACTCCATGTATGAAAACCAAGTATGGACTTTGGTTATCACCACCTGAGGGCATTAAGCCTATTGGGTGTAAATGGGTCTTTAAGAGAAAGACTGGGGCAGATGGCAAGGTAGAGACCTAATAAGGCCCGATCTGGTTGCAAAAGGTTTCAAACAAAGACAAGGAGTTGACTATGATGAAACCTTCTCGCCAGTAGCTATGCTCAAGTCCATTCGGATTTTTTGCTTGCAATTGCAGCTTATTTAATGACTACGAGATCTGGCAAATGGACGTGAAAACGGCCTTCCTCAATGGAGAGCTTGAGGAGAATGTATATATGATACAGCCAGAGGGTTTTGTTTCAACGGTTGAACAAACCAAGTCTGTAAGCTACAACGATCCATTTATGGATTGAAGCAAGCTTCTCGAAGGTGGAAACATCCGTTTTGATGAGATAATCAAAAGGTTTGATTTTATCAAAAATGAGGATGAACCTTGTGTGTACAAGAAGGTTAGTGGGAGCGCTGTTTCATTCCTTGTATTTATATGTTGATGACATATTATTGATAGGGAATGATGTTCTTATGCTACAGTCGATCAAAATTTGGTTATCTAAACACTTCTCCATGAAGGACTTGGGTGAGGCAATCCTATATTTTGGGGATTAAAGATCTATAGAGATAGATCTAAAAGGATGCTGGGCTTGACCCAAGGAAAGTACAATTGACTCGATGCTAAAGAAGTTTAGCATGGAAGATTTCCAAGAGAGGTCTCATGCCGATGAGCCATGGAATACATCTCTCCAAGAAACAGGCCCCAAAGACACCTGAGGAGAAAGACCGTATGAGTAAGATTCCTTATACTTCTGCAATAGGATCTATCATGTACGGTATGATATGTACTAGACCAGATGTCGCTCATGCACTTAGTGTAACAAGCAGATATCAGTCGAATCCAGGAGAAGAGCACTGGAAGGCAGTGAAAAACATCCTAAAGTACTTGAGAAGAACTAAGGATGTATTTCTTGTCTACGGTGGGTCTGAATTGAAACTAGAGGGCTATACAGACTCAAGTTTTCAAACGGACCAAGATGACAGTAAATCCGTTTCAGGGTACGTGTTTTACCTTAAACGGTGGCGCAGTGAGTTGGAAGAGTTCCAAGCAGCAAAACAATTGCTGATTCAGTGACAGAGGGCAGAGTACATAGCTGCAAGTGAAGCTGCAAAGGAAGCTGTTTGGATGAAGAAGTTCATAACTGAACTTGGAGTGGTTCCTAGCATTAGAGGAGCCGTACCTTTATTCCTGTGACAACAACGGAGCTGTTGCGCAGGCTAAGGAACCCAGGTCTCATCAGAAATCCAAACACGTGTTGCGGCGGTTTTCATTTGATTAGAGAGATCATTGAAAGAAGGAGATGTCACCCTGGAGCGTGTGGAACTCTCAAGACAACATTGCAGATCCATTTACTAAAGCTTTAACTCAACAGCAGTTTTGATCGTCACTTTAGAGAAAGATGGGTATTAGATACCATGGCGATTGGCTTTAGTGCAAGTGGGAGATTGAAAAGTAGTATGCACACAAGCCAATCATATTTGATATGATATAGCATATACTTTGTAATCTTATTCATTTATTTAATAAAGGAATTAATTTTTATTAAAAGGCATTTTATATTATCTACATGGTGCTGTTATATTAAATGTGATAAACCCATAGTTTTGAGCAATGCTTTTAGAATCATGATGGTGATCATGCTGATGAGATCTAAATTCAAGATAGCTCACAAACTAAAATTGTTCCTAAATCGTTGGATTACTAAATTGGGGATTAGTGAATCCGGATAGATTAGTACATACGTTGCTTGCTCTTATGAAGAGGATGATTGATCTCATAATCATTTGTGTGGAGACACTAAAGCAAGTATGTAGGTGCTTATTGGAGAATAAGTTTCACTGAACGTGACTCGCTAAGGAATACCTAATGGAGTTTTACTCGGCTGTCAATAGGAATTCCTCTAGTGATAGTAGTACAAGTGATCCTTAGACTTGAGATCATCATAGTATCTTGTGTATGATAAGTTATACTTTGACATGTCCCTTAAGACCTTTAGGGTATATCAAAGGGTATGATTGGGTATAATAAGTTGTACATGGAGATAGGTGAATGATCAACAAAGAATCTACCACGTCTAGTAAAAGATGTGAATGTCCTATGTGATTCGATAAATGATAACTCAGTAGTCCTTGGCCAAGGCAGAATGAAATTAGAAAGGAGTTTCTCATTTGCATTATTTAGAGTTGTGCATTTGGGAATCGAAATACATATAATTAAATAAAATAAGACTTGACAGAAATTCCATGTCTTATATTTAATTGGGACATTGTATGGTAGAAGGATTGAATTGTACGGTAACTATTTACTCAAAGGTTCTTTTGTGATTAATGTTTAAATCTATATTATCTGGAAAGTCGTTGATCGCTAAGGGGGCTTACCCTTATTGTAGAATAAATATTATTTATTTAAATGAATTAAATAGTTTAATTTATTTATTTAAATAAGATTAGAATTGTTCTAATTGATTTATTCTCAACCGGTTTAATATGGAGAACCTAAAGGGTCACACCGCAAAAGGAAAATATTTATTTAAGAAGTAAATGGCATAATTGTAATAATAAGTTAAGTGTATTTAATTTAATCTATGGAGATAGAATAAATTAAATAGCTTAATATTTATTATTTAATATTTTGGAAATATTAAATATAAATTAATAAGAGGAGTCTTATTATTATTATTACTATTACTATTATTTAATTCCTAATAGGGATTGAGAATTAATTAATATAACTATTATTTAATTCCTAATAGGGATTGGGAATTAATTAATAGAAGTACTCTCTCTCATTAATTCCTAATTGGATTAGGAATATAATTAAAGGAGTTTAATTAAAATAGAAACCCTAATCCTAAATAGTTTAGGGAAGGGGTTTTCCTACATCTATAAATAAGAGAAGTCTTATCATAGATTAGGGTTACACACTCTTACATTAGATTGTGGAGAGTACTTGTAATTTCTATAGAGATAGAAACTAGGGTTTTGCCAAACACCCAACTTCTTGAATATTTGTTCTTCCTTGGTGGATCACCTCTAGAGGCCAAACACTTGGGTGGCTAACATTGATCAAAGGAAAGAATCACACACACCGTTGAATTCAAGGAGAACGCGAAGGAATTGGAGTTGAACTTGTACCTGAGGAAGCTAGAATTCTACAAGGGTATAATTCTTATTCTCTATCTCTTTCGTTTAATTAATAATTGTGCATAAAGAACGATCATGGTGATGGTTTGTATAAAAATTTTAAAATCCGTTTTTGTCGCGCTTCCGCTCTATTTATGTAATCTGATTGCATGTTTGCGTTACATACAAACCTAACATTGATACCAACTCGAACAGTCACGGGATGGAGAGTCTGGATGGACTATTGAAAGCTCAACAAAGCCACGAGAAAAGATCACTTCCCACTTCCATTCATAGATCAAATGTTGGACAGATTGGCAGGGCATGAATACTACTGTCTGCTTGACGAATATTCTGGATATAATCAAATTGCCATCGCTCCAGAGGATCAAGAAAAGACAACTTTTACTTGTCCATATGGAACTTTTGCTTTCAGGCGAATGTCTTTCGGTCTGTGTAATGCTCCAGCCACATTTCAACGGTGCATGATGGCAATATTTTCTGACATGGTAGAAATCAACATGGAGGTTTTCATGGATGATTTTTCAGTGTTTGGAAATTCCTTCGACAGTTGTCTAGAGAATTTGGTCATGGTACTAAAGAGATGCGTGGAAACAAACCTTGTGCTCAATTGGGAGAAATGTCACTTCATGGTTCAAGAAGGAATAATCTTGGTTCACAAAGTTTCAGCAAAAGGTTTGGAGGTGGATAAAGCAAAATTAGAAACCATCGAGAAATTGCCTCCACCAACTTCTGTAAAAAGGAGTTCGAAGTTTTTTTGGGCCATGCCGGGTTTTACCGGAGATTTATCAAAGACTTCTCCAAAATCACAAAACCCCTGTGCAATCTATTGGAAAAGGATGTTCCGTTCATATTCGATGAAAATTGCTTAGCAGCCTTTGAGTTGTTGAAAAAGAAGTTGACAACAACACCTGTGATAGTGGCACCGGATTGGTCTCTTCCATTTGAGCTTATGTGTGATGCTAGTGATTACGCTGTGGGCGTGGTATTGGGTCAGCGCAGAGAGACAAGGTTCTACATGTAATTTACTATGCCAGCAAGACACTCTCAGAGGCCCAAATGAATTACACCACCACCGAGAAGGAATTACTCGTTGTTGTTTATGCTTTCGACAAGTTCCGGTCCTACCTCATTGGAACAAAGGTAGTGGTGTACACAGATCATGCAGCAATTCAGTATTTGATAGCAAAAAAAGATGTTAAACCAAGATTGATCAGGTGGATCCTTTTGCTCCAAGAATTTGACTTAGAAATAAAGGACAAGAAAGGCACGGAGAATCTAGTTGCTGATCATCTGTCCAGATTAGACAATCCGGATATGGAGAGCAAAGAGAAGGTTGAAATAAATGATTACTTCCCTGATGAACAACTATTTGCAATCACATCTGAGATCCCTTGGTTCGCTGATATTGTTAACTATCTTGTGAGTCATGTACTACCACCGGACCTAACTTCTTAGCAGAAAAAGAAATTTTTGCATGATGCAAAGAGATACATGTGGGACGAGCCTTACTTGTTGAAACAATGTACAGATCTTATGATCCGAAGGTGCATTCCCGATGTCAAGACTACCAGTATATTACATGCATGTCATTCTTCTCTGTATGGCGGCCATTATGGAACGCAGAGAACTGTAGCCAAAGTACTCCAGGTCGGGTTCTATTGGCCCACCTTGTTCAAAGATGCCCATCAATTTATAAAGAATTTGTGATCGATGCCAAAAGGTGGGGCAACATCTCTAACCGCAATGAAATGCCTCTAAATGTAATCTTGGAGGTGGAGATCTTTGACGTATGGGGCATAGACTTCATGGGACCATTTCCATCATCTTGTAACAACCTCTATATCCTTCTTGCAGTTGACTATGTGTCCAAATGGGTGGAAGCTTCGGCTTTGCCTACCAATGATGCTAAGGTAGTTCTTAGATTCCTACAAAAGAGCATTTTCACTAGATTTGGCACTCCACGAGCTATCATCTGTGATAAGGGCAGTCATTTCTGTAACAAATAGTTCACAGCCCTCCTGGCTAAATACGGAGTGAGGCACAGAATTGCCACAGCATACCATCCACAAACAAATGGGCAGGCCAAAGTGTCAAATATAGAGGTCAAGAAAATTCTGGAAAAGATTGTTAATCCTTCCAGAAAAGACTGGTCGTTGAAGCTAGATGAAGCATTATGGGCATATAGAACCGCCTATAAGACACCCCTCGGCATGTCCCCATACCATGTGGTCTACGGCAAAGCTTGCCATCTTCGGGTTTGAACTAGAGCACAAAGCCTATTGGGCGATCAAAAAGTTGAATTTCGACCCATCTGCAGCGGGAGAGAGGAGATTTCTATAGCTAAATGAACTTGATGAGTTCCGATTACAAGCCTATGAGAATTCTAAACTCTACAAGGAGAAAGTAAAGAGGTGGCACGACCGTAAAATCATCAAGAGAAAATTTAAACCTGGCCAAGCAGTCTTGCTATTCAACTCCATGCTCAAATTATTCCCGGGAAAGCTCAAATCCCGATGGTCGGGTCCATTTACCATCACGGTTGTATTCCCACACGGGGCCATCAAAATAATTGGAAAGGACAGTGAGCAACCGTTCAAGGTGAATGGCCAACAGCTAAAGCACTATTGGGGAGGCAAAGTCGATCGCCAAGAATCCTCAGTTGTCCTAGGCATGGACTGAGCACCAATGGATAGTCGAGCTAACCGACTTTAAACCAAAGTGCTTCTCGGGAGGCAACCCGAATTTATTATTATTACTTTTTATTCTTGTGTGATTATAATTTAGTTTGTATGATTTCATTTTAACATGTTTGTTTGCTTTTCAGGTGTCCGATCACGCCTTCAACCTTATGACTTAAACAGACCTTAAGTTTGGAGGTGCATAGTTTACAATGCATTGCGTATGCATCATTTGTAAGTTTGCAAGTTTGAACTAAGAATTCCTTTCATTTTTTAGATGTGTTGGATATTTATAAGAATTGAGTTTTTCACCTGGAGATTTAATGTGTGTCAAATGTGTTTTCAAAAAAAAATGGTGAATTTCTCATGCATATCATATCATGTAGTGTAGTTGCATGACCCTAACATCTGGATTAGTAAACACCCTCACTTGCCTATGATGAGAATGTTTTGAAATGTTGCTAATTGCTAAGACTTGGGCCGAATGCCATGATTTACTGCAAATCTTGTTGTGTGTTGAGTCTGATAGTACCGGTTAACACGCTTTTAGTAGTTATCTTGCTTAGTGACTTAAAAATTCGCATAAATTGAGTTCTGGAGGGAAAGCGATGTGTTAATAAAAGATAAGCAAATGAGGGTAGTGTTAGTTGAGACAACTTGTGTCTAAGTTTGGGGGAAAACTTAGTGGAGCATTTGAGCAACGAAATGGAGCGTAAAACGCATTCGTTGATATATATATATATATATATATAAGATATTGAATAAATGCTTGGTTAGTCTAGTTTTGTGGCCTTTGATATTCGAGTAAGTACGCCCTAGGGGATGTCTCTACACCTAGTGCCCTAAGACCAATTGGTTTGGGAGTCGTTGGTCGAAAGCTCGCTACATGGGTATCATTGATGTAGACACCCAAATTTTGCGTTCCCTGTACTAACCATGACAGGAGGGCAAAATCGTCAATTGAACCAGCTTGCGGGAGCGAAGGAATGGGCACAAGTGCGAACGCCCAACACCACCGCAATGTTTGGCGACCAAAGCTGACGTGACAATAAGGCCATCCGAAACGGGCATCCCCGAATGAGGTGGCACGTCTCTCGGAAATTCCCGGACTGCAGAATACGAGCCTGGCAGCGAAAACCGACGTTAAGGCACGAAAATCGAGGCGTGGCACGAAAATCGAGAAAGTCAAACCGTCCAGCCGCGGATTGATCTGCGGCCAAATAGTACGCCTTTTGAAAACACGAAACTCGAATCACGGAACTCGAAATCAGGTGAGTGGAAGGCAGGCGGCCAGCCAGCCTATTTCAGCTCAGTTTCGTGCAGCATACAGGGAGTTCAGCAAATTGGGAAGTTTTTGAAGGAAGAAGGATTCAGCAGCAGCACAAGCACGGAAATAGAGAGGATAAAGAGCCAATTTTGCAACAAAATAGGAAGAAAAGAGAGAAAAAAAAAGAGGATTTATTTCTTTTGATTTTGATTGTATCAAATACACTCTTTATCCTATTCAAATACACAAGTTCACATCCATTTGAGATCATTTGCAAGGTGAAAATTCCTATTTGTTCTAGCAATTTATATCATATTGATTGGTTAAATTAGATGTAATTTTCATGTCTCTTGTGGAACAATCATGGATTAGGGATTATTAGTGAGGGTTCCATCGGAACAAAATTCTTCCTAATAACCCGAGGATATCCAATTGATGAAATTTCTAGCTTGTTTATGGTGATTCATTGGGTGTAATTTATTTAGATTGTCATTTTTCGGATATCATGGTGTATTAGATAAATCCGGGTTGGTTAGTTATGTAGTATTCATTTTGTGGGCATGTAGTAACCTCGTGTGAGCCTAGGAATGCGACCCCGTGGTCCAAATCCGATGATGGACGTTTGGATGTATGTGATAGATTCAAGATGCTCGTGTTGTAACATGTAACCGTTGGGCCTTAAAACGACGCTAAGGCGAGAATCGGGTTTAAGGCCCTGTATTAGTGGAATATGTGATTGTTGGCGTTCGGGAATATTGTGATGGCTTACATGCCCATAAATAGCCCCGACGCGTGTTTATGCTTGATTAGATTTTGTGACACAAAAAATGATTTCAAGGATTAAACGATGAAGGTTTTTTATTAAAATCAACAAGTTAGGATATTAGAATCACGAGGTTAAAAAATCGGAAATGTTAATAAATGTCGATTCCTACTAAACGAGAAGGCCAAAGGAAATCATTTTCAACCATCACCCAAAAATGGCTTTTATGAATGAACGAAATGTTTTATTAGACCTTTGTGCATAGGGTTAAAGATATCCTAGAAATTGCCCATCATTTTATGAAAGCAATGTATAGATTTCGATTCCTATTTTGACAAAGGTTTAAAAGATTCTTGTTTTTCCAAAACAACGCCTAATAAAAATCCCATAGTTTTTGACAAATAAAATCCAACCTTTCGCACAAATAAAGGAGCTCTCTCGTATTAAACGGAAACGACGTTCTTAAAATATTCCCGAAATAAAACACGATTTTTCATAAAAGCCAAATGTTTCACCTCACCACAATATTCACATAAGCACACACACACACACACACCCGCACGTATACACATTTCATGAATCAAAGGATAGGAAAGTATCAAGATTGCGGTAACCGTGTTTCACGGAAGTCGGGGGGTGCCTAACACCTTCCCCTCGCTTAAGCAAGCCCCCGAACTCTATGAATCTCGGTTCGCAGACCAATTAATTCGGAGTCACATATGAGCCAGCGATTTAGAAAAAACGAAAACTCGGATGAGTTGGTACATCCATTTCAAATATACCAACTGACGACTCTGGTTAATTGGCTCATCATAAAAACGATCTTTCAAAACCCCGTCGACATTAAGGCCGACCTTTTCCAAAAATCATTTAATCAAGAGGCTAAAATTGGAAAAGACTAAAAAGGGCAATTGAAGAAAAAAACCCGGCGTCGACAGCTGGCGACTCTGCTGGGGACATTAGAGGGCTTAAGCCGCATTCAAATTTTTGATACTATCCTATCCTTTTAAGATTCATAAAATGTGTGTGTGTGCAATATTTTGATTTTTACTTTTGTTGTGTGAATGTGTGTTTTTGCCCAATAAATGAATGATTGAATGGAATTGCTTTACTCTTTCATTTGCATACGGTGAGGGCGATGAATGTGAATGTATGTTGAGAGAGTACCTCCTCCTGAGGCGAACCTGTCGGTTGCTTATTACTGGACTCGAAGGGGCTGCTCCCCGGAGATGGCTCAGGAAACGCACCACCCAAATCCGCTCCAATCGAAAGGACTCAGACGAGTAGATTGCGAAGATTTGGGGACCTTCATGCCGAAAAGCCTGTGAGAGTAATCCTAGGATAGGTCAGCCTCAGATTAACCCAACGCAGGAAAAGTCTCTTCATGCCCTTTTACTTTCACGCGTATAAAATGTCAAGATCTCATTCATATATGCCTCCCCTGTTGACAAAAAGTACTGACCTCCATGTTTTGCAGGGAATAGCTGGGAAGGCATAATAAGTCATGTCTATCAATTATTATTGCAATAAGGGACTACTAACATACTGTTTTGCAGGGAAAGATTAAAAAACCCGAAAAACAAAAGTTACCACTTTAGCATCCATCCATATCCTCTCATTTCCCAGGACTAAACTTCGAACCATTGTTTTTGTAGGATTGCTCCTCAAACCCGTTCGCAGTCTAAGAAAGCCCAAGTCTCTACCTCTGAAATGGCTGATCTTCCCAATCATAGTTCCATATCTCGGGAAGAGTTTGATGACTTTAAAAAGCAGATGATGGAAATGGCCACAATGCTAAAAGAGCAGTTCCTAATCAGACAGGATCCGCCAAACCAAGGACCACACAATATTCCACCACCAGGGGGTGACCAGAATCCTCCTAGAAATGGTGCAAACCTGTTTAAAGATGACCAACCCCAACTCAAGGACGAGCCACTCATCCCAAGGGCCTTTCCCATACCCAACATGACAGTGATCACTATCCTAGAGGAGGGGGACATTGACGACCTTCGGAAAAAAATGAAACACATGGAGGAGACCATCCAATCTCTAAGAGGCATAGGCTCCCTGGGTAGGGTTAATTACTCGGATCTATGTGTTTTCCCCGGAACCAGATATCCAGAAAAGTTCAAAGTCCCCGAGTTTAAAAACTACAATGGAAAGGGAGACCCCTACACACACTTGAAAATATACATTGGAGAACTCGGGTCTTATGTCGAAGACGAGGGGTTGAGGATGCAGCTATTCCAGAAAAGCTTAACAGGGGAGGCAAGAATCTGGTATGCCCGCCTTGACAACGCCCGAATCCACAACTGGGAGGAATTGGCCCATACCTTCTTAACCCAATACAGCTTTCAGGCCCAGATGGCCCCTGATCGGTACCAAATGACAAAAGTTAAGAAGCCACCCAGGGAATCCTTCAGGGATTACGCTCAACGATGGAGGGGTATGGCTGCCCAGGTGAATCCCCCGATGAGCGAGTCAGAGATGGTGATGACTTTTGTAGACATTCATGAGGCCCCGTATTATGAGCGGGTTATTTCAGGGATTGGTAGGCCTTTTGCTGAAATGATTAAACACGGAGAAATGGTGGATATGGGTCTGAAATCTGGAAAGATTCGAGATTTCACTGCTTTGGAAACGGCTGCAGAACAAATACAGAGTGGAAATTATGGCAGCACTTCCCGTAGGGTGCAAAAGAAAAAAGAGGAGGATGTTTCCCTCATCCTTCAGGGCTCGTCTAGAAAGGCAGAAAACCGTAATCCAGTACAGGTACAGAGAGTGGGGCCATCCCGACAGCCTAACTTCTCTGATCAGAGGGCGGAGGGGCGAAGGAGATTTGAGGCATCATAAAATCGAGTATTCACCCCCTCGGGGAGCCTCTCGAGCGGATTTTAGCAGTATTGATGGCCCAAAAGAAGATAATCAATTTGGCGCCCCCAAGTGACCCGAAGGGAAGAAGGTTTGACCCAAGCAAGCGATGCGCATACCACTCGGGTTCCCCGGGTCACGATACGTAGGATTGTTGGACGTTGAAACATATAATTCAGAACATGATTGACAATGGGGAAATTGTGGTAGAGAAGCCGGACTCCCCGAATGTCAAGGCCAACCCCTTGCCAAGACATGATGGAGGGGGGGTAAATGTGGCGGAGGCCAATGAAGCCGAGGGGCCGTCAAGGCTGAACTATGTGAAAAGAATTGATGAAATGATCAACATGATAAATGATCACGGGAGTGCGCGGGGAGCGCCCCTTAGGTTGATGGGTGTAAGCAGAAATACCACTAAGGAACCTGTCAAGTTGGCGGCGCCGAGACCCCTCATCCTTACAGCAAGACCGCAATTCCCTATCAGCAGTCTAAACACAGTACCATGGAATTATGGAGGGATGTCAGAGGAAGCGGCCAGTTGTGCTTCTGTGATGACAAGGGGGAACCCCTTATATCTTCCCGGGCGAGTCCTTGAGAGCCAAAAGAAGAAAAATGAAGAGATTTCCGAGGAAAGGGCCATAGAATTCTTGAAAAGGATGGATCACCCGGAAACACGAGGGATCCAGATTTTAAATGAGGAGTCAACCCTAACATCAGTCATGGACTTGGTGTTGTCATCCAGTGATCACTGCAAAGCCCTGGCGAAAGTCCTGGAGGAGGCATACGTGCCCAAGGAAATTAGTGAGGAAGGTTTCGGCCAGCTGGTAGGCCATCTGTTGGAGAGTGATGTAATATCGTTTGCAGATGAGGACATCCCTAAGGAGGGAAGGGGGCACCGAAAACCGCTACATATTACGGTAATCTCCTCGGGTTATATCATGAATGGGGTGTTGATTGATGGAGGGTCGGCACTGAATATCTGCCCCCTCAGTACATTGCAGAAGATGAACATCAATCCCAAGCGCCTACGGGCCAGTCATATAGTGGTGCGAGCTTTCGATGGCTCCCGGAGGGATACAATTGGAGAGATAGAATTGTCGGTGGAGATTGGACCTTGTACTTTTGATATCTCTTTCCAGGTCCTAGACATTACAGCCAGTTATAACCTGTTATTGGGGAGGCCGTGGATACACATGGCCGGAGCAGTTCCTTCCACGCTACACCAGCAAATCAAATTAATCATCGATGGGAACCTGGTAACAATCTCGGCAGAATGTGATGACCCTTCTCCTCCCAAAAATGGCCTACCAGTGATTAATGTGGACGAGTCGGCGGCACCTGCCAGTTTTCAAGCGTTGGAAATCAGTACTCCCTACTACCGATGCCTGGGGGCTCCAGCCATAAAACCCAAGGTCTCTCCATAACTTACCTTCGTTGCGAAGGAAATGATGAAAATGAATTTCCAGCCTGGACAGGGACTGGGAAGAGCAGTCAAGGAATCACCGAGCCTATCCAACTACCACAGCAGATAGGCAAGGCAGGGTTGGGATATCGTGAAGGCGTAGCACGGAGACATCATCAGGGTGCGGCTCCGATTCGGATGGCTGGCATTCTGGTGACCAAGGTTAACAGTGAGCAGGGGATTAGCGAGCCCGTGATTGAGTCTGGGGATGAAGAATTAACCCCCGTGAGTGATAGGTTGGCCAAGAGGGAAAGTTTCCTGCAGGAGGTCGCGAAAGAATTTGAAACCAAGTGCTATATCCCCGGACAATCAACAAGCAGTAGGGAGGGGACGAATATTATCACACCACTAGGAGCCCAACAAGTTGTGCCTGTCATCAATTGGGCAGGGCTAATTATTTCTAGAGAAGATAGGAAGGAGGACTCAGGCGACGTATCTGTAATCATCGGGGAAGTGTCCGATGTGAAGCCCCCTTTTATCCAGCGCATTTCATCTGACCTGACCGTCGACAACTGGACCATGAAACCAGTGATATCCAAACAAGGGTAAAACCCGACGTCAGGGTGGTAGACCCCAGAGGATGGGGGAATGAAGAAGTTTTATTTTTGTTGTTGTTTTATTTTTGCATAATTATGTCGTTTCTTCGTGTTATTTGAAAATGCAATCGTCGTGGAAAGCAACTTATATATGACAAGTATTTTGTTTCATGTCAGGTGTACCAATTTGAGTAATCCTTGCCTGACAAACGATCTCTCAAACTTGAACGATGATTATGATTTTGACATTGAGCTGGATTTCGATTTAATGGGCATTGAGCAAGACGAGACAGATTACGACGATGCGCCTGACGAGATCAAAGGATGGGTCGAGGATAAACCCAAACCCAACTTGGACCAAACCATTACCATAGATGTTGGAACCCCTGACAAGCCAAAAGAACTCAAGATAGGGACGGACCTTACCCCCAGCCAAAGAGCCGAAATGATTGAGTTGCTAAACCAATATGAGGATGTATTTGCCTGGTCTCATGAGGATATGATCGGATTGTCCACCGACATTGTGGTACACCAGTTGCCCATCAAGGAGGGTTTCAGGCCTGTCAAGCAAAAATTAAGAAAGCTGAAACCGGAGTGGAGCCTAAAAGTAAAGGAAGAGATCATCAAGCAGTTCAGGGCGGGAATCATTACGGTGTCCACTTACCCAGAGTGGCTGTCCAATGTAGTCCCAGTGGCTAAGCCTGGAGGAAAGGTAAGGGTATGTGTAGATTATAGAGATCTAAATAAGGCCAGTCTCAAGGATAATTTTCCGGTGCCTTTCATACACATCCTGGTGGATAACACGGCCCAGTATGAAATGTATTCTTTTGTGGATTGCTTTGCCGGGTATCATCAGATAATGGTGGCGGAGGAAGATCGGGAAAAGACCACATTCATCACCCCTTGGGGCACCTTCTGCTATAGGCGATTGGCTTTTGGTCTCACAAACGCGGGAGCTACTTATCAGAGAGCCATGATGGCCCTGTTCCACGACATGATGCATAAGGAGATAGAGGTCTACGTGGATGACATTATCGTGAAGTCAAGGGTAGAATCTGACCATGTAATCCATCTTAAAAAGCTATTCGATCGGCTCAGAGAGTATAATTTGAAGCTCAATCCAGCGAAGTGTGCTTTCGGAGTGCAGTCGGGTAAGCTCTTGGGATTCTTGGTTAGTGATCGGGGCATTGAGTTGGATCCGGCAAAGATTAAGGCCATTGTGGATATGCCGGCACCTCACACAGAGAAAGAGATAAGGGGGTTTCTCGGAAGAATAAACTTGATCAGCCGTTTCATATCCCTCTTGACGACTACATGCGAGCCGATTTTCAAGCTATTAAGGAAAGGTGCTTCTCAAGAATGGAATGAGCAATGTCAGAAGGCTTTTCAGACCATTAAAAAACAACTGACTGAGGCACCAGTGCTGGTACCCCCGAAGGATGGGATCCCTCTGTTTATGTATATATCGGTCAATGCCATCGCGATGGGATGTATGCTGGGACAGAAAAATGAGGCAGGTAAAGAGCAGGCCATCTATTACCTCAGCAAAAGATTTAGCCAATGTGAGCAGAATTACAATCCCATCGAGAAGACCTGTTGTGCTCTAGCCTGGGCTGCAGGGAGATTACAGCACTACCTCCATGGGCATACCACGTATCTGATATCAAGGATGGATCCCTTGAAATATATCTTTGAGAGGCCCATGCTGAACTGTCGACTGTCAAGATGGCAGTTAATCTTACAACAGTTCGACATGGTGTACATAACTCAGAAGGCCATGAAAGGGCAGGGAATTGCAGATCAGTTGGCAGAAACCCGGTCAGGAGGGATGGAGCCGTTAGAAACTCCTCTACCAGGCGAAGATATATTTTGGGTATCACACACGAAATGTGATGACGAGGGACAGTTCTGGAAGTTGTATTTTGATGGTGCCATGAATGCCGAGGGGGCAGGAGCCGGAGCGGTCCTGGTCTCTATCACCGGCGAAAAATATCCTGTGGCCACTAAACTGAAATTCAGCAATTCGAACAACACAGCTGAATACGAGGGATGTATATTGGGACTCCGCTTTGCCCGCGATATGGGAGTGAGGAGACTGGTGGTGTTCGGGGATTCAAAATTGGTGATCAGACAGGCAATCGGCGTGTACAACACTAAGGAGCTTCGGTTACTTCCATACCATCGTTGTGTTACCCAGTTGATGCAAGAGTTCGAAGATATCACTTTCCGCCATATTCCCCGGGGACGGAATGACTTTGTCGATGCATTGGCAACTCTGGCTTCCTTAATCCACGTAATCAAGAACAGGGACGTTCCACAGATTGAGATAGCAGTATAGAATGCCCCGGCATATGAGGAACATGTGGAAGTATTATCATACGAAGTGGTGTTGCCAAGGCAGCCCTGGTATCACGATATAAGGGAATATCTGAGAGATAGATCCATTCCCGACCAGGCGAGTCGAACTGAGAGGATGAGAATTCAAAGGATGGCAATGAAGTTTTACTTGAGTGGGGATTCACTCTACAAGAGGGATGCTGGGTTGGGGCTGTTGTAGTTCGTAGATGAAACGCAGGCCCAAAGGATTATGAATGAAATACATGGGGGAGTGTGCGGGCCCCATATGAGTGGACCGATGCTGGCCAAAAAGATCTTGAGAATGGGGCATTATTGGTTAACACTAAAAGCCGACTGCGATGATCATGTCAAACGGTGTTACCAATGCCCGGCGCACGGTAATGTGATCCATACGCCTCCCAATGAACTGCACTGTATGACCTCCCCGTGGCCATTTTCAATGTGGGGAATGGATGTAATCGGGCCAATAGAGCCCAAAGCAAGCAACGGACACCGATTCATTTTCGTCATGATCGATTATTTCACCAAATGGGTAGAAGCAGCTTCTTTCCCCAAAGTAACTCAGGAGGTCATCGTCGGTTTCATGAGGAATAATGTCATTTGTCGATACGGGCAGCCTGAGGTTTTGGTCTCCGACAATGCCAAGAATTTAAACAACGCCCTCATGAAAGGATTGTGCGACCAGTTTAAGATCAAGCACCTCAACTCTGTCATTTACCGTCCTAAGATGAACGGGGCCGTGGAAGCTGCAAACAAGAACATCAAGAAGATCATGGCAAAAATGTCTGCTAATCATCGGGGATGGCCGGATTTGTTACCCCTCACCCTGCTGGCATACCGAACATCAACGCGTACTTCTACAGGGGCAACCCCTTACGCTTTGGTGTATGGGATGGAGGCCGTTCTGCCGGTTGAGGTTGAAATGGCGTCCCTCAGAATAGTGATCAATGCTCAGATAAGCGAGGAGGATTGGATGCAAAGTCGATACGACCAATTGGCCCTAATTGATGAAAGAAGGGTGGCTGCTGTTTGGCACGGTCAGTTATATCAACAAAGGATCTCTCGATCATATGACAAAAGGATAAGACCTCGGAAGTTCAAGGAAAATGATTTGGTGCTAAAAAGAGTCATGCCTTGTCAAGACGAGGCCAAGGGGAAGTTCGCCCCGAACTGGGAGGGACCCTTCGTGATTAAGAAAGTGCTATCCGGAGGAGCCCTCATGCTGCAAGAAGTGGATGGGGAGGTATTTCCACAACCTCTCAACTCCGACTCGGTGAAGCGGTTCTACGCTTGAATCATCAATTCTCCCGTTTCTTTGAGGGAACGAACTACGTAGGACCTGATCTCCCAACTTGTGGGGGTACGTAGGCAGCCATCATGGCACGGTCCGATCCCTTAAAAATAACCCTTTCCCCAAACAAAACCAATTCCCAACAGCCAAAAAAAAAAAAAAAAAAAAAAAAACCCTTCCTATACCCTCGAAACCTTCCCGAAACCAACCCTTAACCAGATTCATCCCAAGTAGCATAACCCTGATCCAACCAAACAGTCAGCCAAAATCTAAGACTCAGTCCGATGAAATCAACAGGGGTGCGGCAATATCTGTCAGATCTCCATCAAGACTTGAGAAGAGAAAGAAAGCGAAATGTCAAAATCATGGTCAACTGGATAAAATGAGGATCCAATGAAAGGCAACGATACGACAAAAAGGGAAAATGACTAAATTTAAATGCATGTCTTTATATATAAGTCATTTTATTACAAGATCTCTCTTTCGATAACTGATGAAACTAACATAGGCCATGCAGGAAATAAAATAATCTACAAATCTGAAACTAGCTGAAGCAGGATGGATAAAGTGGTGGATAGATCTGAAGCATCAGCACCCCCTGCAATCTGCTGCCCCATCATATCAATGCGATCCAATAAAGCAGTGGCTCTGCTAACAGTCCCAGAATGCGCATCTATAACTGCCCTGGTCTGAAGTACGATGGCATCTCTGTCAGCAATGGCAGCATCTCTAGCCAGAATGGCGTCATCTCTCTCGACAAGAGCGGCATCCCTCTCAGCCTCAGTAGTAATCAAGGCCAGGCGGAGTCGGGTACCCTCAGTAACCCAACTTGGGGCAGAATCGGCTGAGATGGAGTGGTATGTAGTATCATCCAGAGAAATCATTACAAAGTCATCAGGAGCCCCAGTCCGACTCAAACCAGCCGGATCCAAGTCTCCACGCAACCACTTCACATAAGCAAATGTCTGGAGGTGGCAACCCTCACTGTATTCGGCGGAGATCCTGCGAGACCAAAGGTCGTATACCCGAAATAGTTCCCTCTTTGTCTGGGATGATATAAGGAATCGGTAGGCGGCTACACCCGTGAAAGGGTGAAAATCCTGTGTCTGATCAAATTGCCCTGTAACAGCCAAGGGATGATAAGTAGTCACGCCCCTCAAGCCAGCAATGGGAATGAAGTCCAGGTCAGGCACATGAGTCAAGAAGCTCATAAAGGAGCAATAACCCGAATAGACGAATAGATGAAAGGGATCCTCAATGACCGACAAAAATGATGTCCAGGAGGCCACATCAGTACAGCTCATGGGACGAAACGAGAACTGCGTGGTTATGTCGTGGTTGAAGCAAAACCCTTGGCGACGGAGGTGGCCGATGGGACTAAGATGACTCATGAACCACACGTATAACAAAGTCGAGCTCCCTCTGAATACCCTACCTCGGAAGGACTGGCAATATGAGGCTAACATGTAGGTATCCGCCAATATCATGGGAAGAATGGTGTGATCCTCCTGAACGGCTCGAACGACCGCTACAACCCGCATGTCCAACTGATCAGGTCCTGCGGGCAAGTACAAAACTGAGACGACACAGGCCATCAGAACGTATACTCTTAAAGCGCCCCAGCGCTTCTCAGACACGGAAAAATCACCGAAGAAAAGACGAAAGCCGTCAGGTGAGCCAAATCGGTCAATCAAGAACTGAAGGGGAACCATATAGTCTGATGTGATCACCGACAACAAGACAGCCCTCCGCAAACCGGTGAAAGTCAAGAATGGACGGCGCATGGAACCAACTGTAACCCTAGCACAAGGTCTATCCAGGGGCAAGCCGGTGAAGGGAGCATACTCCTCGAGGGTGGGGGTCAGCTCTACTGTCCCTAATCTGAACACCTGACGGGCAAGGGTCCAATAGCTCAGAATACCCTCCACAAAGCCCACTGGCACCTAAAAGGTTAATAAGGACCAAGAATGGCCCAAAAGGCCATCCGCGATAACCCTGTCAGCCGACGATAAACTGTCCAACCAACGGAGAAGACTGCCGACCAACCCTGTGGGAGGAATGGAATCCAAACGTACCACGACACCTGTGGACGACATCTGTGAAAGAATAGTATCAAAAGACTGTACAGGGGTCATTCTCTATCCATAAATAAGAAAAACATGCATCATACAGTTAATAATAAAGCAAATGAAGTTCATAGAGATAAAAGATAAATACTATGCATAAATAAATAAATGAGTTCAGTACATAGTGCATAAAATGAAAAATAAATCTAAACAGGTGCGGGTACAAAAGCCCTATCCTATCCTGATCTAAATAAAATCAATCTCATCTATGAAAGCAGGATCCTCGAACTGATCCCCTGGGGTCGTCGAAGTCGGGGGCCCGAAGTTCATGTCAGGGATGTATGGCTGCGCTGTGGCATCAGATGAGCTCAGGCACGCATCATAACCCGCACCGTTAGGATCGTAGGCATAAGCATCCTCTGGAGTCCGGCCCAACACCCGAAGATATAGAGACAACTGGTCTACCTGCCGGGTCAAGGTGGCGATCTGCTCAGCATGGGTAGGGCTCCGAACGCAGGCGGCCCAGTCAGTCATCATCACCGAGCCGGGGACCATATTGTTGTCTGATTTGTATATGAACAATTTACGCGCAAGTATACGCGGTCAACAAGTAATAAAGAGTAAGTAAAGTATCGATCCCACGAGGAATTATTACTAGTGTTGTCCATGTACTAACCTTTTATCATCTCAATCTTATTTAAACAAACGATAATTGTTTTTGTTGTTTTGCATTAATGAAGATAACAAATAATCAAAGAACTATGGAAAGCTTTAAGATAATGAAATCAAATATTAACAAGTCTAAGATCACAATTTCCCCCAATACTTCACTTGAATATCCTAACTCTCTCTTTTCAACTAGTTAAATCACAAGGATTGTTATCCGAGAATTTACAAGTATATACAAGCTTCTCTCGATGGTCAAATACGTATTTCCCAATGCGGTGTATAAATATCTCTATTCTACACACTAGCAAGAATCCAATATCAAGAATAATCAACAAGACACGTGTCACCAAATCTCATTAATCACCCTATCAATTACTAACTTTCGCAATGGAAATCATTAAGCATGATTCTCAAATGGATACATGTGGTATTTAGGTATATGTCTATCCTAAATACAATCAAATTATTCATTCATGAGGGTAATAAATAAAACACACGTCACTTAATTTCGTAAATTACCCATAGGAATATCTAATTTTCACATGATATCATAACAAGGTCTCAACCTATACTTCCTCTCTTAATTCTATATAAGTTCCCAAGGTAATTACTAGCTAGGCAATTAATCCATAAAGCATAAATTATGATACCCAATTCACAAATGAATAACCAATATCCAAGAGAGAGAATTCAATTCAAACTACATATTGGGTTCCATTGAAATCTTAGAAAATTAGTTCTAGTTCATGGTAACTACAAATAACATCATATTCAAATTATACATCATGTTGGATTACAAAATAGAAGAGAAAACTAGAGATAGAACCACTTTTGTAGATTTTCATATGATGTTTGATGGGTTGATGATGAACACTAGCTTCTCCTCCTTAATTTTGCAATCCTTGATGTTTTTGCTCCTTGGCCTTGCTTGATGTAGCTTGATTTTAGCACTTTGACCCTCTAATTTGATGTATTTGGTAGCTTCCTCTCTCTAGATTTTGTGTTAGAAGGTGTTTGAAGGTGTTAGAATGAGTGGGTATGTGTTAGAATGAAGTTCTAGCCGCCACTTCGCAAAGTCAGAAGCATTTATCGCCCCGGCGCCAATTTTGGCCTGACTTCCATCGCCCCGGCGACTCTCTCGCCCCAGCGGTGATTTTGGTCTGAATTCCGTCGCCCCGGCGACGCCCTCGCCCCGACGGTGTTCTGTAGCGCAAATCCGTTTCGACGTCTGTTGGTAAAATAGCCATAACTTCTTCGTCCGAACTCGGATTAAGACGATTAAGGAGGCTATGGAAAGCTAAGAAGTAGCTTTACAACTTCCATAACTGGAGCTCGACGAGATAATGGCCAGAGCAAGGCGCAAATTGGCCCCGAAGCAGCTGATGTGTAAAATTCATGCAAAATCCGATGGTAAAAGGACCATAACTCTCTCATACGAACTTCAAATTGGATGATTCCGGATGTTCTGGAAAGCTAAGATCAAAATATACAACTTTCGTTCTTTGCGTTTTGAGAGATTCGGATTGCATCATGGGTCAAATTGAGAAACAAGCAGCGGAAATGCTAGATTCGAGCCGAAAACGTAACGGTCCAAGGGGCCTTTATTTCAATACCTACAAAACAACGTAAAAACACATAAAAGCACACAAATACATATAAAAGTACTATAAAAGTACATTACACAACAATAAGATGAAAACACATAAAACCAAACGAAATAGCTAAAGACTTACAAATTATTAAGGCTAAAAGTACCTAATTTGTGTATATAAAATACACTCATCACATATCCCCAAGGAAGAATGTGGCCCGGGTCTGAGGACTGATAGTGCGGGGCACCCACCAAGTACGGAAAGCATCACTCGTACTGGGACCCGTAGAAAGCATCTGGCCGTCCTCCCCTGCTAGCATGATCTCCGAAGGCTGAGAATCCAGCGGCCAAGAGGTAGTGAAAGGAAGGGAATGCGGGATGCGGATCTCTCCAGTAACGCATCTGAATGCGCGCTCCCCCAGGTACATCACCCATCCTCCAACACTCTGCAAAGTGAGGCGACGGGTGGAAAGTGCGAACTCCGGTGGGCCAGGTTTAGGATACCCATCTGTGAACCCCACATCCAGATGCTCAGAAAGATATGGCCTCCAGACGACCCCTGCAGCAGTGATCAGCTCCAGCTGGATGCGGCAATGGGCAAAGCTGCCAGACACTGGGACCTCCTCCAGGGTGCTGTGGTGCCATCGCCGACCCCGAGGATAGGTGTCCAAGCCAAGGGTAGTGACAGGCCTCAGACAAGGAAGACGCTCGTAGGCCCAGAACTGTTGAACAGAATAAGGCAGAGCATGAGTGACCAACAAAAGCAGAAAAGAGAAATGAAATGACGGGAAATACGATAAGAAAAAGGAAGAAAAACCTCACCAGCAGGAAGTGATAGAATCCGAGCCAAGCATCTGTCTGGCCCTCCGAGCTTAGACGCATACCGTGGAGGAAATAGGCAAAGGTGAATGACCCCCAGTCATAGTCACTGATACGGTCCACGTCTCTGACAGCCCCTACGACGCTGAAATGAATGGTGGAGGAGTTGTTCCCTAGGAAACAACCCCTCATAATGGTCAGGAATAAGCGCCGTAGTAGAATGTCCCGGGTGCCCTGATCCGCTGGAATAGGCAGTGCGTACAGACCCCTGACAGCATCGACAGCCAAGGCACCGGATCGAATGCTACGGGCCTTGAAGACCCGGTCATCCGCAGCAAAGCCCAATAAAGCCCGGACCTCCGCTGGAGTGATGTCAAGATCCAGAGGGACGCGGGATCCAGTGAACTCGATGCCCGTGATATACCTCCAGTCCCAAGGAGTCAGCACAACCTCGCAGTCAAGAAGGTGAAGAGACTGCGTCTGGTGGAACCAGCGCTCAGATAAGGCCCTCATAGAACCCCAGGGGCACTGGCGGGGAATGATGGTGAAGAAGTGACGAAACCCCAGGAGTCCACCACCGCCCGGTACTCACTGTGCAGAGCTGTATAGAGGGAATATATGTTGAACCAGTTACCCCTCGGCTGAGTAAACTCGGGCACCTGGGACAATCACTAATGGGTCAGTCCAGATAAAAGGAGGATTGAGAAATTGGGAATGAAATGAGAATGGAATTGAATATACCTCATTAGCTACAAGAGATGCCGAGGGGTGACGACTGAGATCCCGACCCAAAAGATCGGGTATCTGCACAGGGGCGCCAGAAGGAGCCTGATGAGGAGAGGGAGCCGGTATGCTGGAGGATGGCCCCTCTGCCGCGACCTCCGGAGGAGCAGCCTCCTCAACGTCCAGATGATCGGGACGGATGACAGCCTCCGCCAAGCGGCGAGCCTGGCGGGTCCGAGGAGGAACAGGGGCAGGTGCAGTCCTACGACGGCAAACACCCGAGGTCCGTGACGCAGAAGAGTTACTAGGAGCATCGGGATCCATAGCTGGAACAGAATAGGCAAGGAGGAAGGTAAGTTCCCTTTTGAATTATGTCATGAACATTCTAAATTCCTACCCTCATCATATAATTAGTGCAGCATGATGCATGTTTAAAAAAAAAAAAAAAAAATCGGCAGAGTTCCGTTTGTAAAATGGACATCCCAGGCATAAGCCAAACATATTTTCCATTAATCCAAGCCACAACAGATCAAAGTTGTATTCATATGTGTAATTACAGCATGTAAAGTACCATAATGCATGATTTTCTTTCAAAAAAGGGAAAAACAGATATGTGGGACCGCATCATGAGCATAAAATAGGACTCACACAGTTGATACATAGCATGTATGTATGATCATACATAGTATAGCATTGTAAAGTATACATTTTCTATCTATAACATGTAAATAACCAAATGTATAGCAAAACATTGACGAAATTGAAAAGTGGACGGTCAAAGTGTTACCTGTAACGCGTAGAACGATCTAACCGGAGCGGTTTTTGCGGGAAAGTTGGAAAAATCGACAAAAAGGCCTTTGCAAACGAGCAAAATCGCAAGAATCTATGTGGGGTACGAAGTTGAAAGCGACAGATCTGGAAGTGGCGAGCCGCTTAAGAAGCCTGATCTTAGCCGCAGATCTATCTGCGGCTGGCCCTGGTGGGTCCCCCTGGTTCCCTTGCAAGCCGTTTGATGTGTTTAAGTGAAAATGAATCACGAGATGGGTGACCGGCGACGATACCCGGCCCCGACAGGACAATCGACCGGCGACGATAACCGGCGATTACGAGATGGATGTCCGGTGACGAAAACCGGCTCCGACAAGATAACCAACCGGCGACGATAACCGGGGGTTACGAGATGGGTGACCGGGGACGATACCCGGCCCCGACAGGACAATCGACCGGCGAAGATAACCGGCGATTACGAGATGGATGTCCGGCGACGAAAACCGGGGGTTACGAGATGGGTGACCGGCGACGACAAGATAACCAATCGGCGACGATAACCGGGGGTTACGAGATGGGTGACCGGCGACGATACCCGGCCCCGACAAGATAATCGACCGGCGACGATAACCAGCGATTACGAGATGGATGTTCGGCGACGAAAACTGGCTCCGACAAGATAACCAACCGGCGACGATAACCGGGGGTTACGAGATGGGTGACCGACGACGATACCCGGCCCCGACAAGACAATCGACCGGCGACGATAACCGGCGATTACGAGATGGATGTCCGACGACGAAAACCGGCTCCGACAAGATAACCAACCGGCGACGATAACCGGGGGTTACGAGATGGGTGACCGGTGACGATACCCGGCCCCGACGAGACAATCGACCGGCGACGATAACCGGCGATTACGAGATGGATGTCCGGCGATGAAAACCGGCTCCGACAAGATAACCAACCGGCGACGATAATCGGGGGCTACGAGATGGGTGACCGGCGACGATACCCAGCCCCGACAAGACAATCGACCGACGACGATAACCGGCGATTATGAGATGGATGTCCGGCGACGAAAACCGGCTCCGACAAGATAACCAACCGGCGACGATAACCGGGGGTTACGAGATGGGTGACCGACGACGATACCCGGCCCCGACGAGACAATCGACCGGCGATGATAACCGGCGATTACGAGATGGAGGTCCGGCGACGAAAACCGGCTCCGACAAGATAACCAACCGGCGACGATAACCGGGCGTTACGAGATGGGTGACCGGCGACGATACCCAGCCCCGACAAGACGATCATCCGCATCGACACCCTTTTCTGAATGTTTTGCATCCATTGCATCTTGCGTTGCATCATAAATCATGTGTGTTGCATCACGTATGTATTGTCATCCTTGTGCACTGTCATTCATGCATCAAGTGTCTATTCTTTATCCTGTTCATTTCATTAAACATTGCATGAACATGATAAAGAGGGGCAGCTGTAGACACCCAAATTTTGCGTTCCCTGTACTAACCATGACAGGAGGGCAAAATCGTTAATTGAACCAGCTTGCGGGAGCGAAGGAATGGGCACAAGTGCGAACGCCTAACACCACCGCAATGTTTGGCGACCAAAGCTGACGTGACAATAAGGCCATCCGAAACGGGCATCCCCGAATGAGGTGGCACGTCTCCCGGAAATTCCCGGACTGCAGAATACGAGCCTGGCAGCGAAAACCGACGTTAAGGCACGAAAATCGAGGCGTGGCACGAAAATCGAGAAAGTCAAACCGTCCAGTCGCGGATTGATCTGCGGCCAAATAGTGCGCCTTTTGAAAACACGGAACTCGAAACACGGAACTCGAAATCAGGTGAGTGGAAGGCAGGCGGCCAGCCAGCCTATTTTAGCTCAGTTTCGTGCAACATACAGGGAGTTCAGCAAATTGGGAAGTTTTTGAAGGAAGAAGGATTCAGCAGCAGCACAAGCACGGAAATAGAGAGGATAAAGAGCCAATTTTGCAACAAAATAGGAAGAAAAGAGAGAAAAAAAAAGAGGATTTATTTCTTTTGATTTTGATTGTATCAAATACACTCCTTATCCTATTCAAATACACAAGTTCACATCCATTTGAGATCATTTGCAAGGTGAAAATTCCTATTTGTTCTAGCAATTTATATCATATTGATTGGTTAAATTAGATGTAATTTTCATGTCTCTTGTGGAACAATCATGGATTAGGGATTATTAGTGAGGGTTCCATCGGAACAAAATTCTTCCTAATAACCCGAGGATATCCAATTGATGAAATTTCTAGCTTGTTTATGGTGATTCATTGGGTGTAATTTATTTAGATTGTCATTTTTCGGATATCATGGTGTATTAGATAAATCCAGGTTGGTTAGTTATGTAGTATTCATTTTGTGGGCATGTAGTAACCTCGTGTGAGCCTAGGAATGCGACCCCGTGGTCCAAATCCGATGATGGACGTTTGGATGTATGTGATAGATTCAAGATGCTCGTGTTGTAACATGTAACCATTGGGCCTTAAAACGACGCTAAGGCGAGAATCGGGTTTAAGGCCCCGTATTAGTGGAATATGTGATTGTTGGCGTTCGGGGATATTTTGATGGCTTACATGCCCATAAATAGCCCCGACGCGTGTTTATGCTTGATTAGATTTTGTGACACAAAAAATGATTTCAAGGATTAAACGATGAAGGTTTTTTATTAAAATCAACAAGTTAGGATATTAGAATCACGAGGTTAAAAAATCGGAAATGTTAATAAATGTCGATTCCTACTAAACGAGAAGGCCAAAGGAAATCATTTTCAACCATCACCCAAAAATGGCTTTTATGAATGAACGAAATGTTTTATTAGACCTTTGTGCATAGGGTTAAAGATATCCTAGAAATTGCCCATCATTTTATGAAAGCAATGTATAGATTTCGATTCCTATTTTGACAAAGGTTTAAAAGATTCTTGTTTTTCCAAAACAACGCCTAATAAAAATCCCATAGTTTTTGACAAATAAAATCCAACCTTTCGCACAAATAAAGGAGCTCTCTCGTATTAACGGAAACGACGTTCTAAAACATTCCCGAAATAAAACACGATTTTTCATAAAAGCCAAATGTTTCACCTCACCACAATATTCACATAAGCACACACACACACACACACCCGCACGTATACACATTTCATGAATCAAAGGATAGGAAAGTATCAAGATTGCGGTAACCGTGTTTCACGGAAGTCGGGGGGTGCCTAACACCTTCCCCTCGCTTAAGCAAGCCCCCGAACTCTATGAATCTCGGTTCGCAGATCAATTAATTCGGAGTCACATATGAGCCAGCGATTTAGAAAAAACGAAAACTCGGATGAGTTGGTACATCCATTTCAAATATACCAACTGGCGACTCTGGTTAATTGGCTCATCATAAAAACGATCTTTCAAAACCCCGTCGACATTAAGGCCGACCTTTTCCAAAAATCATTTAATCAAGAGGCTAAAATTGGAAAAGACTAAAAAGGACAATTGAAGAAAAAAACCCGGCGTCAACAATTGAAAAGCCTAAGGGAACTAGGCATTGCACAACCAAGTATTATAGTCCGAATAACCTCTAAGTCGGTCCTCAATCTAGACATAGCTTTGTCTTAATTGTATCTACCCCATTTGTTGTGTTGCAAGTTTGAGTATAAGAATTTTCCCCCCTAAGAAACATATTATGCGAATCATTTGGGTTACTATAAGTTTGATGAATACTACACACACACACTTTATCATTCACTATAGGATTTGAGTTGCATGACTATCATGGTACATGAACTAAGTTTTGGTTAATAGCATTATGTTCTTCTGAGGCAAAACATTTGGATTGTTTACTAATTGATGAGGGTCATGGTGCATTCGTAGATTATTGCATTTCATCCATGCTTGCATTCATTTCATTGTAATTGCTTGAGGACAAGCAACAGTTCAAGTTTGGGGGTATTTGATAAGTAGGTTTTATACCTACTTATTATTTTACTTCATTTGTTGCTTAACTAGCAGCTCCATAGTATGTTTTCATGCATTTTTCCCTTTCTTTCGGTATTGTTTCACTATTTGCATTCTATGGCTTTTGCACAGTTTTTGGTTAATTTGACACGTGTTATGATGCATTTGTTGTTTGGGAGCTAAATGAATAATTGTTGCTTGTACAGGACACGAGAATCGAGAAATCAGGCACAGCAGTGCAGCAACAGACTGGCAGCCAGCGAAGCAGCACTACCATAAAATCATGCAATGCCATATTTTGAGGGATTAGTGGATTAAAACTTTATTAGTGTTAGGTTTGTATATTACGCAAGCATGCAATCAAATTACACAAATAAGGCAAAAGCGTGATAAAACGGATTTTAAAATTTTCATACAAACCATCACCATGATCTATCCTTGTGTTCAATTATCAATTCCAAGAAAGAGAAAGAGAATAAGAATTATACCCTCGTAGATCAAAGCTTCCTCGGGTACAAGTTCAACTCCTAGTCCTTCGTGTTCTCCTCGAATTCCACCGATGAGATTCCTTCCTTTGATCAACGTTAGCCACCCAAGTGTTTGGCCTCTAAAGGTGATCCACCAAGGAAGAATAGATATTCAAGAAGTTGGGTATAGGCAAAACCCTAGTTTCTATCTCTATAGAAATTGCAAGTACTCTCCACAATCTAATGCAAGAGTGTGTAACCTTAATCTATGATAAGACTCCTCTTATTTATAGATGTAGGAATAACCCTTCCCTAAGCATTGATCAAAACTATGGGTTTATCACATTTAATATAACAACACTATGTAGATAAAGTAAAATGCCTTTAATAACCGAATAAGATTACAAAGTATATGCTACATCATATCAAATATGATTGGCTTGCGTGCATACTACTTTGATCTCATAATCCGTTTTATCGTGCTTCCTCCTTATTTGTGTAATTTGATTGCATGCTTGCGTAATATACAAACCTAACAGTGGTATCAGAGCCTAATCCTTGTGTTAATTATTGATTGTGATGATTCCATGTATGAATTGATATGCGATACGATCGGATTTTTGGGCTGAAAATTTTTTCTAATTTTGCTTCGCGGCGCGGCCGCGCCGCTTCCAGTTCATTCTGGAGTGCGGCCGCGCCCTAACCCAAAAAACATTTCTGGGGTGCAGCGCGGCCGCGCCGGTGTGCAGACTTTGAAATTTTTTCTCTCAATTAACATAAATAGTTTATTTAATTGATAAAAGTTTAAAATAAACATGTTTATTTTATCTAGAATAGGATTTCAGATTGCTAAAATTAAAGGAGTTTAATTTAGATTTGGTTTTTGATAAAATAAAAGAGTTTATTTTGTTTCAAAACTAAATATTAGCAAAACGTTTGCCCATTAATTGATATCAATGCATATATGGAATGGTTTTATTATTCATGGGATGAATGTTATTTATTGATACATATAGAGATATGCATGATAATAAATAGGGGTTGATTATGGACTCTTGACCAATGTGTGATTGGATTTATTTTAGTGGATGCTTGAATGTATGGGTTTTTATAAATGGGGTCTGCGTACCTCTTCTTCTCTAATTTTTCTTAATGTAAATTCTATCTCCCTCCTATGTACTTCCCCTTGACTGCTGATCAAGGTTTCTATTTATTGTAAATAGTTTCTGTAATAGGACTAGTTAGAATTAATTTTGAAGAATTGGAGCAAGGAGCGCTTGAAGACCCGTTTGTATTGGAGCCCGGGTTTAAATGTAATAGTTATATTTAAATTTTATTCTTGCACCCTAGGTTTGACCTTTTGGTTCACTTGGTGGCTCTATTGAACCAAACTAGAATAAAAGTCCATAATCAATCCGGGTAGAATATAGTATTCTATATGTGCATGCTTACTATATATATATATATATATATATATTATATTATCCAACATGCTTCGCATGTAAAATAATATGATGCGTATTTTATATATATATGTGCATGCGCTAAACAAGATGAGACTAATAATTACAAACCCCTCAAAGTAATATATTAAGTCCTAAGCGTTCAAAGATATTTGGAATATCGAACGTCGCTTTCTAGCATGGTAAAGCAATAGAGTATTAAATGTTTAATATGAGTTTGTTGTGTCACCACAAGGCAAGTATTAAATATTTAAGATGTTGCTTTATCACATTTGATGCTTATAAATAGACTGAACGATGCTGTTTTGTTGTGTCACCACAAGGACAGTGTTTTTCTTTCGAATATATGGAAGTCCTAGGATGGACTTAACTTGGATAATTTTGATTCGGATGTGTCACCACTTGATCAAAATAATCTAAGAGTCAAAATACAAGGAGTTACATAGAGATGTAATTGACAATAGTTGTCTACCTATTTATTTATATATCATTTGTTGTGTCACCACCAAGCTATATACATTTGAAATGGGATCCTTAATCTCACTAGCAAATCTTTAATTAGAATTGTCGAACTATATAATGAGGGTAATATAGTTTGATGAAAAGTGAGAGATACCAATTTAAAATAAAGACCTAATTTATTTTGGTAATTAATTAAATGAATGTATGCTAAAATGTTGTCTATTTTCACATGCAAAATTTAAAAATGTCAAACTCACTATCAATGCGTAGCATACTTGATGCTAACAAACTGACCGGACCGAATTACACGGACTGGTTAAGGAATCTGAGAATTATTCTCACTGCTGAAAAGATTTCTTTTGTCCTAAATTCGCCAGTCCCTGCAAGTGTTGCAGAAACAGCCTCTGAGGAAGAGATTGCTACTTTCAGAAAGTGGCAAGATGATGCAATCTTAGCTCAATGCATCATGCTCGCATCCATGAGTAACGAGCTTCAGCGTCAACATGAAACTATAGATGCTTCTACTATATTGCTGCACCTCAAAGAGTTGTATAGTAAGCAAAGTAGGACTTCTAGATATCAGATATCTAAGGAGCTCTTCCGATCTCGTATGACCGAGGGCACTGCTGTTGAGACTCGTGTTCTTAAGATGATCAATCTGATTGAATAACTTGGACAGCTTGGGTTTGTGATGGATGGGGAGTTAAGTCAAGATTTGATCTTGCAGTCACTCCCGGACACCTTCTCACAATTTATTGTGAATTTTCACATGAATAAGTTGGACGTCAGCTTGCCTGAGTTACTTAACATGTTGAAAACTGCTGAAGGTCACTTCTCATCCAACAAGAATCAAGTCTTACTAGTGGATGATTCTTCCAAGAAAAGGAAGAGGCCCAAGGTATCTTCTGAAAAGAAGAAAAACAAGAAGGTTAAGGGCAAGGCGAAGAAAAAGGATAAAAAGAAACCTGATCCAGATAGCAAAGGAATTTGCTACCATTGCAATAAGCCGGGACATTGGAAGAGGAACTGCAAGGAATATCTTGCGGACCAAAAGAAGCTTGGTGAAGCTTCGACATCCGATCTACGTTTGTTCATGATTGAAATTAATTTTTCTGAAAGTCAAAATTCTACTTGGGTATTAGATACCGGCTGTAGTTCTCACATATGTAATAATGTGCAGGGACTAAGCACAAGTAGAAAGCTGGACAAGGATGAAGTTGTCCTACGAGTGGGAAATGGAGCAAAGGTTGCTGCATTAGCTGTAGGGACTTATCGTTTAGCACTGCCTTCGGGCAAGTTCATTAGTTTAAATAATTATTATTATGTTCCGACACTCATTAGAAACATTATTTCAATTTCTATATTGGATATGGATGGTTTTGATATTATAATAAAGAACAACAGTTGTTCTATTTATAGTAAAAATGTTTTATATGGTGTTGGGAACCTACTGAATGGACTTTACATACTTGACTTGCATGAAAATATACTTCAAATTGAACAAACTAAGAAAAGAAAAAGAGATGATGTTAATTGTACCTTTATGTGGCACTATAGACTCGGTCATATCAATGAAACAAGATTATCCAAGTTGCATAAAGATGGGCTTTTAGAGCTATCTGATTACGAATCATATCCAACTTGTGAATCTTGTCTCATGGGTAAGATGACTAAATCCTCTTTTAGTGAAAAGGAGAAAGAGTTACAGAGTTGTTAGCTTGGTACACACAGACGTATGTGGACCTATGACAATGAATCCACGAGGAGGGTATTCTTATTTTATTACTTTCACTGATGATCATTCTAGATTTGGATATGTGTATTTAATGAAATACAAATCTGAATCGTTTGAAAAGTTCAAAGAATTCAGAAGTGAAGTAGAGAAGCAAACTGGTAAGAGTATTAAGATTCTTCGATCGGATCGAGGAGGGGAATACTTGAGCAATGAGTTTCTCAATTGTCTCAAAAAAAAATGGTATAATCTCACAATGGACTCCACCAGAAACTCCATAATTGAATGGTGTATCTGAAAGGAGAAATCGAACATTGTTGGACATGGTTCGTTCCATGATGAGTTTTACCGACCTTCCAGTATCCTTCTGGGGTTATGCCCTAGAATCGGCTGCATACCTACTTAACAAGGTACCTACCAAATTCGTCCCAAAGACCCCATATGAGATATGGACAGGAAGGAAACCAAATCTTAAGCATGTTAAGACTTGGGGTTGTCCAGCTTATGTCAAAAGGTTTGAGCATGATAAGTTGAAGACTAGATCTGACAAATGTAGATTCGTGGGATACCCTAAAGAAACATCAGGGTATTATTTTTATCATCCTATCGATCAAAAGGTGTTTGTTGCGAAACACGCTGCCTTCTTGGAAAAGGAGTTTATCCTTGAAGGGGTCAGTGGGAGTAGGATATATCTTGAAGAAGTTCAAGAACCACAAAATACTACGGATCAAAGTCAGGTACCTAACCAAGTAGAAGAACCTACTGTACCACAACCTATTCATAAATCTGGAAGAGTACCGAAGATGCCTGAAAGGTATGGATTCATCATAGAGGATGATGATGAGGTACGAATCATAGATGATGATGATCCATTGACTTACGAAGAGGCTATGAGTAGTGTAGACTCAGAGAAATGGCTAGAAGCCATGAAATCCGAGATGGACTCTATTTATGAAAACCAAGTATGGACTTTGGTTTCACCACCTGAGGGCATTAAGCCTATTGGGTGTAAATGGGTTTTCAAGAGAAAGACTGGAGCGGACGGCAAGGTAGAGACCTATAAGGCCTGACTGGTTACAAAAGGTTTCAAACAAAGACAAGGAGTTGACTATGATGAAACCTTCTCACCAGTAGCTATGCTCAAGTCCATTCGGATTTTGCTTGCAATTGCAACTTATTATGACTACGAGATCTGGCAAATGGACGTGAAAACGACCTTCCTCAATGGAGAGCTTGAGGAGAATGTATATATGATACAGCCAGAGGGTTTTGTTTCAACGGTTGGAACAAACCAAGTCTGTAAGCTACAACGATCTATTTATGGATTGAAGCAAGCTTCTCGAAGATGGAACATCCGTTTTGATGAGATAATCAAAAGGTTTGATTTTATCAAAAATGAGGATGAACCATGTGTGTACAAGAAGGTTAGTGGGAGCGCTGTTTCATTCCTTATATTATATGTTGATGATATATTACTGATAGGGAATGATGTTCCTATGCTACAGTCGATCAAAATTTGGTTATCTAAACACTTCTCCATGAAGGACTTGGGTGAAGCATCCTATATTTTGGGGATAAAGATCTATAGAGGTAGATCTAAAAGGATGCTGGGCTTGACCCAAAGAAAGTACATTGACTCGATGCTAAAGAAGTTTAGCATGGAAGATTCCAAGAGAGGTCTCATGCCGATGAGCCATGAAATATCTCTCTCCAAGAAACAGGCCCCAAAGACACCTGAGGAAAGAGACCGTATGAGTAAGATTCCTTATGCTTCTGCAATAGGATCTATCATGTACGGTATGATATGTACTAGACCAGATGTCGCTCATGCACTTAGTGTAACGAGCAGATATCAGTCGAATCCAAGAGAAGAGCACTAGAAGGCAGTGAAAAACATCCTAAAGTACTTGAGAAGAACTAAGGATGTATTTCTTATCTACGGTGGGTCTGAATTGAAACTAGAGGGCTATACAGACTCAAGTTTTCAAACGAACCAAGATGACAGCAAATCCGTTTTAGGGTATGTGTTTACCTTAAATGGTGGCGCGGTGAGTTGGAAGAGTTCCAAGCAGCAAACAGTTGCTGATTCAGTGACAGAGGCAGAGTACATAGCTGCAAGTGAAGCTGCAAAGGAAGCTGTTTGGATGAAGAAGTTCATAATTGAACTTGGAGTGGTTCCTAGTGTAAGATCCCGACTTTATGAAATAAAAGTTTATTATTTTCTTTATGATTATTATTATTATTTTTTTTTCTAAATAGTAAGGTACTTAATTGTTATAAATGATAGTTAAGGGTGTTATACGCGAATTATCTGATAAATAGTGTTTGTCGGGGAATATTCCTTTTGTCGGGGAATATTCTTTCTGTCGGAGAATATTATATTTGGTACCGTACGACGGCGCCGAAATACCAAAATATTAGTGAGCCCCACAAATGACAAAATTGTCAACGATAGTGGGCCCCATTGCCGGATACTAAAAGCGACAGTATTTTGTCAACAGTATTATCACCGGCAACTGCTGAAATACCCGGTGATAAAAAAGAACAGTAAAATGCGTTATTCCACAGTAGTACGCGGTATTTCACAGCACACGGTATTGCACAGTATTTTAAATTATTGATTCAATAATTGATAAAGTAGCAATTACACAGTATTTTGATTCAATAATTACAATAGCATCCGCATGGTACTTTTTATTATTTATCATGGCACTATAACTCATATTATTGTTATGATATTTTAGCATTATTGACGGATTAAAAGTGGAGCCTAACTTAGGGGTACCTAATTGAAATTTTAAAATTCACATGCTGTGAACTATTGGTTCACATGTGGGAACTATTGGTTCACATGTGGGAACTATTAGGGGATGTTATGCAAGATTGATAATACTTGAGGGATTATATTAAAAAGTAGAGGCAAAGATGGAGGTACTAAAGTGTAATAAGTCGAGCCCTTATTGTGCAATTAATGAAACTTGGTTTTTCTATAAATAGGAGGGGTTATCTTAAGAAATCTTCACACCTTCCTTACTTATATTCCCTCTCTCTCTCTCTAAATTTCTTGAGTTCTCTAAGTGTGCTAGGCTATTGTGAGTATTTGTGAGAATACTAGTATTGTCCAAGTTAGTTTCATAGAAAGCAACATCCAATCACTTATTAACGAAGGTAAGGGATATCATTTCTTTCATACTCTTATGTAATATCATTTGCTTCCTTGTTCGTAAGTGATATTATACTCAGAAAGGTTGTTATTCATTCTGTATTAATTTGTGGGGATAACCTGTCCGTGCGGATTGACGCATGCCTGGTGAATAACCCTTCGTATTCATTACTTATTAATCTTTTGTGGAAATAATCTGTCTACGCAGATTACCGCATGACGGGTGAAAACCCTTCGTATTCATTACTTATTAATCTTTTGTGAAAATAATCTGTCTACGCGGATTACCGCATGACGGGTGAAAACCCATTTGCAGTTTCATATATTCTGCTATACTCGTATAACGTATCATTTCTTTTGTACTCTTTAAGGAATATCTTTTCTTTCACATTTCTCCATTTATGATAAGAAATCTTTGTTTGTTTCCAAAACCTTATTTTAAATGGTGAAAATCCTTGAAAATTTGTTGAATATCCTTAATAGTTTGTGCTTCATCTAATATCTTTTCACCTGAATCTTTCTATTTCGTTTGATACAATATAGTTGAATCGTGAATTTTATTTTTGAATATCATTCTTGAATTTGACTCCACAATTTGGTCATCATGTTGGTAATTTGGTCAACCTTCGACACTGGATAAATTAAACATTTATTCTTATTCTTGATCTCACTGTATTCATTCTATATCATTGTCATCATCCTCATCCTTAAATTGTGGTGATAGTTCTCTTTGGCCCATAGTGCAAAGATGAAATGGCGTGACATGATTTTGACCAAACTGTGTATTGGTATTATCATGACTTTTGGTGTTACAAACAAAGGTGTATGGTGAAAGTTCTTTTTGGCCCGTAGTGCAAAGATGAACTGGCGTTTGGCATGATCATGACCGGTGATGTTACAAATAAATATCTTTGGCACGTAGTGCAAAGAGGCTGTTGAATATAAACTGTTGATTTGGATGTTCATAAACAGGAACTGTTGATTGGTGTTACAGGGATAAAATATTGGTGGTGATTCTTTAACTTATAGAAGATGGTAGATATTATAATCTACTTGACTCTTCTAACGGATTGTTCGTTCCGCTGCAGTTGTTGTTATTGAACAATTATAATATCTTTAAATCTCTGATTTATTTTTGTTGAAGACTAAAGATAATTTTTATTCTTCATTATCTTAGTCATGATATTTCTTACTGGGTTATTTGTGCTCACCCTTTCCCTTTTTGTTCCATTGTTCTCCTTAGGAAAAGAGAGTGTAGCGGGGACTAGCCGGGGAATGGAGTGATGGTCCGAGATAATAGAAGTATCTCAATACACTATTATTAGTTTGTCAATAAATGTATTGAGAATTTAAGATGTATTTGTATTGTGTTGTCGTATTTTGCACAACACTTATTAGTTGTAAATGGGAAGATTCATATTTGTATTTGTATTTTGTGGAATGTTATTGGCGACTCAAAATGGGTTGTGTGGACCTATTTTGGGAGCGTCACACCTAGTATTAGAGGAGCCGTACCTTTATTCTGTGACAACAACGGAGCTGTTGCGCAGGCTAAAGAACCCAGGTCTTATCAGAAATCCAAACACGTGTTGCGGCAGTTTCATTTGATTAGAGAGATCATTGAAAGATGAGATGTCACCCTGGAGCGTGTGGACTCTCAAGACAACATTGTAGATCCATTTACTAAAGCTTTAACTCAACAGCAGTTTGATCGTCACTTAGAGAAGATGGGTATTAGATACCATGGAGATTGGCTTTAGTGCAAGTGGGAGATTGAAAGTAGTATGCATACAAGCCAATCATATTTGATATGATGTAACATATACTTTGTAATCTTATTCATTTATTAATAAAAGAATTGATTTTCTTAAAAGACATTTTACATTATCTACATAGTGCTGTTATATTAAATGTGATAAACCCATAGTTTTTGAGCAATGCTTTTAGAATCATGATGGTGATCATGCTAATGAGATCTAAATTCTAGATAGCTCACAAACTAAAATTGTTCCTAATCGTTGGATTACTAAATTGGGGATTAGTGAATCCGGATAGATTAGTACATACGTTGCTTGCTCTTAGGAAGAGGATGATTGATCTCATAATCATTTGTGTGGAGACACTAAAGCAAGTATGTAGGTGCTTATTGGAGAATAAGTTCACTGAACGTGGCTCGCTAAGGAATACCTAATGGAGTTTTACTCGCCTGCCGATAGGAATTCCTCTAGTGATAGTAGTCCAAGTGATCCTTGGACTTGAGATCATCATAGTATCTTGTGTATGATATTAAGTAAATATGTACTTAATTGTGTAGGATATTAAGGAGCGTGTGTTGTATTATTGTAGCAGCGCTTCAGGCAAGTTTCCCTAACCTTACTCGAATTATATTGAGTAGGTTTCCTATCCTATACACATGTTGAATATTGTGCAAGTTTCCTAACGTTTGTCTAACCCTTGTGTTGGGCAAGTTTTCTTACCTTGACTCAATTTAATATTAGGCAGGTTTTCTCAACCGTACAACTTTTATTTATTGTACGAGTTATTTATTGATTGAGCAATCATTCTATATTATTGCAAGTTCCTTACTCAACTATTATTATTTGAGCAAGTTTCCTATTTTATACAGATGTTGTATATTGTTGCAAGTTTTATGACTCAAATTGAGCTATTACTTCAAATTATATTAGTGGATTAACTATTGTAAATTACTCCACATCAAGGATAATTATTGATATTCGCACCTTGTGCATTCGAATTCATGATTTGTTGTTGGACTGTGAAATGTTTAAGTTCTTCATTCATGAACTGCCTAAGGAAATAGTCTACGCCATTTGTTTCGGCTAGACATATACATGTTATTATTTTTAAAAGCTATCCAAACCGATTGTTGGTGCGGAGTCTTGGACTGAGAGAGCAACCCTTATGTAGGAAATTTTAATATGTCGGTTATTCGATGTAGTCAGAGCTAAATGTTATGCATATACATAGGGTACGAGAGGCTGATCCCCTCGAGTACTACTGACGGGCCAGGCGTTTAAAAGGGTTAGTTGAATGACTGATCCTTTGGCCAAATAGTTAATGGTCTATTGGACCACTCAGCAGTAAATAATCAATATTCATTATTTCATTTGAACTTTGATTATATTGTCAGATATTTCTTCAATGTCTTAAATTGTTGAACTATACGATTATTGTTCTCATTCATTCGTGATATATCCTCTTTATTCATTTAAACTTGCTGAGCAAAGTAGTTGCTCACCATTGCTATATCATGAACCTATTGCAGTTAAGCCGGGAAGTCCCAAAGCGGACAAAGGCAAAGGAAAGCTTACGGAGTAGTTATATGTACTATCCCGTTATGTAATCGTGGAATTATTTTGTATTATTAATGTATTCTACGATGTATTTTATTTAAGGTTATAGACCTTGGGACCGTAGTAAATCTTTTGTAATGTACAACATATGTTTATTTATTCCGCACTAGTTGATTTATATTGTCTAGAGGTGTATGGATGTATTTTATCGTGAGCACCAGGTTCGAGGTATTGGTACCTGAATTTGGGGGTGTAACATATATTGACAAAATAATTTGTCATGTTTTCCACGATTTCACCAAGAAGCATTCCGACAAATTATTTTTAACAAGTTGCTGTGTCGTGCTTGAGAATGACAAAGTGATTTATTGTGCTTACGGTAATGAGCTGCATTGTCGCGCTTGTAAGATATTTTAATTGAGGAGCTTAGAAGATAGGTTCAATTACAAGCTACATTGTCGAGCTTGGAAGATATTTTCATTGAGGAGTTTAGATTGCAAGCTGCATTGTCGAGCTTCGAAGATATTTTCATTGAGGAACTTAGATTGCAAGCTGCATTGTCGAGCTTCGAAGATATTTTCATTGAGGAGCTTAGAAGATAGGTTCAATTGCAAGTTGCATTGTCGAGCTTGGAAGATATTTTCATTAAGGAGCTTAGATTGCAAGCTGCATTGTCGAGCTTGGAAGATATTTTCATTGAGAAGCTTAGAAGAATATTCTAAGAATATGCTAGGGTGCAAAGTGTAATAAGCTAAGCCTCTAACGTGCAATTAGTCAAACTTGGTTTTTCTATAAATAGCAAGCTCAGTTCATTCATTCCTTACTATTTTTCAAGAGCAGTTTCAGAGCAAAAACACTCTATATTTATATTCTAAGAGATATTGTGAGATAAAATTACTTTCGAAGCATCGAAGCACTACGCGATTGGAAGTAAAGCTAGCAATACAAGAGGTATACTATAGTAGTTATTATTTTCATTCTTCTTTATATATTTAGTAAAAATATAATTTTACAAGCAGTTATAATGCCCAAATTATTTTAAGTATATAGTACAAAAGTCCTATTTACAAGCAGTTATAATGCCCAAATTATTTTTAAGTATATAGTACAAAAGTCTTATTTACAAGTAGTTATAATGTCCGATTTGTTTCTCTTATATATTAGAAAATATACTTTTATAAGCAGTTACTATGTCCGGTTTTCTTCAAGTATTTAGTAAGAATATTCATTTTATAAGTAGTTATAATGCTAAAATTATCTCAAATATAATAGTCGAATATTTATTTTATAAGCAGTTATAATGCTCGAATTATTTCAAACATAGTAAACGAATATTCATTTTGCAAGCAGTTATAATGCTCAATTTATTTTAAATGTAGTTAAAAAATATTCATTCTATAAGCAGTTATAATACTGAAATTATTTCATGTATAGTAGAAGAAGTCTTATTTATAAGCGGTTATAATACCCGAAATAAAACTTAAAAGATTTAATCGTTAAAATGCTTAATTAGCCTAGCATAATCCAAGGAAAGGAAAAGCTTGGAGGATAAACATTCCAGAGCTTACACTTCAGGAGATTGAGTGAGGAATGAAAAATTAGCGTTAACATATTATCCATATTCAGTAGTCTACTTATTTGTTGAAATGCACTTCGTGCAATAACGTGTCTTATTTATGAAGTTTATTGTTATGCAAGTATTGTTTCTTTTGCACCCCGTGCATTAACATGCTTGTTATCTGTTATGCGCAACGTGATAGTGATTGTTGAATTTTAATTGAAAATCATGTTAGTATCTGAGTTGGACAACTCTCTTGTATGGGCAGGAGTTTAAGATGTGTTAGGAAACCGATCTAACTCACTGAGGTAATATTTGTCGTAGTATAGAGGTATCGTAGAAGCGATATACACTGTTGATACAATTGTAGCAGTGGTGATGAGACGGGGAACTAATTCATTAGTTCGTGGGTGGGGAACTGTGACGAACGAGAATTTTGTAATTTAATTTAAATATTTATTTAATTGAATAAATATTTTTTCGATGATTTGATTGTTGAATTAATTGGTTAATTGATGAAATTGTAGTAGATTAATTTAATTATATGTGTTACATTATTAAAAAAATTAATGTGGGGAATTTTTATATTTAAAGTATATGTTTAATTAAGTTTATTTGATTAAATGCATTATTTAAATAAGTATAATGTTATTTCTAATTAATTTAATATTAATTAGAGATTTAATAATTTGTCATTATTAAGAAAGGAGAATTTTATTTATGTGACTATGTGATTTAATGTAGAATTATTCTATTTTATTTAATTAATTTAAATGAGATTATTTAATTGATTAAATATGTGACATTAAACTGTATAATAAGTAATTTATTAAATTAACCAAAAGAAGAGTTTTAATAAGCAAGCCAAACAAGGCCTTGTGGGAGGTTGGAGTCAGTTAACCATTATGGGATTAACTGACGTCCATGTACCGATCCGTTGATTTCATACGCATCCTATCATCAGTTCTTAGAAACCAAGTCAGAGAGAAAAAAAAAGAGAATTTTGAGAGGAACTAGAGAATTGAGAAGAAATTATTTCATCTGGTTGCATAATCTAGCATTTAATCAGAGGTAATTCTTAAATTTCAACCTTTAAATTATGTTCTCTCAGTTTTCTCCATGAAAAGTTAAGTTTAGTCTTCTGTAATTTGAATTCTATGGTTGAATCCTTAAATAACTTGATGTTAGATGTTGGTAAACATGTATATATGTATTTTATATGAATTATATGTGATTTAGAGTAATTAAATCCATAAAATTACGTTTATATGAGAGTTCGGAAAATTACAGAGTAGTTATATATGAATATGAACTATATGTAGGTAATTGATGTTTGTTTTGCATATTAATCGGTTAAATTGATGAATAATTATGTTTATGCATGTAAAAAACGAAGAAAACAAGAGTTAAACAGATTGAATTGGTCAAGAAACAAATTTACAGTGATTGATTTTGTTAACTGTATCAAAACTTGATAATAAAGTATGAACAGTTAAATTTTAGCCTTTAATTGGGTTATTTAGGTTGTCTGTGATGTTAAAATCACTGTGTATGGAATGGGTTTTGATTTCATACCATATATGATAATTGGGTAGTGATTTAATCGGTGAATTGTGAAAAAATTTGGCCAAATTTGGCATTTTTTTGCGTTTTTCGCGAACTGCAGAATCTGGAATTCGTGTTTCTCGCCCCGGCGAGCTCAATGAACTGTGTTTTCTCACCCCGACGGGAGCTCGCCCCGGCGAGAAAACTGTAAAGGAAATTCTCGCCCCGGCGAGAGATTTTGTGGAGGAATTCTCGCCCCGGCGAGCTCATTTGCAGGAAATGTTAAATTTTTTTCTTTTTCTTTGTAGTTATGCTATGTTACCCTATGCATGTTTAAAACTTAGATTAATGTGTTGAACGAATACCAAGATGTTGAGTTGGATGCTAAGCATATACCGCTGATTATAAATATAGAGATTGATGAACCCTATCTTAATGTTGAGTTTTAGGAATTCTTATGTATGATATTGCTATAATTAGGCTTACAACTTCTGAAGTGAGACTGATGACCAGAAACAATCGAGTTATTAAAAATTAAAATTTCATGTGAATGAATCCTGAAGTGTTTATAATACTGTAACTAATTTTGTTACTGCTTTATAAACCGAATGTATAGGTTGATTAAAGAACGTGAATTTTATTTTGTAATCTACGCACAAGACAAGTTTTCTACCCTTAATCTTTTATTTGATCGAAAGCAAGTTTACTACTCCTAATCTTTTTATTTCGTTGAAAGCAAGTATCTTATCCTTATTTAATTATTTCTACGCAAGTTCCTGAACTCATCCTTTTATCATGCAAGCTATATAATGCTATTACCTACTTGAGCAAGTTCTTAATTCTATTTCATTTAATTGTATCTTTTGTGAGATTCAGTCTTTGATTCCCGAATATCAATTACATTTTCATTGAACCTTGATTGACTAGCGAACCCTTATTGATTCGACTAGTCCATAGTTGATGAGCGTTCTAAATTCTAAAAACGTTATTGAAGTAAATCCAAACCAAACTTCCTTTGGTGCGGATTCTGATGTCAAATTGAGATGAACAACCCTTATACAGGGGATTTTATTTACGCGTCAGCGTTAAGATGTTGTGCACATACATGGTACAAAGGGCTGATCCTCCTAAGTACGAGAAGTAAAGTCCACATAGTCTTACGACTATTAAAGGTTTAAAGTAGAAATACTTGATAACCTGGGACATAGTTTGTGGTCTTAAGACCCTCAGATGTTCTTTTGAATCTTGTCTTACATTCTTGACTCAAAAGCTGAATCTTCGATTATTCAATATCCGTTGATTATTTCGCATGTTATTATTATTATTTTTATTGTGTTACTTGTGAAAGTAGTATGCACACAAGCCAATCATATTTGATATGATGTAGCATATACTTTGTAATCTTATTCGTTTGTTAAAGGCATTTTACTTTATCTACATGGTGCTGTTATATTAAATGTGATAAACCCATAGTTTTGAGCAATGTTTTTAGAATCATGATGGTGATCATGCTAATGAGATCTAAATTCTAGATAGCTCACAAACTAAAATTGTTCCTAATCGTTGGATTACTAAAAAGGGGATTAGTGAATCCAGATAGATTAGTACATACGTTGCTTTCTCTTATGAAAAGGATGATTTATCTCATAATCATTTGTGTGGAGACACTAAAGCAAGTATGTAGGTGCTTATTAGAGAATAAGTTCACTGAACGTGGCTCGCTAAGGAATACCTAATGGAGTTTTACTCGCCTGTCAATAGGAATTCCTCTAGTGATAGTAGTACAAGTGATCCTTGGACTTGAGATCATCATAGTATCTTGTGTATGATGAGTTATACTTTGACATGTCCCTTAAGACCTTTAGGGTATATCAAAGGGTATGATTGGGTATAATAAGTTATACATGGAGATAGGTGAATGATCAATAAAGAATCTACCACTTCTAGTAAAAGGAGAGAATGTCCTATGTGATTCGATAAATGACAACTCAGAAGTCTTTGGCCAAAGCAGAATGAAATTAGAAAGGAGTTTCTAATTTGCATTAATTAGAGTTGTGCATTTGAGAATCGAAATACATATAATTAAATAAAATAAGACTTGACAGTAATTTCATGTCTTATATTTAATTGGGACATTGTATGGTAGAAGGATTGAATTGTACGGTAACTATGCACTGAAAGGTTCTTTTATGATTAATGTTAAAATCTATATTATCTGGAAAGTCGTTGATCGCTAAGGGGGCTTACCCTTATTGTAGAATAAATATTATTTATTTAAATGAATTAAATAGTTTAATTTATTTATTTAAATAAGATTAGAATTGTTCTAATTGATTTATTCACAACCGGTTTAATATGGAGAACCTAAAGGGTCACACCGCAAAAGCAAAATATTTATTTAAGAAGTAAATGGCATAATTGTAATAATAAGTTAAGTGTATTTAATTTAGTCTATGGAGATAGAATAAATTAAATAGCTTAATATTTATTATTTAATATTTTAGAAATATTAAATATAAATTAATAAGAGGAGTCTTATTATTATTATTACTATTACTATTATTTAATTCCTAATAGGGATTGAGAATTAATTAATAGAAGTACTCTCACATGAATTCCTAATTGGATTAGGAGTTTAATTTAATTAAAGGAGTTTAATTAGAATAGAAACCCTAATCCTAAATAGTTTAGGGAAGGGTTTTCCTACATCTATAAATAAGAGAAGTCTTATCATAGATTAGGGTTACACACTCTTGCATAAGAATTGTAGAGAGTACTTACAATTTCTATAGAGATAGAAACTAGGGTTTTGCCAACACCCATCTTCTTGAACAAGTATTATTCCTTGGTGGATCACCTCTAGAGGCCAAACACTTGGGTGGCTAACGTTGATCAAAGGAAGGAATTTAATCGGTGAAATTCAAGGAGAACGCGAAGGAATTGGAGGTGAACTTGTACCTGAGGAAGCTAGAATTCTACAAGGGTATAATTCTTATTCTCCATCTCTTTCGTTTAATTAATAATTGTGCATAAAGAAATATCATGGTGATGGTTTGTATAAAATTTTAAAATCTGATTTTATCGCGCTTCCGCACTATTTATGTAATTTGATTGCATATTCGCGCTATGTACAAACCTAACAGTGGTATCAAGAGCCAAACTTTATGCGAATTATTAATTGTTTTGATTCTGTATATACATTGATATGTGTTAAGAACAATTTAATTGGGCATAATTGTTTGTGTAAAATTATTTTATTTATTTTATTTATTTTGATTTTATTTATTTTCAATTAAGATAAAAAGTTTATTTTGAATTGGAATATAATTAAAATTAAAAGTTTTATTTGAACTTAGAATTGGATTCTACGTTAACTAGAATAAAGGAGTTTATTCATATATGGAATATGATTCCATGTTTCCTAGAATAAAGGAGTTTATTCACATATGGAATAGGATTCCATGTTTCCTAGAATAAAGGAGTTTATTCACATATGGAATAGGATTCCATGTTTCCTTAAAAAATAAAGATGTTTATTTTGATAAGGAATATGATTCAACATATTTTATTTTCCAACAATTTTAAGTTAAAAATAAAGGTGTTTATTTTAAACTTGAAATTGGTTTCCATATTAATTAAAATAAAGGAGTTTATTTTGATTTGGAATTTGATTAAAAATAAAGGAGTTTATTTTTATTCAAAAAATTGGATAAATTAAAATAAAAGAGTTTATTTTGATTTGGAATTTGATTAAAAATAAAGAAGTTTATTTTAATTAAAATTGGATTTCATGATAACTAATTAGAGTTGGAATTGGATTCCATGATAACTAATTGGAGTTGAAATTGAATTTTATACTAACTAATATTGCCCATTAAATGATATCAATGCATATATGGAATGATTTTATTATTCATGGGATGAATGTTATTTATTGATACATATAGAGATATGTATGATAATAAATAGGGATTGATTATGGACTATTGACCAATGTGTGATTGGATTTATTTTAGTGGATGCTTGAATGAATGAGTTTTATAAATGGGGTCTGCGTACCCCGTCTTCTCTAGTTTTTTCCTTGATGTAAATTCTATCTTCCTCCTATGTACCTCCCCTTGACTGCTGATCAAGGTTTCTATTTATTGTAAATAGTTTATGTAATAGGTTTAGTTAGAATTACTTGAAGAATTGGAGACAAATGAGCAATGAGCGCTTGAAGACCCGTTTGTAATGGAGCCCGGGTTTAAATGTAATAGTTATATTTAAATTTAATTCTTGCACCCTAGGTTTGACCTTTTGGTTCACTTGGTGGCTCTAGTGAACCAAACTAGAATAAAAGTTCATAATCAATCCGGGTAGAATATAGTATTCTATATGTGCATGCTTGCTATGTATATATTATATATTATACAACATGCTTCGCATGTTAAATAATATGACGCGTATTTTATATATATATATATATGCATGCGCGCTAAACAAGATGAGACAAATAATAACAAACCCCTCAAAGAAATCATATTAAGTCCTAAGCGTTCAAAGATATTTGGAATATCGAACGTCGCCTTCTAGCATGGTAAAGCAATAGAGTATTAAATATTTAATATGAGTTTGTTGTGTCACCACAAGGCAAGTATTAAAATATTTAAGATGTTGCTTTATCACATTTGATGCTTATACATAGACTGAATGATGTTGTTTTGTTGTGTCACCACAAGGACAGTGTTTTTCTTTCGAATATATGGAAGTGCTAGGATGGACTTAACTTGGATAATTTTGATTCGGATGTGTCACCACTTGATCAAAATAATCTAAGAGGCAAAATACAAGGAGTTACATAGAGATGTAATTGACAATAGTTGTTTACCTATTTATTTATATATCGTTTGTTGTGTCACCACAAGGCTATATACATCTAAAATGGGATCCTTAGTCTCACTAGCAAATCTTTAATTAGAATTGCCGAACTATATAATGAGGGTAATATAGTTTGATGAAAATAGTGGGAGATACCAATTTAAAATAAAGACCTAATTTATTTTGGTAATTAATTAAAAATGAATGTATGCTAAAATGTTGTTAAATTACAAATTCATTTACAGAATTTTACGATGTCTAATTAACCGGACCGAATTACACGGACTAGTTAAGGAATTTGAGAATAGTTCTCAAGGCTGAAAAGTTATCTTATGTCCTTAATATACCTATCCCTGCAATGGTTGCAGACAATGCCTCAGAGGAAGAGATTGCTACTTTTAGAAAGTGGCAAGATGATGCACAGTTGGCTCAATGCATCATGCTCGCATCCATGAGTAACGAGCTTCAGCGTCAGCATGAAACTATGGATGCTCCTACTGTACTCCGGCACCTTCAAGGAGTTGAAGGGTGAGGAAAGTAAGACTATTAGATATCAGATATCTAAGGAGCTCTTCCGATCTAGAATGACCGATGGCACTACAGTACAGACATATGTCCTAAAATGATCAATTTGATTGAACAATTGGGACAACTGGGTTTTAATGGATGGAGAGATGATCCAAGATTTGATCTTGCAATCACTTCCAGACTCTTTCTCACAAATTGTTGTGAATTTCCACATGAACAAGCTATATGTCAGCCTGCCTGAGTTGCTTAAACATGTTGAAAACTGTAAAGAGTCACTTTCCAACCAAGAAAGACCAAGTCTTACTGGTAGATGATTCGTCTAGGAAGCAGAAGAGGGCTAAAGGATCTTCTTAAAAGAAGAACAATTCAAAGAAGGTAAAAAGAAAGGCAAAAATAAAGGACAATAAGAACAAGACTGATGCAGATAGCAAAGGAGTTTGCTTCCACTGCAATAAGCCTGGATACTAGAATTAAAACTAGAGGGTAACCAAAAGAAGCTTAGTGAAGCTTCGGTTACAAATATGGGTCTTAGTGAAGCTTCGGTTACAAATATGGGTTTGTTCATGATTGAAATAAATTTTTCTATAAGTCAAGGTTCTACTTGGGTATTGGATACCGGCTGTAGTTCTCACGTATGCAATCCAATGCAGAGACTAAGCAGAAGTAGAAAGCTAAACAAAGAATAAGTAATCTTACGCGTGGAGAATGAAGCAATGATTGCTGCATTAACCGTAAGAACTTATAGTTTAGCATTGCCTACGGGCAAGTCTATTAAGTTAATAAGTTGTTATTATGTTCCAGTTCTCTTTAGAAACATTATTACTTCCGTTGTTGGACAAGGAAGGTTCTGGTATTATATTTAAGAGCAATTGTTGTTCTATTTATAATGATAATGTTTTGTTTGAAACTGGAAGATTACTTGATAGACTTTGTATACTTGACTTACATGAAAATTATTTTGCAAATTGAACAAACTAATAAAAGAAAAGGAGATGGTCATTCAAAGAGTTAAATATGTGTATTTGATGAAATACAAGTCTGAATCATTTGAAATGTTCAAAGAATTCAGAAGTGAAACATATTGACAGAGTATTAAGATTCTTTGATCAGATCGAGGAAAGAATACTTGTACAATGAGTTTCTAGATTATCTCAAAATGGTATTTTCTCATAATGGACACTTCCTGATACGCAATAATTGATTGGTGTATCTAAAAGGAGAAATTGTACCTTGTTGGACATGGTGCAGTCCATAATGATTTTTACCGACATTCTAGTATCCATCTGGGGTTATGCCCTAGAAACGGCTGCATATCTACAAAATAAGGTAACCTCAAAAATCTGGCCCCAAGACTCCATAAAAGTTATGGATAGGGAGGATTCCTAATCTTAAGTATGTTAAGATAAGGGTTGTCCAGCTTATGTGAAAAGGTTTCAAAGATAAGTTTAGGACAAAATCTGACAAGTGCAGACTTGTGGGATATCCTAAAGTAAGTTTAGGGTATTATTACTATAATCCTACACGCTGCCTTCTTAGATAAAGGTGTTTATCATTGAAGGAGCTAGTGGGAGGGTAAAAGATCTTGAAGGAGTTCAAGAACCACAAAGCACTTTAAGTCGAATCGAGGAACCTGTAGATAGACCTATTGTACCACCACCGAATCGTAAATCTGGAAGAGTACCGAAGATACCTGGGAGGTATGGATTCATCATAGAGGATGATGATGAGGTACGCATCATAGAGGATGATGATCCAGTTATATACAATGAGGCTATGAGTAGAAGACACTCAGAGAAATGGCAGATGGCCATGAAATTCGAAATGGACTCCATGTATGAGAACCAAGTATAGACTCTGGTTACTCCACAAAAGGGCATAGTGCCAAGAGTGTGAATATGGGTCTTTAAGAGAAAGACTGAGGCAAATGGCAAGGTGGAGACCTATAAGACCAGACCTGTTTAAAAGGTTTTAAATAAAGTCAAGGAGTTGACTGTGATAAAACCTTATTACTGGGTAATGCTCAAGTCCATTTGGATTTTGCTTGTGATTGCAGCTTATTACGAAATCTGGCAAAAATGGATGTGGAGACACCCTTCTTCAATGAAGACTTGAGGAGAATGTATGTATGATACAGCCAGAGGAATTTGTTTCAAAGGTTGAAGCAAATCGTGTTTTAAGCTACAATGATCCATTTATGGATTGAAGCAAGTTTCTCAAAAATGGAACATTCATTTTGATGAGACAATCAAAAGATTTTGATTTTATCAAAAATGAGAATGAACCTAGTGTGTACAAAAGGGTAAGTGGGAGCACTGTGACATTCTTGGTATTATATGTTGATATACTACCGACAAGGAATAACACACCAATGCTACAATCAGTAAAGATAAAATTGTCTAAACATTCTTCCATGAATGACTTGGGAGGAGCATCCTATAAATTGGGGATAGAAATCTATATAGATAGATTTAAAAGGATGTTCGGCTTGACCCAATGAACGTATATTCATTCGATGCTAAAGGCGTTTAGCATTGCAAACTCCAAGAAAGGTCTCATGATGATGAGCCGTGGAGTGTATCTCTCTAAAATTGTCCCCAATTAAAAGAGAGATCGCATGAGTTACTATCATGCATGCAATGAATATACTAGGCTTGATGTTGATCGGTCATATTCTAGAGAAGATCACTGTAAGACAGTGATAAACATCTTTAAGTACTAAACCGGTATTGAAGATGTAATCATAATTCATGGTAGGTCCGAATTAAAACTAGAGGGCTAAACAGACTCAAGTTTTTTCAGACTGACCAAGACGATAACAAATCCACTTTAAGGTAAATCGTTACCTTGAAAGGTGGTGCAGTGAATTGGAAAAGTTCCAAACCGCAAAGAGTTGCTGGTTTAATGACAAAGACAAAGTATATAGCTGTAAATGAAGCTGCAAGTTAATTGTTTGGATGAAAAGTTCATTACAGAACTAGGAATAATTCCTAAGTCTCATCTTGGATTCAAACATGTGTTGCGGCACTTTCATTTGATTAGTAAAATCATTGAAAGAAAAAAAGTCACTATAGAGATAGTGGACTCTCGAGAACAACATTGCATATCCATCTACTGAAGCTTTATCCAACAGCATGATAATCGTCACTTAGAGAAGAAGGGTATTAGATACCATGGCGATTGACTTTAGTGCAAGTGGGAGATTGAAAGTAGTATGCACACAAGCCAATCATATTTGATATGATGTAGCATATACTTTGTAATCTTATTCGTTTGTTAAAGGCATTTTACTTTATCTACATGGTGCTGTTATATTAAATGTGATAAACCCATAGTTTTGAGCAATGTTTTTAGAATCATGATGGTGATCATGCTAATGAGATCTAAATTCTAGATAGCTCACAAACTAAAATTGTTCCTAATCGTTGGATTACTAAAAAAGGGATTAGTGAATCCGGATAGATTAGTACATACGTTGCTTGCTCTTATGAAGAGGATGATTGATCTCATAATCATTTGTGTGGAGACACTAAAGCAAGTATGTAGGTGCTTATTAGAGAATAAGTTCACTGAACGTGGCTCGCTAAGGAATACCTAATGGAGTTTTACTCGCCTGTCAATAGGAATTCCTCTAGTGATAGTAGTACAAGTGATCCTTGGACTTGAGATCATCATAGTATCTTGTGTATGATGAGTTATACTTTGACATGTCCCTTAAGACCTTTAGGGTATATCAAAGGGTATGATTGGGTATAATAAGTTATACATGGAGATAGGTGAATGATCAATAAAGAATCTACCACTTCTAGTAAAAGGAGAGAATGTCCTATGTGATTCGATAAATGACGACTCAGAAGTCTTTGGCCAAAGTAGAATGAAATTAGAAAGGAGTTTCTAATTTGCATTAATTAGAGTTGTGCATTTGAGAATCGAAATACATATAATTAAATAAAATAAGACTTGACAGTAATTCCATGTCTTATATTTAATTGGGACATTGTATGGTAGAAGGATTGAATTGTACGGTAACTATGCACTGAAAGGTTCTTTTATGATTAATGTTGAAATCTATATTATCTGGAAAGTCGTTGATCGCTAAGGGGGCTTACCCTTATTGTAGAATAAATATTATTTATTTAAATGAATTAAATAGTTTAATTTATTTATTTAAATAAGATTAGAATTGTTCTAATTGATTTATTCACAACCGGTTTAATATGGAGAACCTAAAGGGTCACACCGCAAAAGGAAAATATTTATTTAAGAAGTAAATGGCATAATTGTAATAATAAGTTAAGTGTATTTAATTTAGTCTATGGAGATAGAATAAATTAAATAGCTTAATATTTATTATTTAATATTTTAGAAATATTAAATATAAATTAATAAGAGGAGTCTTATTATTATTATTACTATTACTATTATTTAATTCCTAATAGGGATTGAGAATTAATTAATAGAAGTACTCTCACATGAATTCCTAATTGGATTAGGAGTTTAATTTAATTAAAGGAGTTTAATTAGAATAGAAACCCTAATCCTAAATAGTTTAGGGAAGGGTTTTCCTACATCTATAAATAAGAGAAGTCTTATCATAGATTAGGGTTGCACACTCTTGCATAAGAATTGTAGAGAGTACTTACAATTTCTATAGAGATAGAAACTAGGGTTTTGCCAACACCCATCTTCTTGAACAAGTATTATTCCTTGGTGGATCACCTCTAGAGGCCAAACACTTGGGTGGCTAACGTTGATCAAAGGAAGGAATTTAATCGGTGGAATTCAAGGAGAACGCGAAGGAATTGGAGGTGAACTTGTACCTGAGGAAGCTAGAATTCTACAAGGGTATAATTCTTATTCTCCATCTCTTTCGTTTAATTAATAATTGTGCATAAAGAAAGATCATGGTGATGGTTTGTATAAAATTTTAAAATCTGATTTTATCGCGCTTCCGCACTATTTATGTAATTTGATTGCATATTCGCGCTATGTACAAACCTAACAACTTGCTGGGCAATTGTTGCTCACCCTTGCATAATAACATTGCAGTTAAAGTTGAAAGAGTTGACGAGTCGTCCACTAGTAAGGGCAAAGGAAAAACAAACAAGTGATGAAGACTTATTGTATTTGTTTTAATGATGATTATGTAATTAGACTTGATTATGTTTCCACATTTGATGTTTTATTAAGGTTAGATGACCTGGGATTTATTTATTAGTGATGTTGTAACCCTTTAATGGGAGATTTCTATTTTTAATTAAGAATTTTAATTCATATTTGAATGGGTAGTTAGATGTGATGTGATATATTTGGATAGTGAACACCAAGTCCTGTGGAAACGAAGTACCCAGATTTGGGGGTATCACAGGTTGGTATCAGAGCTGTAGGTTATGAACCTTAGGTGAGGAAACCTTAGGGTAGTAGCCTTTTAAGAGATAGAGAACATAGTGGTGATAAACTCTTATCGAGTTCTAAGGAATGAATTACAGAATTCATTAAAGATAATAAAAGACTTTATGTGCTATGTGCTTATATGTTAATAACCTATGTGCTACAACTAGTTGAGATGTTGATGTTGAGATGTACGATACCTTGTATGATCGTACCATAGAGTTGCAGGATAGAGTCAGAGAATTGGAGGGATAGGAAAATAGACGCCAGACTCTTATAGACTAGAAGAACGAGAAAATTGAGGATCTTGATATACGTCTTGGAGACGTGGAGTGGAAGTTAGTTCAGGCAGAAAGCCAAAAGGAAGACCTTTTAGCTGAGAATGAGAAGATGAAACTTAAGATTCAGAAAGTGAAGGATGATTTAAGTGAGGAGTCAGCGGAACGTGCTAGAGCAGAGGATGCTTGGATGAACACCACTCGACGTGCAGAGATTTCCGAAGAAGGCGAACAGGTAAAGAAGGCTAAGATTAAGGAGACATACTATACTTTCCAGACAGCGATTGATAGAGCCCAGGATCGAGTTCTCCACTATCTAGTTCAGTTTGAGGACTTGCTATGGTACATGTTGGATCGCAGGATAATGCTCCGTATCATGGAGGAAGAACGTAGGAAGGCAGTTCGACGCCTTAGTAGGCCGTGATAGGGACATTTTGAATCATGTGTAAATATTTATGGTAGTTTATGATGTAAATTCCAGCGTGACTATACACAATGGAATATGACTATTTAATCCTAAAGATTGTTTGATCTTGGGATAGTTGATGTAAATAGTAGTGATGTTATCTTTCTATGTTTAAGACTTTTGAATTAATGAAATATCAATTTTATTTGAAGATGTTATGTGTTAAATGTTTAACCTGAATTGTTTGAGTTAAATGTTGAACACTTAAGAAATTAAGTGTTAATCTAATAAGCGAATATTCTTGAACAGAAAATGCCGCCGAGAGGCCAACCACGTCAACAAGCTCAGGAGAGCTCTACTAATAACAACAATGACGCCAATGCTAATCCTGTACAGCAGTTGGTGAACCTTTTGGCTGGAGCACTTGCGAATCAGTCGCAAGCTCCACCAGTGACGTAATTTAAGGATTTCAAAGCGGTAGGACCGCTAGAGTTTAGGGGTTCCTGATGAGTGGGTTTTATACCTATGAATTAGATATCTTTGAACCCAATTCTATGCTATCCTTAGGTATTTATAGTGACTATTTACTTGTTTTATGCTTTTGTTGTGTAGGGAGCAACCTTGGACGACCCTGACGGTAATTTGCAATTCCAGGGGCAAAAGGGTAATCCCTGCAGGAAAGAGGACCTCGCCGCGGCGAGCTCCCCAGGCTAAATTTCTCGCCAGGGCGAGCCCCCCAGGCTTAATTTCTCGCTGGGGCGAGCTCCCGCCGGGGCGAGCTCCCCAGGCCATTTTTCTCGCCGGGGCGAGCTCGTCGTTTTGCAAGTGCGGCTGGCTTTGTCTTGTTCTGCAGAAGTGGCGCACCAAGGGAGGATTTTCAGGAACGGTAACATGAGCAGAGAGAAGGAAATTATCAGGCATACAGGGAGTTATTGTGCGAGTTTTTTGGGCCATCATTCCACATCATTGAAGAGACCATTGGACATCATTTTGAAACCCTAGCTCTCTTGGGACCTAAGCAAACGAGGAAGAAGAAGGACTCTATCTGCAATTCATCAACTCAAGGAGGATAGGAGCACGAAATAGGGAGACAAGAGCTAGAGAAGAGGAACTACACCACACCAATTCGGGAATCTCATCACAAAAAGGGTGTATCTTCATATGTTTTAGTTCTTCATTCTTATTTTGTAATTCCAAACCATGTACTATAATCAGATTATGATGTTATTGAGATTGAATATGAGCTAAACTTTTTATTCTAAGATTGCAATGGAACCCCACTTGTAGTTTAAATTGAATGCTCTCTCTTTGAATGGTAGTTAGTCATTACATGAATTGGTCAAAGCCTTTCGAATTGATGTGTGATGCCAGTGATTATGCGGTTGGAGCTATTTTGGGACAGCGAAAGGAGAAGGTTTTTCGTGCTATTTACTACGCCAGTAAAACCTTAACTGATGCACATCTCAACTACACCACTACTGAGAAGGAGTTGCTTGCAGTAGTTTATGCATTTGACAAGTTTCGATCTTACTTGATTGGAACAAGGGTGGTTGTATTCACGGATCATTCAGCTATTCGGTATCTCATTGCAAAGAAAGATGCTAAACCGAGATTGATTAGATGGATCTTATTGTTGCAGGAGTTTGACTTAGAAATTCGGGACAAAAAGGGAAATGAAAACCAAGTTGCCGACCATCTATCTAGATTGGAAAATCCGGGTAATGATAAGGAAGACAAAGTTCTAATTAATGAGTCTTTCCCGGATGAACAGTTGTTTGTGGTTCAAGGCGAAATTCCATGGTATGCTGATTTTGCTAACTACTTGGTTAGTAACGCACTCCCCCCAGACTTGTCGTGGCAGCAAAAGAAAAAGTTTCTTCATGACGTGAAGAGATATATGTGGGACGAGCCGTATTTGTTCAAACATTGCGTGGACCAAATGATTCGAAGGTGTGTTCCACAAAGTGAGGTTGAGAGCATTCTTCATCACTGTCATGATTTGTTATATGGAGGTCATTACGGGGGTGAAAAGACGACTACTAGGGTGTGGCAAGTAGGGTTCTTCTGGCCAACTTTGTTTAAAGATGCTCATCAGTTTGTTCTAAGATGTGATAGATGTCAATGAGTGGGGAACATCTCTAAACGACATGAAATGCCTTTAAACATGATCCTTGAGGTTGAAGTCTTTGATGTTTGGGGTATAGACTTTATGGGGCCATTCCCGCCCTCTTTCAATAATCTATACATTCTCTTGGCAGTAGATTATGTATCTAAATGGGTGGAGGCAGCTGCATTGCCTACTAATGACTCCAAGGTAGTGCTGAAATTTCTTCAAAAGAATATCTTCACAAGGTTCGGTACTCCAAGGGCCATGATCAGTGATGAAGGGAGTCATTTTTGCAATAAGCACTTTGCAGCCCTCTTGGGAAAATATGGGGTCAATCATAGAATTGCTACGGCATACCACCCCCAAACCAATGGACAAGCTGAGGTTTCTAACAGAGAAGTGAAGAAAATTCTGGAAAAGATCGTCAATCCCACAAGAAAAGATTGGTCGACAAAGCTGGATGATGCACTGTGGGCATACAGAACGGCTTATAAGACACCCATTAGCATGTCACCATACCAGTTAGTTTATGGCAAGGCATGCCATCTACCAGTTGAGCTTCGGCATAAGGCGTTCTGGGCCATAAGAAAGATGAATTTTGATCTCACAGCTGCAGGAGAGAAAAGGATTCTTCAGCTCAATGAACTTGATGAGTTCCGACTGCAAGCTTATGAGAATTCAAAATTGTACAAGGAGAAGGTAAAAAAATGGCAAAATAAAAAAATTGTTGACAGAAAATTCGAGCCTGGCCAAGCGGTATTGCTATACAACTCTAGATTGAGGCTTTTTCCCGGAAAGCTCAAGTCACGTTGGTCGGGGCCTTTCATTGTCAAGCACGCATTTCCTCACGGGGCTGTGGAAGTTTATGGTAATAATCCGGAGGAATCATTCAAAGTTAACGGCCAGCGGCTTAAGCATTATTGGGGTGGAGGCTTCGATCGTCAGAAAACCTCAGTCATTCTAGTCGATCCTGCTTGAAGCAATGAAAAGTCGGGTCGAGGACTCTAAACCAAGCGCTCGGTGGGAGGTAACCCATCATCTTCCGTATCCTTTATGTTCAGTTTGTGTGTCTTATTTATTGCATTTTTCATAGTAATTAGTTTTTGAGTTTTTAATATTTAGTGTGTTGTGTGTTAGTTGAGGATTTTTAGCGGCAAGTCGCTTTCGAGAGCCATTTTTGGTCCTTTGTTCCTAATGTGTGTTTTGTAGGTTGCAAGGATAAGAGGAGTGATATTAAACATGGTCCCTGTCTTAAAATTTCAAAAAATCAAATTTTGCTTCAGCAGGGGAGCTCGCTGCGGCGAGGATTTTGGCTTGGAATTTCTCGCCCCGGCGAGAGCTCGCCCAGGCGAGAAAAACGTGAGCAAATCTCTCGCCCCGGCAAGAGACGCGGAGTTGCTGAACTTAAAGCTTCATCCCGTTCGAATTTTTTGCCATCTTTTTCATCCTCACCTCCTGCAACCTAACGATCAGCACTCCCACCCCCTCCTAAACCAGTCGAAATCCGTTCAAGCAAGCCTACAATCAACTCCAATTCCCTCTAGGATTAAGCAACCTCGATACATACCAATTCTCCTCAAATTAGGGTTCCCATCCCATTCCCCCAATTTCTGTCGCCATTAGTGAAGCCACTCGAAATTGGTCTATATACACCTCAGTGAGGATTCAAGCTACAATTTGGTGAATTCAAGCAAGCTTCCATCTTCTTCATACAAGCAACTGACAGAGGCAAGGTATTCCAATGTGGACTGGATTCTCAATGCATTTTGTTGTGGTTACTGTTAATTTTGATTGATACTGCATCTGAGAATTCATTGGGGGTTATAATTGAGTATATTAAGCACTGAATTGGGTGTATCTGTGACGCCCCCAAATTCGGGTTCTCTAACCTCGGATTCGGTGCTCACGATCCATCAACATCATACACATTCTATGAACTATTGCGGAATAATAAACATACATTGTTCATTTAAATAAGGTTCTACATCAAATCCCATGGTCTAATAACCTTAACTTAAACATACCCTTAATATTACAAAAGGTTTATCTAAAATTATTACATCAGATAATGCGATAATTAAACATTCACATAAGTCTATTCCTGAGCTTTGCCTTTCCCTTTATCCTTCTTGGAACTTTCCGGTCTAGTTGAAATAAACGTCATGATATAGCAAGGGTAAGCAACTAGTTTGCTTAGCAAGTTTAATCACAAAGGAGATATATCATGGTTAGAAAGGAATTTAACCTTTGAAACTTTCAACAATAAATATCAATTGTGAAAGAATAAGAATTCAAGTTTCCATAATTAAAAGATTAAGCTGAGTGGTCAACAAAGACCATGAACGTATACGGAGGTTGTCAGTATTTAAACTGATCCTCTAAATAAGTTTTGGTAATCGAGGGGATCAACCTCTCATACCCGGTGAATATGCATAATCACTTAATAATACGGGCAATTAATTGTTTTCTAATATAATGCCTTAAAAGTTGTTCTTTTCTCAGTCTGGAATCCTTACCAAATTAATTGGTTAGGAATAGCTTTTAAAATCGATTTGATTTAACAAATTTAAACATATTGGATCTAGCTGATACAACTAGCATAGATCTATCTCATAAACAGTTCATGAATGAATGAACTTTAACTAATTCACAGTTCATCAATAATAGAATGGGAATTCAATTACACCAAGTGCGAATAACAATAATTATCAAGGATGTGGAATAATTAGAATAATTATCCACTAACAGGTGCTGAAATAATAATTCAAGATTGAATTAGAGAACTTGCAGTATATAAAAGTTCGTATCAATCATCAGGATCTTACACAATGTACAAAGTTGTGTAAGTTGAGAACTTGCTCAATATAAATTTGAGTAAGGTTAGGGAACTTGCCTTGATCGCTGACTACTGCTACACAATTTAATATGACTTCTTTTGAAAGACCTATCATTATAAGATTGATGTCTCAATTAGCATCACACATTTCACCCATAATGTCATTGCTTTACATTACAAGGTCTAATAGTCAGTCACATAGTTTAGTATTAGACAGTACTTTAAAGTCTTAGTGTTACAATTATTCTTGGATAATCTTTTAATCACTTCACTGCTTAATCTTTCCTTATATAAGATTATCTTTACGATCCAGTAGGTTAAATACCCAATCCAGCAAACTGGATTTCAAATCCAGCAAACTGAATTCAAACTATCCCCATAATCCAGCATCTTGGATTCGCTCTATTCAATTCATGAAACTGTCTTTTCTAATCCAGCATCCTGGATTCGAACTAACTTATAATTTAGCAACCTGGATGCACACTATTCAATTCAACAAGCTGGATTCATACAATTCAGCAAGCTGGATTCATACAATTCAGCAAGCTGGATTTATACGATTCAGCAAGCTGGATTGGAAGCCTGCATTCTTAAAATGATTTAATCTCTTCTATCGATCGATTCTTATTTTCTCCAAGTCTTGCCACACATATGAACATATATTCCAAACTCAAAAATATTTTTCCTTATAAAATTTATAATTTCTTTTAACATTGTTCACATGTCTGTTTTTAACTTTCGAAATTAAGAAAAATGATCACTATCTTATGCAACTCTGATGACTCCAAATTTTTGATAGCATCTTACACATATTAACAAGTACTCCCAGTTAAAATTTCGTGGTCATCACATTTATAGAACTCCAAGTTTAGCCATTTTTGTCGAAAAACTCTACGTTTTTATTTTAGCCGTAGTTTCTTTATTACAAGTCGGAATTCGACCAATTTTGGACAGGTGGTACATAACCTCCTATAGTTTCAGTGGTAAAAATATCGGAATTTATTGCACTTTCTAAGGGTTTGAAACAGTGCACGGGAACTAGGGGTCAGCGGGTTTTATCCCGTTTCCAGTTTTGAGGTCCCTTACGGAAATGCTCATAAAATGAAATCTACAACTCGTATGAGGGTTCAGTCAGTACTTTGGATTTGTATCTTTCAGAACTACAATTTTCCATCATCAAACACCAAATTTGGACAAGTTTGGACCACTGAAAGTGGCCTGGAAGTGGACTGTTTTGCACAGCCCTATGACAGTCACGTGTTTTGGTAAACATTACATAACTATCTCATTTTAACTTCTTTTCCAATGATTCCAACGAGGTTCTTTTTCTAACTTACCCCTTAAAACTCAGAAAAAAGAAAATCAACAATAGCATGTATGGATTTCGAAATACATAATTTATTCCAAAAAGTTACGGTTTGTGCGTCGGTAAAAATATTTTCAAGCTTCTAGTTTAATTTTTCTACACCAACCCATACCATCACATACCAAACCACATATCATCAATCATAGACATATTTATCATGATTCTAAATATTTAAAAACCATGATGATAACTATCTACCATAAAATTAAAATGAAAAGCAAGATTAGGGTTTTCTAGGGTTTTTAGGTTAGTTAGTATACCTTCTTAGCTTGATTGCTCTCTTCCTTTGCTTTCCAAAGTAGGAGATGAAACTTGATGGCATTCACAAGCTCTCCTTCTTCCTCTCCTAGGTGGCGGCAACCCTTCTCCTCGTTCCCCTCACAAGAACTCCTTTTCTCAAAGTATTCTCTCTCTACTTTCTCTCACTAGTTTTCTTTCTAACTTTGCAACAAAGAAGATGAACATTGCTTTTGGCTTTACACTAATTACTTACTTAGAAAATCTATAGATTCATGTATTGTATCTATCCATCTTAGCATTATTAGCAAGTACAAAGCTTGACAACTTGGTGATGGGCATTAATTACACTTGTACTTCTTTTCTTTAATCTTACAAGCAAGCTTAGCAATTACTTGACAACTCACCCCCTATAATTTCGGCAGCCCCCTCCCTATATGTCCCATTTTCCCTTTTTCTTTTATTACATTAATGAAATTAACAAGTTACTCATAATATCTTCCAAGTGGGCTCACAATTTGGTCTTTGTTTAAGTACATTTGGGCTCCCTTTTTCTCTATTTGGGCTACTAGTTTGTCAAGATTTTTACCTTGCTTCTTGGACTACTAATTTAATTAGATATTGGGCTAATTTAGTTAGTCCATACATTATTTATCTTAGTCCATGTTCAATTGATTGAGTGAGCTTGGTTAATGAATCAATTAGGCTAGCCCATTAGTGTTTTCTTACTAATTGGACCATTAAAGTTTATTATTCATATTTCACACAATCCTCATTAATTAATACCCATATTAATTAATTTACAATTTTATTTACTTACTATATTCAATTGAATTGAATATTTAATTAACTCATTGTCTTATCAATTGCATGATAATAAAATTCCTAGGTTAGTCCACTAAATCAAATAACTATTAGTGGGACCTCCTTTAACTAGCAATTAGCCACATATATCATTCCTTATATGCCACAAAATTTTTAATAACATTAATATTTAATTAATATATTCATTTACAATACGACTTAAAGTTCTAGCTATTACATCCTCCCCTCCTTATAAGAATTCTGTCCCCAGAATTTCACATAAGGTTACTTAAAAAGATTAGGATAATTCTTCCTCATCTTTTTCTTGAGTTCTACGTAGCTTCTTCAACTGTGTGGTTTCTCCAGAGCACTTTGACAAAATGTATAACTTTATTTCTTAACTTCTGCTCTTTTCTATCCAAAATTTCTATAGGAATTTCTTCATACGATAAGTCCTTCTCGACTTGAATCGGTTCATATGATATAACATGCTTGTGATCAGGCTTATACGGACGCAACACTGACACGTGAAACACGTTGTGGATATGTTCCAATTCAGGAGGTAGAGCCACCTCGTACGCCACCTCACCTATCTTCTTCAGTCTCTCGAACGGTCCAATAAATCTCGGACTTAATTTGCCTTTCTTGCCAAATCTTATTTTCCCTTTCCAGGGAGATACTTTAAAAAACACATAGCTCCCTACTTCAAAGTCTCTCTTCTTGCGATGTAAATCTGCATACTTCTTTTGACGATCCTGAGCTACTACCAGCCGAGCTCTTATTACCTTGATGATCTCCACGGTCTGCTGCACCAACTCTGGCCCCAACAGTTTGCGTTCACCTACTTCATCCCAACACAAGGGCGTTCTACATTTCCTCCCATACAGTGCTTCGTATGGTGGCATTCCAATACTTGCGTGATAACTGTTATTATAGGTAAATTCTATGAGCGGAAGATGATCCTCCCAACTTCCTTTGAAGTCCATCACACAGGCTTTGAGCATATCTTCTAATGTCTGAATTGTTCTCTCGCTTTGCCCATTAGTCTGTGGATGATAAGCGGTGCTTAATCTCAATTCTGTCCCCATTCTTTCTTGAAGACTCCTCCAAAAATTTGAAGTGAAACGCGGATCTCTATCAGATACAATTGATACCGGCACTCCAGGTCTTGAAACTATTTCTTTGATATACAACTTGGCTAGTTGATCCAAATTGTATCTAATCTTGATCGGCAAAAAGTGCGCTGACTTTGTAAGATGATCCACAATCACCCATATGGTGTCGTAACCTTTCTGTGTTGCTGGAAGCCCCACCATAAAATCCATCGTGATGTGCTCCCATTTCCATTCAGAAATCTCTAGCGGCTGCAATAATCCACTCGGTCGTTGATGTGACGACCGTGAATTCTGAATATCCTTGTAATTCGAATTTATGTATATTAATGAATATTATGAATTTTAGTAACATCATTTTGTGTTACATGGTTGTGTGACAACCTGAATTATGTGAATGTATAAATTTTACGTGCTATAGTTTCGTCTAGGTGAATAAATTGATTTCACGTATTTTGCTAAATCACTATTCACGAGTTACTATTCACGAGTCACGAGTTACTATTCACGAGTCACTATTCACGAGTCACTATTCACGAGTCACGAGTTACTATTCATGCCAGATTATTTTTACGTTTTTTTCGATTTCTGTTAACTTCGCCAAAGTGTGTATGCGAAGAGATAATTTTTCCAAATGTTAAAATTTTTATTTGAGTCCATTGGTGATTTAATTAGTACGTGAAACGCTTAATATGGGTGTTCCGAATAAACGGACAAACCCCGTATTTATTATTTTTACCTAAGCATTTGCATGACCCGAGTGGGGATTTAAATTAAAAAGCAAAAATTAGCATTTTGGATTATTATTAGAATAACATATGGGTGATGTGGAGAGAGAGAGAGGAGCCAATTGGGTATATATATTCATGCCAGTATTTATGCAAGTATTTGTGCATTGTCTGGCAATAAGGGAGACAATATAGGGGACACGGAGCAAAAATGGGAGGAAAAGGAGGAAGTGTTTTAGCAATTATTTTGGTTAATTGATTAGGCCTAATAAGACAACATCTTCACCACCTTTAGTTCTCAATTTTCCATACTCTCTCCCGTAGCCAATTTCAGAAAAGAGAAGAAGAAAGTAGGTAGCAAACCCATTTCCTTCTCCCACACTATTCCATCATATTCATCCTCTCCCCATTCAAGCTCAATTTCAATTCATTGCTAGGCAAGAGAAGATAGTAAAAAGTTGGGAGCTAAGCAAGAAAAGAGGAGAGAGAGAGAGATTCATCTTCTCCATCTTCATCTTCTTCATTAAACCTTCACCATTCTAGAGAGAGAAACAAGTGGGTGTGAGCTAAGCTTGAAGAAAGGAGTTTGGAAGAGCTCAAGGAGTTTAAGAAAAGGTTTTGGCAAAGCTCTAGAGGAGTCCAAGAAGTAGCTAGAAGAGGTAAACAACCTATCCAAATCCATTTCTCCTTAGTTTCAAGTTTTCCTTATTTATTAAGCTTCTAACTCGTTGGGTTGAAGTTGTTGTTGTTATGGTTATTTTTGATTGTTCATGAATGATTAATAACAAGAATGAATGAAATCCGAACCCATGCATAAGGAGGAGGAAAACGGACGAAAATGGACTACTATGGACAACGGACTAATTTAGAGGACTTTTGTAGCTACCTTTCATGTTTTATATTATTGTTTGTTGTTATGATGTTATACTTCCATGGGTTATGAGAATATCCCAGTTGAAATGGAGTAAAAAGGTGTTAAAATGAATTCGTAGCAAGAGTTACGCTAAAACATGTTAGAAAACGTAGAAAAAATGTTTAGTGTCCATTCAATCCATTTCTGGTATTTAAAGTGTTTGCGTGAGATTCTAAGCTTCTGGGTAGTTGAAGTATATTGAGTTACGAAGCCATAGGCTTTGGAATCACCTCATTCCGACCCCGGATGAGGGAGTTATGGTAATTTGAATCAAATCATATGAATGATAGTGGATAAAGAGCATGAGTTGATGTTTTGGCCAAAGATTTGGCTATGTTAATGTTAATGGGTGTCTGTAATTTTTTTGATATGTTGTAGATCTATGTCTTAGGAGTCCATAGAATCTAAAATGGACTGATTTGGACGTCTAGAGAAGAAGTTATAAGGATTGGAGTGAAGGAGGGTCAAAAAAATCGCGAAGTCTAGCAAGACGTGCCGACAGCTTCGGCGTCCGATGGGAAAATGGCCATAACTTTCTCATACGGACTCGGATTAGGGCGATTCAAGATGATTTGGAAAGCTTAGAGATAGACCTACAACTTTCATTAATTAGAATTGAAAATTTCTACCTGGAAAAATTCCTAAATTGGCCATCTTTAGGGCTGTTGTGCGGTTGGAGGCAATCGAAGGGTGTCGGCCATGCATATAAGCACATGTAATGTTCCCGACAATATAAAATGATGTTCTAAGTTTTAAAATATGAATGTTATGAATTATAATGATACTTAGCATTAACCAACACGTTTTAGATAAATCGAATAGGCGTGCTAGGTGTACGAAATTACTTGTCACTTGGGCTTTTGAGTGGGCAAGTTTGGCGTACGGGCGTGCAAGCGTCGTAACGTCGTAACTAGTGTGTATAACTGATGAGTGTATTTTATACACACAATTTGGGTACTTTTGGCCTTGATAATTTGCAAGTCTTTAGGTATTTTATGTGGTTTTTATGTATTTTTATCTTATTTCTACATAAATTAGTTTTTAGTTATTTTTACATGTTTTATGTTGCTTTGATGCATTTTCATTATGTTTGGAATTGAAATAAAGACCGCTCGGATCGTTGTTTGTATTGACTCAATGTCCGTGCCTGGACGTCTGTGCCTGGACGTCTGTGCCCGAATGGTAGTATGATGGAAATTTGTGCTTGGCGACGCTCGGTGCTTAATTTGATGACATTTGGAAGTTGGGCGTGCACGGCGTTGGAAAGCGTGCACGGCGTGCGGCGTCGACCAAGCCGCGGGCACGGCGTGCGGCAGACGGGGCGCCAGCGTGTGGCCCAGGCGCTGGGCGCGGCGTGCGGGCGCGCGCTGGGCGCGGCGTGCGGGCGTGTTGGCGCGCTGGGCGTGCGGGCGTGTGATGGCGTGTGCGGCGGGCGCTGGGCGCCAGGCGCTGGGCGCGGGCGCATGGGCGCGGCGTGCGGACGCGCGGCGTGGGCGTGCGGCGTTGGGCGCGCGCGGGGCCTCGGCAGCGGGCGTGGGCGTGCGGCCCAGGCGCTGGGCGCGGGCGCGCGCGCTGGCGTGCGGGCGCGCGGCGCGGGCGTGCGGGCGTGGGCGTGCGGCCAGCGTGCGGCCCAGGCGCTGGGCGCGGGCGCGCGCGCGGGCGTGCGGGCGCGCGGCGCGGGCGTGCGGCGTTGGGCGTGCGGCCAGCGTCCGGCCCAGGCGCTGGGCGCGGGCGCGCGCGCTGGCATGCGGGCGCGCCAACGCCGTGCTGAGTGCGATCTGACACAGTTTTAGTGCGATATGAGCTCCATTTTGTCCGATTTTTGCTAGGGTTTCTTGATGGAGGCTATATATAATCTCTTTTAAGCTTCATATCAGATAACTAGGAATTGGGAGGCCAGACTAAAACATCAATTTGAGAGCAAAAGTGCTGCAATACAAGGAAAAACTCAGCACAAGCCAAAGAACCAAGAAGGAAAGGATTGTCAAGGCATATCTAGACCTTGGAAGGTTGCACATACTTCATCAAGAATAGCTTAAGGGCTGCAATTCAAGGAAATTTCCAGCAACAAGCTAAGGAGCTAAAAGAGAAACGAATGCCAAATGAAGAGGAAAAGCTAGAGATTGACATCAACCAAACAAGCAACACATGATTATCTTCTAAATGGGTTTTATCATCTCTTACTTTCCTTTGAATTTGTAATTCTATTTTATGATGAACACCATGTGTTTGATGTTTTGCTTAACTACCATGAACTAAAACTTGTATTCTAAGATTTCAATGGAACCCAACACATAGTTTGAATTGATTTCTCTCTCTTTGCTATTAATTACTCATTTGTGAATTGTATATCATAATTTATGCTTCATATCTTAATTGCCTAGCTAGTAATTACCGTGGGAACCTATATGAACTTGACGAACGGATTATAGTGTTTAGACCTTGTTATGATATCATGCGAAAGTTAAAGATTATTGTGGGTTATTAATTGAGATTAAGTGACGTGTGTCTTGTTGATTATCCTCAATGATAGGTAACTTGATAGTATTTAGGATAGATATATACCTAGATACCGTGTGCAACCAATGGAGAATCTACTCTTAATGACTTCCTATGTGAAAGTTGGTAATTGAAGGGACGGTAAATGAGATTTAGTGACACGTGTCTTGTTATTGTTCTTGAAATTAGTCTCTTGATAGTGTGTAGGATAGACATATACCTACATGCCGCATTAGGAAGATTCGAATTTGACCATCGACAGAGGCTTATAAGTAGCTTTGATTTCTCGGTTGACAATTCTATGTTGTTAATTAATTCAAATGAGAGAGTTAGGATATTCAAATAAAGTGTTGGGAGAAATTGCAATCTTAGACTTGTTAACATTAGATTTCATTGTTTTAACGCTTCCCATAGATCTTAATTATTACCAAACAACAAAACAAACTCAATTCATCATTTGTCTAAATAAAATCAAGACGATATATAGTTGGTACTTGGGATACACTAGAACAATTCCCTGTGGGTTCGACAACTCTCTTATCACTTTATTACTTGTTGACCGCATATACTTGCGCGTATTTTTCGGTTGCTAAATCGACCAACAATAACCTTGTTTAATATTTTGTTTCTAATAAGTGTGAAACATTATAGAATAGTATAAACCAATATTTGGTATCCATTATGTCACTAATTGTCATGTGAATATGTAATAAATGTGTAGGGTATTTGAAGAGCGTATTTTATAATTCTGTAGCAGACGCTCGAGGCAAGTTTCCTATCCTAACTCAATTTACTTTTGAGCAAGTTTGCTATCTCACTTAATTTATTAGTGGTTTAATTATTATAAATTACTCCACGTCAAAGGTAATTATTGATATTCGCACCACGTGCATTTAAATTCACGATCTATTGTTAGACTGTGAAATATTTAAGTTCTTCATTCATGAACTATTTAAAGGAATAGTCTACGCCATTCGTTCTGGCTAGACATATGCAGGTTAATATTTTATTTAAAGCTATCCAAACCAGTAGTTGGTAAGGATTCTTGGACTGAGAGAGCAACCCTTATTAGGGGACTATAAGTATTGGTTATCCGATGCAGTCAGGACTTAATGTTATGCATATACATGGGGTACGAGAGGCTGATCCCCTCAAGTACTACTGACGGGGCCAGGTTTTAAAAGGGTTGGTTGAATGATTGACTCTTTGGCCAAAACGTTCATAGTCTATTGGACTACTCAGCAGTAAATAATCAATATTCATTTCTTCATTTGAACTTTGGTTATATTATTCAGTTATTTCATCATTGTTCTTAAATTATTGAACTATACAATTATTATTCTTATTCATTCATGATATATCTTTATTATTCATTTTAAACTTGCTGAGCAAATTAGTTGCTCACCCTTGCTATATCATGAACAAATTGCAGTTAAGCCGGAGAGTTCCAAAGCGGACAAAGGCAAAGGAAAACTTAAAGAGTAGTCGCATGAATAACATTTATGTGTTACTATCCTGTTATGTAATCATGGAACCTATTTGTATTATTTGAATATTTCATGATGTATTTTAATTAAGGTTATAGACCTTGGGACCGTAGTAAACCTTTTGTAATAAACAATCTATGTTTATTTGTTTTCACATTAGTTGTCATATGTTGTTTAGAGGTGCATGAATGTATTTTATCGTGAGCACCAAACTCGAGGTATTGGTACCCGAATTTGGGGGTGTCACAGGTTGGTATCAGAGCTGTAGGTTATAAACTTTAGGGATGCGAAACCTAGGTTATAACCTTAGAACTAAACTCATATAGAGTACACTAGTTGATGGATCAAGGAGATCCATTGAGTCGAGTTGTGTTTGGGGATGAATTTTAGAAATTCATCGAGCCGATGTTGTGCGTAATAAAATACTATTTCATTTCATCAATGAATATATTTTATTCTGACGTTGTTATCTTTTGTTGTGGTTGTAGGATGCCTGAGATCGGTCAGCCGAGTAGGACCGTTGTAGAGGAAGAGATTATTGATATCCACATGGATACCCAGCAGCCGCTGGTGGCTGAGGTCGAGGTAGACCCTGAGGAGGATCAGCTAGATGAGACCGAGGAGGAACTGCCATCTGAGGATTATCTGATTGAGCAGTTGGCAGATAGGAATATGGAGTTAGAGGATAGAGTCAGAGACTTAGAGGAGCAGAATCAGACACACCAAGACATGGAAAACCAGTATAAGGAGTTGGCCTATCAGCTAGAGGATGAGGTGGGAAAGCTGAAGGTGCAACTGCAGGGGTACGAGCACTCGGCACAACACGTGGGACCACTACTACACCAGTTAGTTGCTAGGAATGCTGAGCTAAGGGAGAAGCTGGAACAGTCAGAGCTAGAGTTGGCAGAGCTGAAAGTAGCGCATGAGACCATGAAGGCCGAATCTGATGTGGAGATAGCAGATAAGATTCACATAGAGGGATATTGGGTTAGGGCTGCCAAGAGGGTAGATCAGTTAAAAAGAGAGGTCCAGACAGGTGCAGTTAGGATTGAGACTCTAGGATTAGCATTGGATGCAGCCTATGGGAGTCAGAGAGGCAGGGATAGGGAATATCCCATGGGGGAAGGTCAGACCAGTCGCTCGGTACGACGTCGAATGATGGACGAAGATACACAGCTGGAGCACGCAAGTGCAGTTCGCCGCGACATGCAGTGATAGTATTTTAGCAGTCTTATTATGTATATAGATGCAGTTAAAACCCACTTGTGTTCCTAGGGTTGGTTTTATATATGTTATAAACCTCAAACTTTGAGAGGTGGAGTTTGATGATGATACATCCCCACTTTCAGATTTAGGGGAATGTAGTTTTTGTAAATCCCATCTTTTGTGTATTAATGGGATAGTTAGCATTTATAGGATTGTGCCGAAATTGTAAGTGTTTGACACTACTAATGGGTGTATGAATATAAATGCAGTATTATTATAAGTTTAATTGGGATTGATTTGTACTTTAACTTTTAAATGTTAACATTAGTATAACATTGCATAAGGTGTAAAACATGAAGGAATAACATAAGGTTTTGTTTAAAACAGACCATGCTGCCGAGAAGACAAACTCGATACACAAGGGTGGATGAGTCAGTGAATAATGAGGAGGGTCAAGTGGACCCCATGAGGACTTTCACGAATTTGTTAGCAGAAGCAATGCAGGGCAGACCAGCCGTCGCGGTGGATCAGCTAGGAAGTCACATGGCGAACTTTAAGGACTTTAAACTGGTGGGACCGCCGGAGTTTCGCGGGACTACAAATCTGATAGAAGCTCAGACATGGGTGGAAGAAATGGAAAAGGTTTTTGAGGTCGCACGAGTGGCCGAAGAACAAAAGACGTCATTTGCACTTTTATGATGAAAGGTGAGGCAAATTACTGGTGGAAGGCGAACAAGGGCCGAGCTGGGGAAGGCGCAATTGCATGGGCTCGTTTTAAGGAGTTGTTTTTTGAAAATTACTTTCCAGATAGTATGCAAACAAGCATGGAGATAAAGTTCTTAGAAGTAAAACAAGGAGGCATGACAGTCACGGACTATGCTGCAAAATTTAATGAGTTAGCTAGGTTTGCTCCACATCAGGTGGACACCGAAGCAAGGCGAGCGAAGAGGTTTGAGCAAGGGTTGAAACCTTGGGTGTATAATAAGGTCGCAGTTCTGCAGATCAATACATTTTCTACGTTACTTGAGAAAGCAATTATTGCGGAAGGAGGAAGTGAAGCCTTGTCAAAGTACAATCAGGAACAGAAAAAGAAGAAAAGCCATGATGGTCACAAGGAAGGTAGCAGCGGGGGAAGTAACCCAAACAAGAGGAAATGGAACGACAGCCAAATGTCGGGCAACAAATCTGGAGGGGAAACGAAGAAAAGTAGCAAATGCGAGAAATGTGAAAAGAATCACTCTGGAGAGTGCATGAAAGGAAAAGGAGTTTGTTTCAATTGTGGTCAACCGGGGCACTTTGCTCCATAATGCTCGAAAGCAAAGGGAGGAAACTGTTTTTCTTGTGGCGCTTCAGATCATCAAAAGAAGGATTGCCCAAAAAGGAAGAGCGATGCAGGCAGTGCTAATCAGGGGAACAACAGTAAGCTGACGATCAGAGGACCAACACAGCAGAACAGACCAGTGGCACGCACCTTTAACATGACAGTACAAGATGCAATGGAATCAAAGGATGTGGTGTCAGGTATTATTCCGATCAATAATATTAATGCATATGTATTATTTGATTCGGGTGCTACCTGTTCATTTGTGTCGGATGAATTTGTTAAGCGGTTAAACTTACCTCGTGAAAAGTTAGAAGATCCTATTAATGTGGAAGTAGCTAATAAGGAAATTATCCCTGTAGAATATATTTATCGAGATTGTTTTGCTGAAATAAAAGGATATAGATTGAGAGTAAATTTGATTCCGATACGACTAGGAGAATTTGACATTATCCTTGGAATGGATTGGTTGTCTAGTCACGGGGCTGTGATTGACTGCCAGAAGAAGTGTATACACCTGCAGACTCCGAATAAGTCAAAGGTTATATTCTATGGAAGTAAATCACCTAGACAATCAGGTTGTCTGACGATGATGCAAGCAAATAGATTACTTAGGAAGGGTTACATAGGTTATCTAGCTCACGTGGTTGATACTCAAAGAGTATGGGGTGAAGTGGGACACATACCTGTAGTGAGGGAATTTCTAGATGTTTTCCCAGATGAGTTACCTGGTTTACCGCCGAATAGGGAGGTGGAATTCGTAATTGATTTAGTACCGGGGACAACACCGATATCGAAAGCACCATACAGGATGGCTCCGGTAGAGATGAAGGAATTGATGATATAACTACAAGAGTTATTGGACAAGAAGTACATTCAACCGAGTGTGTCACCATGGGGAGCACCAGTGCTGTTTGTAAAAAAGAAAGACGGATCATTAAGGCTTTGTATTGACTATCGGGAGTTAAACAAAGTTACGATTAAGAACAAGTACCCGTTACCAAGGATAGACGATCTTTTTGATCAACTTAAGGGGGCGAGGTATTTTTCAAAGATCGACTTGAGGACGGGATATCACCAGCTGAAGGTGAGAAAGGAGGATATACCGAAGACCGCATTCAGAACTCGATACGGTCACATTGAGTTTTTGGTGATGTCGTTTGGGCTAACGAATGCGCCAGCAGCATTTATGGACATAATGAGTAGAGTGTTCAAGCAGTACTTGGATAAGTTTGTTGTTGTGTTCATAGATGACATTTTAATCTACTCAAAGACGGAGGGGGAGCACGTCGAGCATTTGAAGATAGTATTGGAGACACTAAAAAAGGAGAAGTTGTACGCAAAATTTTCCAAGTGTGAATTTTGGTTACAAAGGGTGCAATTTTTGGGACACATAATTGACAAGTATGGTGTCTCGGTAGATCCTGCAAAGGTAGAGGCAGTGATAAATTGGGAGCAGCCGAAAACACCGACAGAAGTCCGAAGTTTCTTGGGATTAGCAGGTTACTATCGGAGGTTTATTCAGAACTTTTCAAAGATAGCGACACCGTTGACAAATTTGACAAGGAAGACTGTGAAGTTTGTATGGACGGATAAGTGTGAGGATAGTTTCTTGGAATTGAAGAAGAAACTTAGTGAAGCACCTGTGTTATCATTACCAGATAATACAGGGGGATTTGTGGTGTACAGTGACGCGTCACACAAAGGCCTTGGGTGTGTATTGATGCAGCATGGGAAGGTCATTGCGTACGCGTCACGACAGCTGAAGGACTATGAGAAGGGATATCCGACTCACGATTTGGAACTGGCAGCAGTAGTGTTTTCTCTAAAGATTTGGAGGCACTATCTGTATGGGGAGAAGTGTGAAATATACACAGACCACAAAAGTCTGAAGTATATCTTCACTCAAAAGGAGCTAAATATGAGGCAGCGACGATGGTTGGAGTTGATCAAAGTCTATGATTGTGAAATTCTGTATCATCCCGGTAAAGCCAATGTAGTAGCCGATGCTCTCAGTTGGAAGGGCGGTGAAAAGTTGATGATGTTGACAGCTCAAGAAGAACTAATAAAGGAGATGGAAAGACTGGAGTTGGAGGTCAAGTATCTAAAAGATACAGATGAGAAATTATATGCAATGGAGGCGAGACCGACCTTGTTAGATAAAATAAAGGAGACTCAAGAGCAAGATGAAGAGTGTGTCAAAATCAAGAAGAGAATTTCAGAAGGTGAAGACTTGAAGTACAAAATTGATAGCACAGGACTGCTAAGGTTTGAAGGGAGGATCTGGATACCGATGGCTCCGGAGTTGAGAGAGGAGATTCTGCAAGAAGCTCATTGTACAAGGTATTCGATACACCCTGGTAGTACTAAGATGTATCAAGATTTGCGCCAACACTTCTGGTGGCCGAACATGAAAAAGGAGGTCGCAGAATGTGTTGGACGGTGTTTGACATGTCAAAGGGTAAAAGCACAACATCAAAAACCAGGTGGGTTGCTACAATCGCTGGAGATACTGGAGTGGAAGTGGGAGCATATCACGATGGATTTTATGACAGGGCTTCCACTAACTCTTAAGGGTTACGACGCGATTTGGGTGATCGTGGATCGTTTAACTAAATCTGCACATTTTCTACCGATCAAGATAAGGTACAATCTGGAGCAGTTAGCAAAGTTATATGTGAAAGAGATTGTGTCACGACATGGAGTGCCGGTATCTATTGTATCCGACAGAGATCCGCGCTTCACGTCGAATTTCTGGAAAAGATTGCAAGAAAGGTTGGGAACCCACTTGAGGTTGAGTACGACGTATCATCCTCAAACAGATGGGCAAAGCGAACGAACAATTCAGACGCTTGAAGATATGCTTAGGGCGTGTGTGATGGATTTGAAGGGCAACTGGGATGATCACCTACCATTGGTGGAATTTTCCTATAATAACAGTTATCATGCAAGTATTGGCATGCCGCCATATGAAGCATTATACGGGAGGAAGTGTCGAACACCTCTATGTTGGGATGAAGTTGGTGAACGGAGATTATTGGGACCTGAATTAGTACAGCAAACCATGGATGTCATTAAAGTGATAAGAGCTTTATTGGTAGCGGCTCAGGATCGACAAAAGAAGTATGCCGATTTGCATCGTCAAAAGCGAGACTTTGAAGTTGGCAGCTTTGTTTTTTTAAAAGTATCTCCCTGGAAAGGAAAGATCAGATTTGGAAAGAAGGGGAAATTGAGTCCCAGGTTTGTAGGACCTTTTGATGTTTTAAAAAGGATAGGTGAAGTGGCATACGAGGTAGCTCTACCTCCTGAACTTGAGCATATTCACAATGTGTTTCACGTTTCTGTGTTACGACCATATAAACCTGACTACAAGCATGTGATATGTTATGAACCAATTCAAGTTGAGAGAGACTTGTCCTATGAAGAGATTCCTGTCCAGATATTAGATAGGAAGGAACAGACGTTAAGAAATAAGGTCATCCATTCGGTCAAAGTGCTTTGGAGGAACCACACGGTAGAAGAAGCTACGTGGGAACTGGAAGAAAAGATGAGGAGGAATTATCCGCATCTTTTTTATTAAACCTTTAGTAGGATTTCCCGTCTTAAGTTAAAATTCCGGGGACGGAATTCTTATAAGGAGGGGAGGATGTGACGACCGTGAATTCTGAATATCCTTGTAATTCGAATTTATGTATATTAATGAATATTATGAAATTTTAGTAACATCATTTTGTGTTACATGGTTGTGTGACAACCTGGATTATGTGAATGTATAAATTTTACGTGCTATAGTTTCGTCTAGGTGAATAAATTGATTTCACGTATTTTGCTAAATCACTATTCACGAGTTACTATTCACGAGTCACGAGTTACTATTCATGAGTCACTATTCACGAGTTACTATTCATGAGTCACTATTCATGAGTCACGAGTTACTATTCATGCCAGATTATTTTTACGTTTTTTTTCGATTTTTGTTAACTTCGCCAAAGTGTGTATGCGAAGAGATAATTTTTCCAAATGTTAAAATTTTTATTTGAGTCCATTGGTGATTTAATTAGTACGTGAAACGCTTAATATGGGTGTTCCGAATAAACGGACAAACCCCGTATTTATTATTTTTACCTAAGCATTTGCATGACCCGAGTGGGGATTTAAATTAAAAAGCAAAAATTAGCATTTTGGATTATTATTAGAATAACATATGGGTGATGTGGAGAGAGAGAGGAGCCAATTGGGTATATATATTCATGCCAGTATTTATGCAAGTATTTGTGCATTGTCTGGCAATAAGGGAGACAATATAGGGGACACGGAGCAAAAATGGGAGGAAAAGGAGGAAGTGTTTTAGCAATTATTTTGGTTAATTGATTAGGCCTAATAAGACAACATCTTCACCACCTTTAGTTCTCAATTTTCCATACTCTCTCCCGTAGCCAATTTCAGAAAAGAGAAGAAGAAAGTAGGTAGCAAACCCATTTCCTTCTCCCACACTATTCCATCATATTCATCCTCTCCCCATTCAAGCTCAATTTCAATTCATTGCTAGGCAAGAGAAGATAGTAAAAAGTTGGGAGCTAAGCAAGAAAAGAGGAGAGAGAGAGAGATTCATCTTCTCCATCTTCATCTTCTTCATTAAACCTTCACCATTCTAAAGAGAGAAACAAGTGGGTGTGAGCTAAGCTTGAAGAAAGGAGTTTGGAAGAGCTCAAGGAGTTTAAGGAAAGGTTTTGGCAAAGCTCTAGAGGAGTCCAAGAAGTAGCTAGAAGAGGTAAACAACCTATCCAAATCCATTTCTCCTTAGTTTCAAGTTTTCCTTATTTATTAAGCTTCTAACTCGTTGGGTTGAAGTTGTTGTTGTTATGGTTATTTTTGATTGTTCATGAATGATTAATAATGATGTTTAGAGGTTTTATAAACCATTAATAACATGAAAGTGGAACAAGAATGAATGAAATTCGAACCCATGAATAAGGAGGAGGAAAACGGACGAAAATGGACTACTATGGACAACGGACTAATTTAGAGGACTTTTGTAGCTACCTTTCATGTTTTATATTATTGTTTGTTGTTATGATGTTATACTTCCATGGGTTATGAGAATATCCCAGTTGAAATGGAGTAAAAAGGTGTTAAAATGAATTCGTAGCAAGAGTTACGCTAAAACATGTTAGAAAACGTAGAAAAGATGTTTAGTGTCCATTCAATCCATTTCTGGTATTTAAAGTGTTTGCATGAGATTCTAAGCTTCTGGGTAGTTGAAGTATATTGAGTTACGAAGCCATAGGCTTTGTAATCACCTCATTCCGACCCCGGATGAGGGAGTTATGGTAATTTGAATCAAATCATATGAATGATAGTGGATAAAGAGCATGAGTTGATGTTTTGGCCAAAGATTTGGCTATGTTAATGTTAATGGGTGTCTGTAATTTTTTTGATATGTTGTAGCTCTATGTCTTAAGAGTCCATAGAATCTAAAATGGACTGATTTGGACGTCTAGAGAAGAAGTTATAAGGATTGGAGTGAAGGAGGGTCAAAAAAATCGCGAAGTCTAGCAAGACGTGCCGACAGCTTCGGCGTCCGATGGGAAAATGGCCATAACTTTCTCATACGGACTCGGATTAGGGCGATTCAAGATGATTTGGAAAGCTTAGAGATAGACCTACAACTTTCATTAATTAGAATTGAAAATTTCTACCTGGAAAAATTCCTAAATTGGCCATCTTTAGGGCTGTTGTGCGGTTGGAGGCAATCGAAGGGTGTCGGCCATGCATATAAGCACATGTAATGTTCCCGACAATATAAAATGATGTTCTAAGTTTTAAAATATGAATGTTATGAATTATAATGATACTTAGAATTAACCAATACGTTTTAGATAAATCGAATAGGCGTGCTAGGTGTACGAAATTACTTGTCACTTGGGCTTTTGAGTGGGCAAGTTTGGCGTACGGGCGTGCAAGCGCCGTAACGCCGTAACTAGTGTGTATAACCTTGTTTAATATTTTGTTTCTAATAAGTGTGAAACATTATAGAATAGTATAAACCAATATTTGGTATCCATTATGTCACTAATTGTCATGTGAATATGTAATAAATATGTAGGGTATTTGAAGAGCGTATTTTATAATTCTGTAGTAGACGCTCGAGGCAAGTTTTCTATCCTAACTCAATTTACTTTTGAGCAAGTTTGCTATCTCACTTAATTTATTAGTGGTTTAATTATTGTAAATTACTCCACGTCAAAGGTAATTATTGATATTCGCACCACGTGCATTAAAATTCACAATCTATTGTTAGACTGTGAAATATTTAAGTTCTTCATTCATGAACTATTTAAAGGAATAGTCTACGCCATTCGTTCTGGCTAGACATATGCAGGGTAATATTTTATTTAAAGCTATCCAAACCAGTAGTTGGTAAGGATTCTTGGACTGAGAGAGCAACCCTTATTAGGGGACTATAAGTATTGGTTATCCGATGCAGTCAGGACTTAATGTTATGCATATACATGGGGTACGAGAGGCTGATCCCCTCAAGTACTACTGATGGGGCCAGGTTTTAAAAGGGTTGGTTGAATGATTGACTCTTTGGCCAAAAAGTTCATAGTCTATTGGACTAGTCAGCAGTAAATAATCAATATTCATTTCTTCATTTGAACTTTGGTTATATTATTCAGTTATTTCATCATTGTTCTTAAATTATTGAACTATACAATTATTATTCTTATTCATTCATGATATATCTTTATTATTCATTTTAAACTTGCTGAGCAAATTAGTTGCTCACCCTTGCTATATCATGAACAAATTGCAGTTAAGCCGGAGAGTTCCAAAGCGGACAAAGGCAAAGGAAAGCTTAAAGAGTAGTCGCATGAATAACATTTATGTGTTACTATCCTGTTATGTAATCATGGAACCTATTTGTATTATTTGAATATTTCATGATGTATTTTAATTAAGGTTATAGACCTTGGGACCGTAGTAAACCTTTTGTAATAAACAATCTATGTTTATTTGTTTTCACATTAGTTGTCATATGTTGTTTAGAGGTGCATGAATGTATTTTATCGTGAGCACCAAACTCGAGGTATTGGTACCCGAATTTGGGGGTGTCACAGTTGATGCTCTGCCTTGACTCTCTGACAGGTTAAACATCTGCTCACACATTCTGCAACCTCTCTTTTCATGTTCGGCCACCAAAACTGTTGACGCAGATCTTGATACATCTTTGTGCTTCCTGGGTGTATCGAGTATCTCGTACTATGGTCCTCTTGTAAAATCTCTTCTCTTAATTCTGGTACTGAAGGTATCCAAACTCGATTTTCGAATCTCAGCAATCCAGTGCTATCAATCTTATACTTTAACTATTCACCTTCAGCTAACCATTTCTTAATGTTATCACATTCTTCATCATTCTCTTGTGCCTCCTTTACCCTATCCAATAAAGTCGGACTTGCCTCAATTTCTATTACTTCATCTGAATTCCTCAGATTTTTCACCTCCAACTCCATTTTCTCCATCTCTCTTACTAACTTTTCTTGCTCTGTCAACACAAATAACTTTTCATTGTTCTTCCTGCTTAAAGCATCTGCTACTACATTGGCCTTTCCTAGATGATATAGAATCTCACAATCATAATCCTTGATCAGTTCTAACCATCTTCTCTGCCTCGTGTTTAACTCTCTTTGTGTAAAGATATATTTCAGACTTTTGTGATCTGTGTATATCTTACATTTTTCTCCATAGAGATAATGTCTCCAAATCTTAAGGGCAAACACTACCGCTGCCAATTCCAGGTCGTGGGTAGGGTATCCCTTTTCATAATCTTTTAACTGGCGTGACGCATACGCAATGACTTTACCATTCTGCATTAACACGCAACCCAATCCCTTGTGTGACGCATAACTGTACACTGTAAAATCTCCTGTACTATCTGGTAAGGATAACACAGGTGCTTCACTTAGTCGCTTCTTCAACTCCTGAAAACTCTGCTCACATTTCTCTGTCCACACATACTTAACTGTCTTCCTGGTCAAATTTGTCAATGGCGTTGCTATCTTTGAGAAATCTTGAATAAACCTCCGGTAATATCCTGCCAATCCCAAGAAACTTCTAACCTCTGTCGGTGTCCTCGGTTGTCCCCAATTTTTCACCGCTTCTACCTTTACTGGATCAACAGAAATTCCTTCGTTGTCGATTACATGTCCCAAAAACTGAACTCTTTTCAACCAGAATTTACACTTTCAAAATTTTGCATATAATTTCTCTTTCCTCAATGTCTCCAGTATTATCTATAAATGCTCGGCATGCTCCTCTTCAGTCTTCGAATATACCAGAATGTCGTCAATGAACGCCACCACGAACTTATCCAGTTACTGTTTAAATACTATGTTCATCTAGTCCATAAAAGCAGCTGGCGCATTCGTCAGTCCAAACGACATCACTAGAAACTCATAATGGCCGTAACGAGTTCTAAATGCTGTCTTGGGTACATCCTCCGTTCTCACCTTCAACTGATGATAACCAGTCCTCAAATCAATCTTCAAAAAATACTTCGCTCCTTTAAGTTGATCAAACAGATTGTCTATTCTCGGTAACGGATACTTGTTCTTGATTGTCACCTTATTCAGTTCTCTATAATCTATGCACAACCTCATCGATCCATCCTTCTTCTTTACAAATAACACCGGTGCCCCCCACGGAGATACACTAGGTTGAATGTACTTCTTGTCTAACAAATCCTGCAGTTGAACCATTAACTCTTTCATTTCTACCGGAGCCATCCTATACGGTGCTTTCGATATCGGTGCTGTCCCCGGTACTAAATCAATTACAAACTCTATCTCTTGGTCTGGTGGAAGTCCTGGCAATTCCTCTGGAAAAACATCCACGAACTCATTCACTATAGGTATCTGTCCCATATCAGAATTCACCATTCGTGTATCCACTACATGAGCCAAATAACCCTCACATCCTTTCTTCAACATCTTCCTGGCCTGCATCATCGTCAGACAATTCATTTGTCTTGGCCACTTGCTGCCATAAAATACAACCTTAGACTTATTGGGTGTCTTAAGGCGTATGCTCTTTTTCTGACAATCAATAACTGCCTCATGGTTAAACAACCAATCCATTCCTAGGATTACATCAAATTCTCCTAAGCATATCGGAATTAAATTCACCCTTAACATATGTCCCCTTATTTCCACACACCAGTTCTTATGGATAAATTCTACAGGGATCATTTCTTTATTTGTAACTTCTATGTTCATTGGGTTTTCTAACCTTTCACAAGGTAAATTTAACCTTTTAGCAAAATCATCAGACACAAATGAACAGGTAGCTCCCGAATCAAATAATACATAGGCATTTATATTATTGATCGGAATAATACCTGACACCACTTCCTTTGATGCAACCGCATCTTGCACAGTCATGTGGAATGTTCTAGCTGTTGGCTTGCTCTGTTGTGCTGGCCCTCCAATGGTTAGCTTTGAGTTACTGCTCTTGTTGCCGCTTCCTCCCTCAGTATTCTTCTTCAGCGGACAATCCTTGAATCGATGACCCGTTCCTCCACATGAAAAACAACCACCTTTCCTTGGCTCAGGGCAATTTGGAGAAAGATGTCCTTCCTGACCACAATTATAACAAACATTCTTCCCTTTCATGCACTCCCCAAAGTGGTTCTTTCCACACTTGTCACATCCTTTCTTCTTCTGCTGAACACTCCCTTGTTGGGTTTCTGAGTTGTTGCACTGCTGTTCCATTTGCGTTTCTTGCTGTTGCTACCTCCACTACTAACATTCTGATTTCCACCTTCATTCTTCTTCTTATTCTTTTCCCGATTGTACTTGGACACTGCTTCACTACCACCTTCGGCAATGATAGCTTTCTCTAACAGAGTCAAAAACGAATCAATTTGCAACACTGCCACCTTGCTGAAAATCCAGGGTTTCAACCCGTTCTCAAATCTCCGCGCCTTTCGCTCCTCGGTATCCACCTGATGTGGTGCAAACCTTGCTAACTCATTAAATTTGGCTGTGTATTCTGAGACTGACATATTCTCTTGTTTCAACTCCAAAAACTTAACTTCCATTCTCCCTTGTGTAGACACCCAAATTTTGCGTTCCCTATGCTAACCGTGACAGGAGGGCAAAATCGTCAATTGAACCGACCTGTGGGAGCGAAGAATGGGCACTAGTGCGAACACTCGACGCCACCGCGACGATTTGCAGTCAAAACCGACGTGACAACAAGGCCATCCGAAATGAGCATTCCCGAATAATGTGTCACGTCTCACAGTAATTCCCGGACTGCAAAATACAGGCCTTTCGGCGAAAACCGACAGCACGACGCGAGAATCGAGGTGCGGTGTAGAAACCGAGGAGAATTAAATAACTAAAGTGCATGGCGGGCTGAGTGCATGGCGGGCTAAGGCTAGCCTACTTCAGCACATTTCCTCCATTCAGTGATAGAGAGAGAGTTGGTAGATCGGAAGAGCAGAAGAATAAGCAGCAGTAACACGAAAATTCAAAGGAAAAAACAGCAGAATTTTGCAACCAAATAGAGAGAAAAGAGAGAAAATAGTGAGGAGTTATATCTCTTTTGTGAGATTGTATCACATATATTCTCTACTCTAATTAATATACAAGTTTACATCCACTTTGATATCATTTGCAAGGTGAAAATCTCCTTATTTTTGCAATTTCTATCATATCATTTGGTCAAATTAAATGTAGTTTTCATGTAATTTATGGTGGAACAATGAACTAGGGATTATTAGTGAGGGTTCCATCGGAACAAAATTCTTCCTAATAACCCGATGATATTCATTTATTGATTTTTTTTGTTTGTTGTACGGTACTATATTGGGCGTGGTTCCTTTAGATCGCTATTTTAGGATGCCTTGGTATTGTTAGATTATCCGTGTTGGTTATTTTTTGTAATCTCCGCTTTGTGGTGTGTGGAAATTTCGGGTGTGAGCCTAGGAACGCGACCCCATTGGTCCAAATCCGATGATAGACGTTTTTTTGATGTAAGTAGTAGGGGCGATGTAGTTTTCATTGTAAATATGTAATCGTCGGGCCTTAAAACGATGCTGAGGCGAGAATCGTGTTTAAGGCCTCGGCATAGTGAAAATATGTGATTGTGGGCGCTCGGGGTTATTTTGATGGCTTACATGCCCATGAGTAGCCCCAACGCATTTTAATGTTTGATTTGATTTATGACACGAAATTGATTTCAAAGCTAAATGATAAAGATTTTCATAAAATCAATCAAACTAGGTTTTTAGCTTCACGAGGATAAGAAATTGGGAGTGCTAATGAATGTCGATTTCTATTTAACGAGAAGGCAAAAGAAAGAAATCGTTTTCAAACATCACAAAAAATGGTTTTATAAAATAAATAATGTTTTATTAAATCCTTGTGCATAGGGTTAAAGAGATCCTAGAGGTTGCCTTTCATTTGAGATTGAAAGCAACGTATAGATCTCGATTCCTATTTTGACAAAGATTTAGAAAACTCTTGTTTTGCCGAAATGACACCTAATGTAATCTCACAGTTTTGACAATTAAAAATCAAACATTTTCTCATAAGGCTTTCTCGTATAAACCGAAGGACATTCTGAAGCATTCCCAAAAGAAAAACACGACTTTTCCAAAACCCAAATGGTTTCTTCATGCAAACTCACCCCCACATTCACAAAGGCACACACACACATACGCACACATACACATTTCATGAATTAAAGGATAGAAAAGTATCAAGATTGCGGTAACCGTGTTTCACGGAAGTCGGGGGGTGCCTAACACCTTCCCCTCGCTTAAGCAAGCCCCCGAACTCTATGAATCTCGGTTTGCAGACCAATTAATTCGGAGTCACATATGAGCCAGCGATTTACGAAAACGAAACTCGGATGAGTTGGTACATCCATTTCAAATATACCAACTGGCGACTCTGGTTAATTGGCTCATCATTAAAAAACGATCTTTCAAAATCCCGTCGACATTAGTGCCGACCTTTTCCAAAAAATCATCTAATCAAAGGGCTAAAATTGGAAAGGATAAACAATCGCTAAGATGGCGCTTCCTCCCGGCGTCGATAGCTGGCGACTCCGCTGGGGACATTAGAGGGCTTAAGTCGCGTTCAAATCTTGATGCTATCCTATCCTTAAAAAATTCATGAATATGTGTGTGCATGCGATATTTTGATCTTTTGTACTTTTGTTGTGTGAATGTGTGTTTTGTCCAATAAATGAATAATTGAATGGAATTGCTTTACTTTAAAGTAATCATTTGCATACGGTGAGGACGATGAATGTGAATGTATGTTGAGAGTGTACCTCCTCCTGAGGCGAACCTGTCGGTTGCTTATTACTGGACTCGAAGGGGCTGCTCCCCGGAGATGGCTCAGGAAACGCACCACCCAAATCCGCTCCAATCGAAAGGTTTCAAACGAGTAGATTGCGAAGATTTGGGGACCTTCATGCCGAAAAGCCCGCGAGAGTAACCTTAGGGTAGGTCAGCCTCTGATAAACCTAACGAAAGGGTTTCTTCATACCCTTTTATCATTCAGTCAAAATAAATAAATGTCATGTAAATGGCATACAACTGTCATATACCTTCCCTGTTGTCAAAAGAAAGTATTGACCTTCGTGTTTTGCAGGGAATAGCTGGGAAGGCATAATAAATCATGTCTATCAATTATTATTGCAATAAGGGACTACTAACATGTTGTTTTGCAGAGAAATATTAAAAAACCCAAAAAAAAAAAAAAAAAGTTACAGCTTTAGCATGCATCCATCTCCTTTCATTGCCCAGGACTAAACTTCAAACCGTTGTTTCTGTAGGATTGCTCCTCAAATGCGTTCGCAATCTAAAAGGGCTCAAAACTCTACATCTGAAATGGTTGATCTTCCACCTACTAATCCTAGTTCCATATCTCGTGAGGAATTTGATGACTTTAAGAAACAGATGTTGGAGATGGCCATAATGCTGAAGGAACAATTGCTACCTAGACAGGATCCACCTAAAGAAGATCCACCCCAACCTAAGGGCGAACCCGTCGTCCCAAAGGTCATTCCCATACCTAACAGGATAGTGATTACTATCCTAGAGGAAGGAGACACTGATGACCTGCGAAAGAAAATGAAACAAATGGAGGAAACTATCCAATCTCTGAAGGGCATAGGGTCCCTAGGCAGGGTGAACTATTCAGATCTATGTGTCTTTCCCGGAACCAGATATCCTGAGAAATTTAAAATCCTCGAATTTGAGAAATACAATGGGAAGGGGGATCCTTACACACATCTGAAAATCTACATTGGGGAGTTGGGATCTTATGCAGAAGACGAGGGTCTAAGAATGCAATTATTCCAAAAGAGCCTGACGGGAGAGGCAAGAATTTGGTATGCCCGTCTTGATAATGCCCGGATCCACAATTGGGAGGAGTTGGCCCATACCTTCTTAACACAGTATAGCTTCCAGGCACAAATGGCCCCTGATAGATACCAAATGACAAAGATCAAGAAGCAGACAAAAGAATATTTCAGGGATTATGCACAACGATGGAGGGGTATGGCCGCACAGGTGAACCCCCCAATGAGCAAGTCGGAGATGGTGATGACCTTCGTGGATATTCAAGAGGCTCCTTATTATGAGCGGGTTATATCAGGGATTGGAAGACTCTTTGCTGAAATGATTAAACACGGAGAAATGGTGGATATGGGGTTGAAGTCTGGCAAGATCCGGGATTTCACGGCTTTGGAAATAGCTGCAGAGCAAATCCAATGCAGAAACTATGACAGCACTTCCCGTAGGGTCCAAAAGAAAAAGGAAGAAGATGTTTCCCTCATCCTACAGGGATCATCTAGAAAGGCAGAAAATAATCCTCCAGTACAGGTGCAGAGAGTAGGGCCATCCCGACAGCCTAACTTCACTGATTAGAGGGCGGATGGGCAAAGGAGATTCGAGTCCTCGAGAAACCGAGTGTTCACCCCACTCGGGGATCCTCTTGAGCGGGTGTTGGCAGTATTGATGGCCCAGAGAAAAATAGTCGATTTGGCACCCCCGAGTGACCCAAAGGGAAGAAGGTTTGACCCAAGCAAGCGATGCGCATACCACTCGGGTTCCCCTGGTCATGATACGCAGGATTGTTGGACGTTGAAGCATATAATTTAGAACTTGATTGATAGTGGAGAAATCGTGGTGGAAAAGCCAGACTCCCCAAATGTCAAAGTCAATCCCCTGCCAAGGCATGATGGAGGAGGGGTCAATGTGGCGGAAGCCAGTGAAGCCGAAGGGCCGTCAAGGCTGAATTATGTAAAGAAAATCGATGAAATGATCAACATGATAAGTGATCACGGGAATACACGGGGAGCGCCAATTAGACTGGCAGGGGTAAGCAGAAATATCATGGAGGGGCCTGTCAAGTTAGCAGCTCCGAGACCCCTCACCCTTACAGCGAGACCGCAAATACCTGTCCACAGTCTGAAAACGGTACCATGGAATTATGGGGGAGTGTCAGAGGAAGCGGTCAGTTGTGCTTCTGTAACATCGAGGGGGAATCCCCTGTATCTCCCTGGGCGAGTCCTTGAAAGCAAGACGAAAAAAAATGAAAAAATATCCGAGGAGAAAGCCCTGGAATTCTTAAGGAAGATGGATCATCCGGAAATAAGGGGGATCCAGATATTAAGCGAGGAGTCGACCCTGACATCAATCATGGATTTGGTGTTATCGTCTAGTGATCACTGCAAAATTCTGGCGAAAGTCCTGGAGGAGGCATATGTTCCCAAAGAGATCGGCAAGGAAAGTTTTAGCCATCTGGTGGACCACCTATTGGAAAGTAATGTAATATCATTTACAGATGATGATATCCCCAAAGAGGGAAGGGGGCATCGAAAACCGCTACATATTGCGGTAATCTCCTCAGGTTATATCATGAATGGGGTGTTGATTGATGGGGGATCGGCGTTGAATATCTGTCCCCTCAGTACATTGCAGAAGATGAACATCAATCCCAAGCGCCTACGGGCCAGTCATGTAGTGGTGCGAGCCTTCGATGGTTCCCAGAGGGATACAATTGGAGAGATTCCTGCCCAAAATTTTTGATCCAATCGCATATTATACACACATGGAATCATCAAAATCGATAATTATCACAAGATTAGGCCCTGATACCACTGTTAGGTTTGTATATAACACAAACATGCAATCAAATTACATAAATAGGGCGGAAGCGTGATAAAACAGATTTGAAAATTTTAATACAAACCATCACCATGATCAATCTATGTGCTCAATTAACGATATAAACGAAAGAGAAAGAGAATAAGAATTATACCCTCGTAGATCAAAGCTTCCTCGAGTACAAGTTCAACTCTTAGTCCTTCGTGTCCTCCTCGAATTCCATCGATGAGATTCCTTCCTTTGATCAACGTTAGCCACCCAAGTGTTTGACCTCTAGAGTTGATCCACCAAGGAAGAATAGGTATTCAAGAAGTTGGGTATTGGCAAAACCCTAGTTTCTATCTCTATAGAAATTGCAAGTACTCTCCACAATCTAATGCAAGAGTGTGTAACCCTAATCTATGATAAGACTCCTCTTATTTATAGATGTCCCTTCCCTAAACTATTTAGGATTAGGGTTTTTATAATAATTAAACTCCTTTAATTAATTTTGCTCCTAATCCAATTAGGAATTCGTGAAAGAGTACTTCTATTAATTAATTCTCAATCCCTATTAGGAATTAAATAATAGTAATAGTAGTAATAATAATAAGACTCCTCTTATTAATTTATATTTAATATTTTCAAAATATTAAACAATAAATATTAAGCTATTTAATTTATTCTATCTCCATAGACTAAATTAAATACACTTAACTTATTATTATAATTATGCCATTTACTTCTTAAATAAATATTTTTCTTTTTGCGGTGTGACCCTTTAGGTTCTCCATATTAAACTAGTTGTGAATAAATCAATTAGAACAATTCTAATCTTATTTAAATAAATAAATTAAACTATTTAATTCATTTAAATAAATAATATTTATTCTACAATAAGAGTAAGCCCCCTTAGCGATCAACGACTTTCTAGATAATATAGATTTCAACATTTATCACAAAAGAACCTTTCAGTGAATAGTTACCGTACAATTCAATCCTTCTACCATACAATGTCCCAATTAAATATAAGACATGGATTTACTGTCAAGTCTTATTTTATTTAATTATATGTATTTGGATTCCCAATTGCAGAACTCTAAATAATGCAAATTAGAAACTCTTTTCTAATTTCATTCTGCCTTGGCCAAGGACTACTGAGTTATCATTTATCGAATTACATAGGACATTCACATCTTTTACTAGACGTGGTAGATTCTTTGTTGATCATTCACCTATGTCCATGTACAACTTATTATACCCAATCATACCCTTTGATATACCCTAAAGGTCTTAAGGGACATGTCAAAGCATAACTCATCATACACAAGATACTATGATGATCTCAAGTCCAAGGATCACTTGTACTACTATCACTAGAGGAATTCCTATTGACAGGCGAGTAAAACTCCATTAGGTATTCCTTAGCGAGCCACGTTCAGTGAACTTATTCTCCAATAAGCACCTACATACTTGCTTTAGTGTCTCCACACAAATGATTATGAGATCAATCATCCTCTTCTTAAGAGCAAGCAACGTATGTACTAATCTATCCGGATACACTAATCCCTTTTTTTTAGTAATCCAACTATTAGGAACGATTTTAGTTTGTGAGCTATCTAGAATTTAGATCTCATTAGCATGATCACCATCATGATTCTAAAAGCATTGCTCAAAACTATGGGTTTATCACATTTAATATAACAGCACTATGTAGATAATATAAAATACCTTTTAAGAAAATCAATTCTTTTATTAATAAATGAATAAGATTACAAAGTATATGCTACATCATATCAAATATGATTGACTTTTGTACATACTACTTTCAAACACCAAACAATTATATTGTCTTTGCGCCCAGGCCAGAGACGTTCACCATAACTTGATTCTTTGATGATTAGTATAAGTAACAATAATATAAAGAATGAACGGAAGTTGTAAGAATAATAAGATAAAAGAATAAACATTCGTGATTTAACATTTAATTTGTTAAGAGTCCAATAATATCCAAATTATGAACATGATGACCAAAATATGGAGTTAAATTCAAGAATGATGTTCAAGATTTATATTTCAAGGATCACGATTAAAATTTAATAAGAAGGCTCAGGTAAATAAAAATTTAAGTGAAATGATATTAGATGAAACGCAAATCTCAAAAGAATTTCTAATCATTTCAGGAATTATAGAAGCAATACTTACCAATATAAGTTTAGATTTAGGAGTATAAAAGAAAATGATATCCCTTACCTCAATTAATAAGTAACTGGATGTTATTTTCTATGAATTTTATCAACTTGAACAATAGTTATACTCTTACTGATCTTCACAAATACTCAAGATAGCCTAGTACACTTAGAGAGAACTTAAGAAATTTAGAGAGTGGAAGGAAGTGTAAGCAAGGAAGTTATGAATTTCCTTATGTTAGCCCCTCTTATTTATAGGAAAATGTTTAGCACACCAAATTCGACTTTCGTCTAATTTTTAATAAAATATTCTTAGCACACCGAATTCGACTTTCGTCTGATTTTTAATAAAATATTTTGATAAAATAAATAAATTTATACTAAAATTAAACAATTATCTACCACATATCACTTATCATACTTATATTTAATGAACATATTTTCAATCTTTCAACAATTATTCACAATTATTATGGATGAACAATATTGACAACCAGATCGTTCCTAAGAAAGAGGGGGCCTTCTGTATATACGGTGCGCAATTAAATAACCCATTTCCTTAACAGAACTTCTAGACATTGTCAATAATGCTAACTTGTCTAATAATATCATATCAAATAACATAAGTTATTGTGTCGTGACAATTATTAATTTAATAATATGTAATACTATGTAGTTATTACTGTAACAATTATTGAGCAATAATATGATATACTACGCAGTTGCTACTGTGACAATTATTGAATTAATAATATAAGATACTGTGCAATACCGCGTGCTCCTGTGAAATAACGCGTTTTACTGTGAAATACCGCGTGCTACTATTCTTTTATTACTGGGTATTTCAACAGTTGTAGGTAATAGTACCGTTGACAAAAAATTATTCCTGTCGTTTTCAGTATCCGACAATTAGTCATTGTGGGACCCACCAATATTTTGTTATTTCGGCGCCATCGTACTTTACCGAATATAATATTCTCTGACAGAAAGAATATTCCTCGACACACTTTTTATCTTATAAATTGCATATATCATCCATAACTATAACATTTATTAAATCAACACCTTACTATTTAGAATAACATTAAAAATTAAATCTTATTCATAAAAAGTTGGGGTCTTACAGAAACCACTAACTGAACAACTAAAAATATGTGCTTACAAATACAATGGATGACAAATATTATAAAACCAACTAATACGTTAAAATTTTAAACTAAGCCTGCTTCAAAAATTTCCCAGAGTTACTAAACTTTCATCACTTTCTTATCATAAGCCTTAAATAAATTCAATTAAACATTACTCAAGTTCTACCAATAAACTAACATGCAAAAATAAACTTAAATGACATAACATAACTAAAATTAAATGAAGTACCAAATAACTGATGAACAATACCCCCAAACTTAAAATATACATTGTCCTCAATATAAAAGAAATACGAAAAATTCAAACAAAAGGATTTCCTTAGGGTCTCTCAAACATCAGCATCATCATCGTCGTCCTAGGAATCAGCCGTATATTCTGGGAACATCGGTGGACTCGGGAACTGCACTAATGAAGGACCAAAATTGAGTCCATAGCTTGCGAACATCTGCGCTAGCGAGTCATTGAAGTTTGTAGAATACTCCATAAAAGAGGTCATCTGCTGAGCCAAACGATCCATGTGCCTGGACTGGCGTCGAGACTCTCGCCATAACTTATTTTGTCCCTTGCTAAGCTTAGCTATGTCTTTACGAAGCTCACGAACCTTATCCACCAAGACATCCATCAGAGACTGTAATGAAGCCGACTGAGGAGGAACTGACGGTCCCGCAACATCAAGAAGAGCCAACACTATGAATCCGACACCCCTAGGGTGAGTAATACTGCCTTCCCGCTACTGGAAACGGCTGATGGTTGATAGGTGCAAAATATTCTATGTTTTTGGTTCCTTCATGCTTAGTATTATTATATGTTTTCTGTGTTTATGAGCTTAATTAAGGTTTTTATAGATTTTATGAAGAATTGATGTGATTTTGCAAATATGGAGTTTAATGCTAAGTTTTATGTTGTTTTGCAGAATACTCTACGATCGCTGAGTGAGGGCTCTATGTTTGTAGTGTTATGGGTGCAATCTGGGAGCTCTACGATCGCAAGAAGGCTAGGCGGAGTTGTTCGACGATTCCTAGTTACACTCTACGATTGCAAGATTCACTCTACGACCAGGCACAACACTCTATGTTTTCAGTCCAGCGGCGTAGTTACTCTACGATGGTGTTGTTTACTAGACGATTGTCTCAAGTCCACTCTACGATTCCGAGGTTTACTCTACGATCGCGATAAGTGCTGGTGTGGAGTATACTCTACGTTTTGCTGAGAGAGTGTTACTCTACGATTTTGGTCGACATGCAGATTTCTGATTTTGAATAGGATTTGAATTGCTGGGATGTTAGAGTTAGATTCCTAACAGGATTTGGAGATGAAATTACATTCATAGAAGGAAACTACATTTGATTATGGGAAGTAGAGTCTGATATGGAAACTGAAGAAGAATTGGAAAAGGAACCTGAAGAAGATTTGGATTTGGAAACTAAATTCTAATTTGATAAGGAAGCTGCTTAAAGCTGGATTTTAGAGATTGGCAAGGATTTAGAATCCTACCATATTTGCAGAGTGAAGACTTTCGAAGTAGAATAGAATTAGAATTCTTCTAGAGTTTCAAAGTATCTATAAATATCTTTGACTTGTAATCAGTTAGAACATCTTGGACATCCTGGGACATCATCCTAGATCATATTTTATTAGCATATTAGCGTAGTTTATTTTTATTCAGTTCTAAGGGGATGTGGAACCTTATTTTCAGTTAATAGAATAATTGAGTTTCGTTATTGATTCCTTCTTATATGAGATTTATTCTGATAATCTGTTTTAACTATTTATATATTATTTGATTAGATTAATTTGATGTGGCCAGTTAAATTAATCTGATTAATATCATCTGCTAGATTTAGGAATAGTATTACGTAATTGATATTGTTTCTAATCATAAGTAGTAGTTAGTGATGCTGATTGTGGTCAAGCTTTTGGTTAATGCTATGGTTATCAGAAGACAGGTTAAACAAACTGAGCTTATGTGTTTGTTGCTTAGAATAGTCTAATTCCTTAGTTCTTAATGTTGCTGCTATATTAAATCTAGAGAGCTTATTCTAGGTGAAAGTAGTATGCACACAAGCCAATCATATTTGATATGATGTAGCATATACTTTGTAATCTAATTCGGTTATTAATAAAAGAATTGATTTTCTTAAAAGGCATTTTATATTATCTACATAGTGTTGTTATATTAAATGTGATAAACTCATAGTTTTGAGCAATGCTTTTAGAATCATGATGGTGATCATGCTAATGAGATCTAAATTCTAGATAGCTCACAAGCTAAAATCGTTCCTAATCGTTGGATTACTAAAAACGGGATTAGTGAATCCGGATAGATTAGTACATACGTTGTTTGCTCTTAAGAAGAGGATGATTGATCTCATAATCATTTGTGTGGAGACACTAAAGCAAGTATGTAGGTGCTTATTGGAGAATAAGTTCACTGAACGTGACTCGCTAAGGAATACCTAATGGAGTTTTACTCGACTGTCAATAGGAATTCCTCTAGTGATAGTAGTACAAGTGATCCTTAGACTTGAGATCATCATAGTATCTTGTGTATGATAAGTTATACTTTGACATGTCCCTTAAGACCTTTAGGGTATATCAAAGTGTATGATTGGGTATAATAAGTTGTACATGGAGATAGGTGAATGATCAACAAAGAATCTACCACGTCTAGTAAAAGATGTGAATGTCCTATGTGATTCGATAAATGATAACTCAGTAGTCCTTGGCCAAGGCAGAATGAAATTAGAAAGGAGTTTCTAATTTGCATTATTTAGAGTTGTGCATTTGGGAATCGAAATACATATAATTAAATAAAATAAGACTTGACAGAAATTCCATGTCTTATATTTAATTGGGACATTGTATGGTAGAAGGATTGAATTGTACAGTAACTATTTACTCAAAGGTTCTTTTGTGATTAATGTTGAAATCTATATTATCTGGAAAGTCGTTAATCGCTAAGGGGGCTTACCCTTATTGTAGAATAAATATTATTTATTTAAATGAATTAAATAGTTTAATTTATTTATTTAAATAAGATTAGAATTGTTCTAATTGATTTATTCACAACCGGTTTAATATAGAGAACCTAAAGGGTCACACCGCAAAAGGAAAATATTTATTTAAGAAGTAAATGACATAATTGTAATAATAACTTAAGTGTATTTAATTTAATCTATGGAGATAGAATAAATTAAATAGCTTAATATTTATTATTTAATATTTTAGAAATATTAAATATAAATTAATAAGAGGAGTCTTATTATTATTATTACTATTACTATTATTTAATTCCTAATAGGGATTGGGAATTAATTAATATTACTATTATTTAATTCCTAATAGGGATTGAGAATTAATTAATAGAAGTACTCTCTCTCATTAATTCCTAATTGGATTAGGAATATAATTAAAGGAGTTTAATTAAAATAGAAACCCTAATCCTAAATAGTTTAGGGAAGGGGTTTTCCTATATCTATAAATAAGAGAAGTCTTATCATAGATTAGGGTTACACACTCTTGTATAAGAATTGTGGAGAGTACTTATAATTTCTATAGAGATAGAAACTAGGGTTTTGCCAACACCCATCTTTTTGAATAGATATTATTCCTTGGTGGATCACCTCTAGAGGCCAAACACTTGGGTGGCTAACGTTGATCAAAAGAAGGAATTTAATCGGTGGAATTCAAGGAGAACGCGTTGGAATTGGAGGTGAACTTGTACCTGAGGAAGCTAGAATTCTACAAGGGTATAATTCTTATTCTCCATCTCTGTCGTTTAATTAATAATTGTGCATAAAGAAAGATCATGGTGATGGTTTGTATAAAATTTTAAAATCTGATTTTGTCACGCTTCCGCTTTATTTATGTAATTTGATTGCATGTTCGCGTTATACAAACCTAACAGTGGTATCAAGAGCCAATCTTTATGCAAATTATTAATTGTTTTGATTCTATTTATATATGGGTATGTATTTAGAATAATTTATTGGGCATAATTAGTTGTATAAAATTATTATTTTATGAAAAACGAAATCACTTGATTTAATTAAATGGGTGTAACAGGATTACATTATATATTATATATTATATGTAATCCGTATGTTATATATATATATATATATATATATAACATACGAATTACATATAATATATATATATATATATATATATATATATATATATATGTAATCACATTAGTAAAACATATATATAATATATATTATAAACGTGACCTGTTGGTTCTAGTTACCGAACCTGGTGTGTTAGATATATATATATATATATATATATATATATATATATAATATTCTAAATAATTTTATAATTAAAATAAAGAGTTTATTTTAATCTTGAAATTGGATTTCATGCAACTTAAAATTGCCCATTAAATGATACTCATATATATATAGAATGATTTGATTATTCATGAGATGAATGTTATTTATTGATACATATAGAGATATGTATGATAATAAATAGGGATTGTTTATGGACTATTGACCAATGTGTGATTGGAATTATTTTAGAGGATGCTTGAATGTATGAGATTTTATAAATGGGGTCTGCGTACCTCGTCTTCTCTAATTTTTTCTTAATGTAAATTCTATCTCCCTCCTATGTACTTCCCCTTGACTGCTGATCAAGGTTTCTATTTAATGTAAATAGTTTTTATAATAGGACTAGTTAGAATTAAATTTTAAAGAATTGGAGACCAAGGAGTAAGGAGCGCTTGAAGACCCGTTTGTAATGGAGCCCGGGTTTAAATGTAATAGTTATATTTAAATTCAATTCTTGCACCCTAGGTTTGACCTTTTGGTTCACTTAGTGGCTCTAGTGAACCAAACTAGAATAAAAGTCCATAATCAATCCGGGTAGAATATAGTATTCTATATGTGCATGCTTACTATATATATATATATATATTATATATTATCCAACATGCTTCGCATGTAAAATAATATGACGCGTATTTTATATATATAAGTGCATGCGCGCTAAACAAGATGAGACGAATAATAATAACAAACCCCTTAAAGTAATATATTAAGTCCTAAGCGTTCAAAGATATTTGGAATATCGAACGTCGCCTTCTAGCATGGTAAACGATAGAGTATTAAATATTTAATATGAGTTTGTTGTGCACACACAAGGCGAGTATTAAATATTTAAGATGTTGTTTTATCACATTTGATGCTTATTAAGGAATTGAACATTACTGTTTTGTTGTGCACACACAAGGGCGGTCTTTTTCTCTTCACATATATGGAAGTGCTAAGCTGGACTTAACTTAGATTATTTTAGTTCGGATGTGCGCACACTTGACCATTATAATCTAAGAGGCAAAATACAAGGAGTTACATGGTGATGTAATTGACAATAGTTGTCTACCTATTTATTTATATATAGTTTGTTGTGCACACACAAGGCTATATACATTTGAAATGGGATCCTTAATCTCACTAGCAGATCCTTAATTAGATTTGCCGAACTATATAATGAGGGTAATATAGTTTGATAAAAATAGTGGGAGATACCAATTTAAATAAAGACCTAATTTATTTTGATGATTAATAAATTGAATATATGCTAAAATGTTGTCTATTTCACATGCAGAAATTAAAAATGTCAAACTCACTATCACTGCCTAGCATACTTGATGCTAACAAACTAACCGGACCGAATTACACGGATTGGTTAAGGAATCTGAGAATTGTTCTCACTGCTGAAAAGATTTCTTATGTCCTAAATTCGCTAGTCCCTGCAAATGTTGCAGAAACAGCCTCTGAGGAAGAGATTGCTACTTTCAGAAAGTGGCAAGATGATGCAATCTTGGCTCAATGCATCATGCTCGCATCCATGAGTAACGAGCTTCAGCGTCAGCATGAAACTATGGATGCTCCTACTATATTGCTGCACCTCAAAGAGTTGTATGGTGAGCAAAGTAGGACTGCTAGATATCAGATATCTAAGGAGCTCTTCCAATCTCGTATGACCGAGGGCACTGTTGTTGAGACTCATGTCCTCAAGATGATCAATCTGATTGAACAACTTGGACAGCTTGGGTTCGTGATGGATGGGGAGTTAAGTCAAGATTTGATCTTGCAGTCACTCCCGGAGACCTTCTCACAATTTGTTGTGAATTTTCACATGAATAAGTTGGACGTCAGCTTGCCTGAGTTACTTAACATGCTGAAAATTGCTGAAGGTCACTTCTCATCCAACAAGAATCAAGTCTTACTAGTGGATGATTCTTCCAAGAAAAGGAAGAGGCCCAAGGTATCTTCTCAAAAGAAGAAAAACAAGAAGGCTAAGGGCAAGGCGAAAATCAAGGATAAAAAGAAACCTGATCCAGATAGCAAAGGAATTTGCTACCATTGCAATAAGCCGGGACACTGGAAGAGGAACTACAAGGAGTATCTTGCGGATCAAAAGCAGAAGAAGCTTGGAGAAGCTTCGAATTCCGATCTAGGTTTGTTCATGATTGAAATTAATTTTTCTGAAAGTCAAAATTCTACTTGGGTATTGGATACCGGCTGTAGTTCTCACATATGTAATAATATGCAGAGACTAAGCAGAAGTAGAAAGCTGAACAAAGATGAAGTCGTCCTACGAGTGGGGAATGGAGCAAAGGTTGCTGCATTAGCTGTAGGGACTTATTGTTTAGTGGCCTTCGGGAAAGTTCATTAGTTTAAATAATTGTTATTATGTTCCGACACTCATTAGAAACATTATTTCAATTTTTGTATTGGATATGGATGGTTTTGATATTATAATAAAGAACAACAGTTGTTCTATTTATAATAAAAATGTTTTATATGGTGTTGGGAACTTACTAAATGGACTTTACATACTTGACTTGCATGAAAATATACTTCAAATTGAACAAACTAAGAAAAGAAAAAGAGATGATGTTAATTATACCTTTATGTGGCACTGTAGACTCGGTCATATCAATGAAACAAGATTATCCAAGTTACATAAAGATGGGCTTTTAGAGCTATCTGATTACGAATCATATCCAACTTGTGAATCTTGTCTCATGGATAAAATGACTAAATCTCCTTTTACTGGAAAAGGAGAAAGAGTTACAGAGTTATTAGCGTTGTTACACACAGACGTATGTGGACCTATGACAACGAATGCACGAGGAGGGTATTCTTATTTTATTACTTTCACTGATGATCATTCTAGATTTGGATATGTGTATTTAATGAAATACAAATCTGAATTGTTTGAAAAGTTCAAAGAATTCAGAAGTGAAGTAGAGAAACAAACTGGTAAGAGTATTAAGATTCTTCGATCGGATCGAGGAGGGGAATACTTAACCAATGAGTTTCTCAATTGTCTCAAAAAAATGATATAATCTTACAATGGACTCCACCAGGGACGCCACAGTTGAATGATGTATCTGAAAGGAGAAATCGAACATTGTTGGACATGGTTCGTTCCATGATGAGTTTTACCGACCTTCCAGTATCCTTCTGGGGTTATGCCCTAGAATCGGCTGCATACCTACTTAACAAGGTACCTACCAAATCCGTCCCAAAGAGCCCATATGAGATATGGACAGGGAGGAAACCTAGTCTTAAGCATGTTAAGAGTTGGGGTTGTCCAGCTTATGTCAAAAGGTTTGAGCACGATAAGCTGAAGACTAGATCCGACAAGTGTAGATTTGTGGGATATCCTAAAGAAAGTTTAGGATATTATTTCTATCATCCAACTGATCAAAAGGTGTTTGTAGCAAAACACGCTGCCTTCTTGGAAAAGGAGTTTATCCTCGAAGGGGTCAGTGGGAGTAAGATATATCTTGAAGAAGTTCAAGAACCACAAAATACTCCGGATCAAAGTCAGGTACCTGACCAAGTAGAAGAACCTACTGTACCACAACCTATTCGTAAATCTGGAAGAGTACCGAAGATACCTGATAGGTATGGATTCATCATAGATGATGATGATGAGGTACGCATCATAGATGATGATGATCCATTGACTTACGAACAGGCTATGAGTAGTAAAGACTCAGAGAAATGGCAAGAAGCTATGAAATCCGAGATGGACTCCATGTATGAAAACCAAGTATGGACTTTGGTTTCACCACCTGAGGGCATTAAGCCTATTGGGTGTAAATGGGTCTTTAAGAGAAAGACTGGAGCGGACGGCAAGGTAGAGACCTATAAGGCCCGACTAGTTACAAAAGGTTTCAAACAAAGACAAGGAGTTGACTATGATGAAACCTTCTCACCAGTAGCTATGCTCAAGTCTATTCGGATTTTGCTTGCAGTTGCAGCTTATTATGACTACGAAATCTGGCAAATGGACGTGAAAACGACCTTCCTCAATGGAGAGCTTGAGGAGAATGTATATATGATACAGCCAGAGGGTTTTGTTTCAACGGTTGGAACAAACCAAGTCTGTAAGCTACAAAGATCCATTTATGGATTGAAGCAAACTTCTCGAAGATGGAACATCCGTTTTGATGAGATAATCAAAAGGTTTGATTTTATCAAAAATGAGGATGAACCATGTGTGTACAAGAAGGTTAGTGGGAGCGCTGTTTCATTCCTATTATTATATGTTGATGACATATTACTGATATGGAATGATGTTCCTATGCTACAGTCGATCAAAATTTGGTTATCTAAACATTTCTCCATGAAGGACTTGGGTGAGACATCCTATATTTTGGGGATAAAGATCTATAGAGATAGATCTAAAAGGATGCTTGGCTTGACCCAAGGAAAGTACATTGACTCGATCCTAAAGAGGTTTAGCATGGAAGATTCCAAGAGAGGTCTCATGCCGATGAGCCATGGAATACATCTCTCCAAGAAACAGGCCCCAAAGACACCTGAGGAGAGAAACCGAATGAGTAAGATTCCTTATGCTTCAGCAATAGGATCTATCATGTACGGTATGATATGTACTAGACTAGATGTCGCTCATGCACTTAGTGTAACAAGCAGATATCAGTCGAATCCAGGAGAAGAGCACTGGAAGGCAGTGAAAAAACATCCTAAAATACTTGAGAAGAACTAAGGATGTATTTCTTGTCTACGGTGGGTCTGAATTAAAACTAGAGGTGTGACACCCCCAAATCTGGGTACTCAATTCCCCCTGATTTGGTGTTCACTATCCCATTCATTCACATCTAACTACCCATAATTAAGCAATTAAAATAAACTTAATTAATCATCTCCCAAACCGGGTTACATCAATAATTAAAATCCCAGGTCACCACAACCTTAATACATCAAATGCGGAATAAAAATATAGTCTAAAACAAGTCTGGTACAAATGTTCATCAATTAAATAATAAATCTAGAACTATTTCTGCATCTTGCCCTTGCCCCTACTGGTGGACGGCTCGTCCTGCTTCTCGGGCTTAGCTGAAATGTTTAGTGCAAGAGTGACCAAAAAATTGCCCACAAGAATGATAACAATAACTTTTAATTGAAATAGAGTTCAAATGAGAAACAATGATTTTCTGAAGTTAATCAATAAGTAATCAAAGTTTGAATATATCTGAGGGTCTCAAGACCTCGAACTATGTCCTAGGTTAACAAGTATTTTTTTTTTACCGTAACCTTTAACAATCTTAGAGACTATAAATGGACCTTCATCTCGTACTCAAGGAGATCAGCCCTTTGTACAATGTATTGTGCACAACCATTTTAACGCTAAGCGTAATAATCCCCTATGTTAGGGTTGTTCATCTCAGTTTATTATAAGAGTCCTTACCGAAAGGAACTTGGCTTGGAACAAGTTTAGATAATCTAAGTTTTTTTTTTTTTTTAAAACGCTCATCAACTAAGGACTAGCTGAATCAATAATGGTTTGCTAGTCTAGTTCTTCAACAAAGATTATGTTCGAAGTTTGAATGATAATCAATAACCGAATAAATAATATCGGGAACAAAATATAATTACTCAACATGATACCAGCCTTGCTTGAATAACAATAAGCTAAGGTTAATTAATTCACTCAAAGGAAGTAAACTTGTTGAAATAATAACAAGCTTAAGAAATAAATAACTTGCTGTAATAATTTAACAAGTTTAAAGAAAGAAAACTTGCTCAACATAAAAGTAATAAGTTGAGATAAGGAACTTGCCTCAAGCGTTGATTACAAATTTAAGTAATTCACGATCCTTAAACAACCTAAACATTTAATTATAAAATAGTAACATAATTAGTTACAAAATAATATACACTTTAAACTAGTTCTTATCCTTTTTATTATAACATCTCATTTAGCAAACCATAGACAACAAGTACTAGTTTAGCAACCATCTTGACAATATTTTATTCACATATATATCAGTTTAATTATGCATACAATGATACATCATAGCTACCAAGAAAAGAAAACATAATAATAATTTTTTTTTATCCAGCAGTGATTCTCGCCGGGGCGAGAATTGCCTTTTAAATTTTCTCGCCGGGGCGAGGTTTTCCTTAACAACTTTCTCGCCGGGGCGAAGTTTAACAGCTTATTTTCTCGCCGGGGCGAGACACCCGGCAGTCGTCTCCTACAGTTCGCGAACAGTGAAAACTTAGGCCAAATTTGGCCAAATTTTCCCGAATTCTACCATCCAGAAAATAAATTACACATACCCAGACATCATATATGATATAAAACATTTACCTAACATGTTCTGTAAACATTTTAATCATTCTAGCACATAAACAACTAATTTAAAACTAAAAATTCATTGTTAAAATCAAATATTCAAGTTTTAACCATTCTCATAAAATTAAACTCTGTAAATTCATTTTTCAACCAATTAAAACAAATTCATTTTGCATTACTCATGATTTTCATCAAATAATCATAAACAATTCTCAATTTACCGATTAATAACCAATTAGAGCAAGAAATTCCACTGTTTTATAAAATAACTATGTTTTTGCCATTTTCATAAAACAAAGCTCTGTAAAACTAAAATTAAATTCTAAAATATATTTTCATGAATTAAAACCTTCAAATAGAGTTTTAATCATCATATAAACATCACGTAATCATCCAATTCACATAGCTATCAATTATAATCAAAAAAATCACATATTAAGCCAATGAATATTTTTACAGAGAACCAAATATTAAAATATAGAGAAGAGTATTATACCTTCTATTTGATTAAAATAGAAGCTTGACTAACACTCTCCTAGCTTGAACTTCTACCTTCAATATCTTCTTTTCAAAATTCTCAAACTCTCTTCTTTCTCAAATTTCACAGAACTCTCTCTTTTCTCAAAACTCTCTTCTTTCTCTTTTCTCTCTGTTCTTCTCTTTTCTTTTCTTTCAACTGACGTACTTTTACAAAATAAAAACTGATGATTTTAAAAAATAAAAACTGTTGTTATAAATAATAATAACGTATAATCCTTAAATTGAATCATCAGTTAAGATTTTTAAAAGCCATAAGGCTTTGTTTGGTAAACACTAATAAAAATAACCTATTATTCTTATGTCTTGTTTGGTAAAACACAATTAAAATAACTCATTTTTTTCAACCAATGGTCATAAGGCCTAGTTTGGAAAAACTAAATTAAAACTCCTTTCATTTATTTTAATAAAACATTATAACATATAGTTTTAAATGTCACACATTTAATTTAATTGAACTTATTATTATTAAATAAATTCAATTAAATATAACTAACTCAAATAATAATTTTATTTAACAAAAACACCAAATAAATTATATTATTCAAATAAATTATTTATTAGCATAAATCATTTATTCAAATAATTCTTTTCATCATCTAATTTAATTATTAAATTAAATTAGAATAATCATCACAAATCATATTCAAGTAACAATTAACACAATTAACTCAACATAAACTTATTTCACAATAGCTTAATAAATCATCTATTAACTCAATAAATTAACAAAAATATTTATACAACTCAATAAATATTTTTATTAATTCTCAAAAATTGCATTCGTTACATCTTTCCCTCCTTAAAAGGATTCTGTCCCCAGAATCACAACGCAATTAAACTCGTCTGTTACATTCTCCCCTCCTTACAAAGATTCTGTCCTCAGAATCGCAATACAAAAGTTAAACAAATAAGTGAGGGTAATTCTGCATCATTTTATCTTCGAGTTCGCACGTAGCTTCTTCAGCACTGTGGTTCCTCCAGATTACCTTAACGGAAGGTATCACTTTATTGCGAAGCACTTGCTCTTTCCTGTCTACTATCTGTACAGGAACCTCTTCATAGGATAAATCTTGTTCAAATTGTACTGGTTCGTATTCGATTACATGCTTATAATCGGGCTTATACTGTCGTAGCACCGATATATGAAAGACATTGTGGACGTGGCCTAACTCAGGAGGTAAAGCTACCCCATAAGCTACCTCACCCACCCGTTTCAGCACTTCAAAGGGTCCAATGAATCGCGGACTTAGTTTACCCTTCTTTCCAAATCTGATTTTTCCTTTCCAGGGAGATACTTTGAGAAACACGAAGCTGCCGACCTCAAATTCGCGATTTTGTCGGTGTTGGTCAGCATACTTTTTCTGCCTGTCTTGAGTGGCTATCAGTCTGGCTCTTATTACTTGAACAATCTCAGCAGTTTGTTGCACCAGCTCGGGTCCTAATAGTCGACGTTCACCAACCTCATCCCAACATAACGGAGTTCTGCATTTCCTTCCGTACAACGCTTCGTAGGGTGGCATGCCGATACTGGCGTGATGACTGTTGTTGTAAGCAAATTTGACCAAAGGTAAATGATCATCTCAGTTGCCCTTGAAATCCATGACACACGCTCTCAGCATGTCTTCCAACGTTTGAATTGTTCTTTCACTCTGGCCATCGGTTTGAGGATGATAGGTTGTACTCATTCGCAACTGTGTCCCCAAACAAGTTTGCAGACTCCTCCAAAACTTTGATGTGAACCGCGGATCCCTGTCTGACACTATTGATACTGGAACACCGTGCCTCGAGATAATTTCTTTGACATATAACTTCGCCAGCTGATCTAAAGTGAATCTGACTTTGATTGGTAAAAAGTGCGCTGATTTCGTCAGTCGATCCACTATGACTCATATCGCGTCATATCCCTTCTGAGTAGGTGGAAGACCTACCACGAAATCCATCGTGATATGCTCCCATTTCCATTCTGGTATCTCCAAAGGCTGTAGCAAACCACTTGGTCGTTGATGTTCTGCTTTTACTTTCTGACAGGTTAGGCACTTCGCAACACACTCAGCAACCTCTCTTTTCATGTTTGGCCACCAGAAATGTTGGCGAAGATCTTGGTACATCTTCGTACTTCCTGGGTGAACCGAAAATCTTGAACTATGGGCTTCGGTCAAAATCTCTTCTCTGATCTTTAGTTCTGCCGGAACCCAAATTCGGCCTTTGAATCTAAGCAGTCCTTCAATGTCAACTTTGTATTTAAGCTTTTCTCCCTCAAGCAATCTTTTCCGTATCTCAGCACATTCCTCATCTTTGAGTTGCGCTTCCTTCACTTTTTCCACCAGAGTTGGTTGGGTTTCTATCTGAAATAATTTTTCGGTCGACTCCATCTGATTCTTCACTTCTAGTTCCAACTTAGCCATTTCCTCCACGAGCTTCTCCTGAGCGATTAACAAAAACAATTTCTCCCTACCCTTTCTGCTCAAAGCGTCTGCAACCACATTGGCTTTTCCCGGATGGTATAGAATTTCACAATCATAGTCCTTGATTAACTCTATCCATCTCCTTTGCCGCATATTCAAATCCTTCTATGTAAAAATATACTTTAGACTTTTATGGTCTGTGTATATTTCACACTTCTCCCCATAGAGATAGTGTCGCCAGATTTTCAGAGCAAACACCACAGCTGCTAACTCTAAGTCATGGGTCGGATACCCTTTTTCATAGTCTTTTAGTTGGCGCGATGCATATGCAATAACTTTACCATTCTGCATCAACACACAACCAAGTCCTTTATGTGATGCGTCACTGTACACCACAAAATTTCCTGTATCATCTGGTAAAGACAACACACGTGCCGAACTTAATCTCTTCTTGAGTTCTTGGAAACTTTCTTCGCACTTCTCCGTCCAAACAAACTTCACTGATTTTATTGTTAAATTCGTTAACGGAGTGGTGATTCTCGAGAAATCTTGAATGAAACGCCTATAATATCCTGCCAAACCTAGGAAACTCCTCACTTCTGACGGTGTCTTCGGCTGATCCCAGTTTATCACAGCTTCGACTTTTGATGGGTCTACCGATATTCCGTCCTTATCAATCACATGCCCAAGAAATTGCACACGTTCCAACCAAAATTCGCACTTCAAAAATTTTGCATACAATTTCTCTTTCCTTAACGCCTCTAATGTCACCCTCAAATGCTCGACGTGTTCTTCCTGAGTTTTGGAATATACGAGGATGTCGTCTATAAACACCACTACGAATTTATCCAGAAATGGTTTGAACACCCTATTCATTAAGTCCATGAATGTTGCAGGCGCATTCGTTAAACCAAATGACATAACCAAAAACTCATAGTGACCATATCTAGTCTGAAATGCCATCTTTGGTATATCCTCCTGTCTCACCTTCAACTGATGGTACCCACTTCGTAAATCTATCTTTGAAAAGTACCTTGCCCCCTTCAGTTGGTCAAACAGGTCATCGATCCTTGGCAACGGATACTTGTTTTTGATCGTGACCTTGTTCAATTCTCTATAATCAATGCAAAGACGCATTGATCCATCCTTCTTCTTAACAAACAATATCGGCGCTCCCCACGGCGAAACGCTCGGTTGAATATACTTTTTATCTAGCAACTCCTGTAGCTGCGCCATCAACTCCTTTAATTCCACTGGAGCCATTCGATACGGGGCCTTCGATATAGGAGCCGTTCCCGGTGCTAAATCAATCACAAACTCGATTTCCCTATCTGGCGGTAATCCTGGTAAATCTTCAGGAAACACGTCTACGAAATCTCTAACCACTGGTATCTCTTCCAGCTTTGCACCTTCCTTTCGTGTATCAACTATGTAAGCTAGATACCCTACACAGCCTTGCCTCAACATTTTTCTGGCCTGCATCATCGTCAGACAACTCGCTTGTCTAGGCGATTTGCTACCATAAAACACAACCTTTGACGGAGTCATAAGGTTTATACACTTCTTTTGACAGTCAATAACTGCCCCATGATTAGTCAACCAATCCATACCCAATATAACGTCAAACTCCCCAAGTCGAATTGGGATCAAGTTTACCGTCGTTATCTGACCCTTAATATCTATTTGACAGTTCTTGTGGATAAGTTTAACAGGAATTATTTCCTTATTCGCAATTTCTATGTTCATAGGGTAATCTAGTTCTTCCTGGGGTAATTCTAAGTTCTTAGCAAAATCATCGGATATAAATGAGCAAGTAGCACCCGAGTCAAACAATACATAAGCATTAATATTATTGACTGGAATGATACCTGACACCACATCCTTTGACTGCATAGCGTCCTGCACTGTCATGTTGAATGTCCGAGCAGTAGACCGGCTGGGCTGCCTCAGTCCTGTTATGGTCAGATTGCCACCACCTCCGTTGTTCCCCTTTCCAGCACTAGGTCCACCTGTTGCAGTTTTCTTAGGGCAATCCCGTGCAAAATGATCCTTCAGTCCACAAATGAAGCATGCACCCTTCTTCGGATTAGGGCAGTTCGGTGCGACATGACCCTCCTGTCCATAGTTGTAGCACACCCTTTTTCCCTTTAAACAAGCACCCATATGGGTCTTACCACAGGTGCTGCATACTTCCATCTTCTTCTTCAGACTACCCTGCTGACTTCCCGCAGAGTTACCTTCAGTCCACTTCCTCTTCTGGCTATTTCCCCCATGGTTACCACTAGTCTTATAATCATTCTCACTCTTCTTCTTTCTTTGCTCCTGATTATATTTGGTCAGAGCATCACTGCCTCCTTCAGCAATGATTGCCTTCTCCAGAATCGCTGCAAAAGAATTCAGCTGAAACATCGAGACTCGACTGTACAACCAGGGCTTCAATCCCTGCTCGAACCTCCTGGCCTTGCGCTCATCGGTACTTACCTGATACGGCGCAAACCTTGCCAACTCATTGAACTTAGCAGCGTATTCAGGTACCATCATAGTACCTTGCCTGACTCTAAGAACTGCACCTCCATCTGGTTCTGCGCGCTTACTGGGAAGTATGACTCGAAAAATATTTCTTTAAACCGCTCCCACGGTATTATACCCTGACCACCACGAGTTTTGTTCGCCTGCCGCCAGTAGCTGGCTTCTGATTTCAGCATGAATGTCGCAAATGCCGTTTTCTGGTCTTCACCGACTCTGGCAACATCGAACACTTTCTCCATCTCCATGATCCATGTTTGAGCTTTAATCGGATTCATGGAGCCCTGAAATTCTGGAGGTCCGACAGCCTTGAAGTCTTTGAAGGTCGTGGCCTGCGCTTGGGGTTGGTTCGCGAATGCTCCAGTTAATAGATTCACCAACTGCTGCATTGGATTAGCGGTGGTTTCATCATTGTTGTTTGTAGATCCCTCAGGGGTCTGTTGACGGGTTGGTTGTCTTCTTGGCGACATCGTACTGTTAAGAATTCTCGTTATTAGATTATTACTCAATTACCTAAACATTTAAGTCTTAACTTAAACATTTATGAACAACACTTAAATACATAACACATCTGATAAACTTTCACATTTTATTCATTAACTGCTTTCAGAACATAATACAAATAGCATCGTAGTTATTTACATCATCTATCCTGAAATCACAAAGTTTCAGGATTACATCATTATTCTATCCCATTATAGAAACTGGGATTAACAACTTATTAACTCATAAATTTCATAATGACATAACTAATCACAATCTATGATGACATTCCACGACGCACAGCTTCCTGGCGCTCCTGCTCCATAATGCGTGTCATAATCCTACGGTCCGTCACATCTGGGTGACGATGAACTCGATCCTGAGCTCTATCCACTGTGGTGTGAAAAATATACTCCATCTCGTCAATCTTGGCCTTCTTTGACCGCACCTCACACTCAACACGATCTGCGCGGTTAGCCTCCCTCAGCCAAGCTGTCTCAGCTCTCGCCCGCTCAGCTGACTCTTTTTTTAACTCATCTCGCGCAATCTCATTCCTGGCTATCAGCTGTCCTCGTCGATACTCAGATTGTACTAGCCTCTGCTCAGCCTCTACAAGACGTGATGAAAGGTCTTGAATCTCAGCATCCTTCTGCTCTAGAGTGGTTTGACGTTCTGTAGCCTGTTCCTCTAACTCCTCCTTTTCACTCTCTACATGAACCAGCTTCCACTCCACATCCCCAAGACGTATGTCTAGCTCCACGATCTCACTGCTCTTCTGCTCCAAAGCAGACTGTCGCTCCGCCAGCTGCCTCTCTAACTCCTCCACTCTGTCCTGCAACTCTATGTTGCGATCATACACCTGCTCCTACATCTGAACACCCAAAGTAGATAGTGACATCCCCTCAGGGTCTTCCTCCTCCTCCTCAACCTCTTCAGGGTCCTCCTCAGGATCCTCCTCAGGGTCCTCCTCAGGATCAGTCTCAGGCTCATACTCGTGACCTGTAACTGTAATCAATGGAGATGGCTCCCTCTGCACTAGCTGCTCATGAACCACGTGAATATCTCGGGGCTCCTCCTCCCTAGTCTGGCTGGGCTCTCCTCTATCAGTCATCCTGACAACAAAATTTTAAGTTTTAATTACTAATCGATAATACTCGATAGTACTCGCGAGCACATAAGTTTATTATCAAATAAGCACATAGCACATAATCGTTTTATTGTCTTTTATGAATTTCCGTAATCCATTCCTTAGAACCCGATAAGAGTTTATCTCCACTATATTCTCTATCTTCTAAAAGGCTACTACCCTAAGGTTTTCCCCACCTAAAGGTTCATAACCTATCAGCTCTGATACCAACCTGTGACACCCCCAAATCTGGGTACTCAATTCCCCCTGATTTGGTGTTCACTATCCCATTCATTCACATCTAACTACCCATAATTAAGCAATTAAAATAAACTTAATTAATCATCTCCCAAACCGGGTTACATCAATAATTAAAATCCCAGGTCACCACAACCTTAATACATCAAATGCGGAATAAAAATATAGTCTAAAACAAGTCTGGTACAAATGTTCATCAATTAAATAATAAATCTAGAACTATTTCTGCATCTTCCCCTTACCCCTACTGGTGGACGGCTCGTCCTGCTTCTCGGGCTTAGCTGAAATGTTTAGTGCAAGAGTGAGCAAACAATTGCCCACAAGAGTGATAACAATAACTTTTAATTGAAATAGAGTTCAAATGAGAAACAATGATTTTCTGAAGTTAATCAATAAGTAATCAAAGTTTGAATATATCTGAGGGTCTCAAGACCTCGAACTATGTCCTAGGTTAACAAGTATTTTTTTTTACCGTAACCTTTAACAGTCTTAGAAACTATAAATGGACCTTCATCTCGTACTCAGGGGGATCAGCCCTTTGTATAATGTATTGTGCACAACCATTTTAACGCTAAGCGTAATAATCCCCTATGTTAGGGTTGTTCATCTCAGTTTATTATAAGAGTCCTTACCAAAAGGAACTTGGCTTGGAACAAGTTTAGATAATCTAAGTTTTTTTTTTTTAAAACGCTCATCAACTAAGGACTAGCTGAATCAATAATGGTTTGCTAGTCTAGTTCTTCAACAAAGTTTATGTTCGAAGTTTGAATGATAATCAATAACTGAATAAATAATATCTGGAACAAAATATAATTACTCAACATGATACCAGCCTTGCTTGAATAACAATAAGCTAAGGTTAATTAATTCACTCAAAGGAAGTAAACTTGTTGAAATAATAACAAGCTTAAGAAATAAATAACTTGCTGTAATAATTTAACAAGTTTAAAGAAAGAAAACTTGCTCAACATAAAAGTAATAAGTTGAGATAAGGAACTTGCCTCAAGCGTTGATTACAAATTTAAGTAATTCACGATCCTTAAACAACCTAAACATTTAATTATAAAATAGTAACATAATTAGTTACAAAATAATATACACTTTAAACTAGTTCTTATCCTTTTTATTATAACATCTCATTTAGCAAACCATAGTCAACAAGTACTAGTTTAGCAACCATCTTGACAATATTTTATTCACATATATATCAGTTTAATTATGCATACAATGATACATCATATCTACCAAGAAAAGAAAACATAATAATAATTTTTTTTTATCCAGCAGTTATTCTCGCCGGGGCGAGAATTCCCTTTTAAATTTTCTCGCCGGGGCGAGCTCTCGCGGGGGCCAGGTTTTCCTTAACAACTTTCTCGCCGGGGCGAGACTTCGCCGGGGCGAAGTTTAACAGCTTATTTTCTCGCCGGGGCGAGACACCCGGCAGTCGTCTCCTACAGTTCGCGAACAGTGAAACTTAGGCCAAATTTGGCCAAATTTTCCCGAATTCTACCATCCAGAAAACAAATTACACATACCCAGACATCATATATGATATAAAACATTTACCTAACATGTTCTGTAAACATTTTAATCATTCTAGCACATAAACAACTAATTTAAAACTAAAAATTCACTGTTAAAATCAAATATTCAAGTTTTAAACCATTCTCATAAAATTAAACTCTGTAAATTCATTTTTCAACCAATTAAAACAAATTCATTTTGCATTACTCATGATTTTCATCAAATAATCATAAACAATTCTCAATTTACCGATTAATAACCAATTAGAGCAAGAAATTCCACTGTTTTATAAAATAAACTATGTTTTTTTGCCATTTTCATAAAAACAAAGCTCTGTAAAACTAAAATTAAATTCTAAAATATATTTTCATGAATTAAAACCTTCAAATAGAGTTTTAATCATCATATAAACATCACGTAATCATCCAATTCACATAGCTATCAATTATAATCAAAAAAATCACATATTAAGCCAATGAATATTTTTACAGAGAACCAAATATTAAAATATAGAGAAGAGTATTATACCTTCTATTTGATTAAAAGAGAAGCTTGACTAACACTCTTCTAGCTTGAACTTCTACCTTCAATATCTTCTTTTCAAAATTCTCAAACTCTCTTCTTTCTCAAATTTCACAGAACTCTCTCTTTTCTCAAAACTCTCTTCTTTCTCTTTTCTCTCTGTTCTTCTCTTTTCTTTCAACTGACGTACTTTTACAAAATAAAAACTGATGATTTTAAAAAATAAAAACTGTTGTTATAAATAATAATAACGTATAATCCTTAAATTGAATCATCAGTTAAGATTTTTAAAAGCCATAAGGCTTTGTTTGGTAAACACTAATAAAAATAACCTATTATTCTTATGTCTTGTTTGGTAAAACACAATTAAAATAACTCATTTTTTTCAACCAAAGGTCATAAGGCCTAGTTTGGAAAAACTAAATTAAAACTCCTTTCATTTATTTTAATAAAACATTATAACATATAGTTTTAAATGTCACACATTTAATTTAATTGAACTTAATATTATTAAATAAATTCAATTAAATATAACTAACTCAAATAATAATTTTATTTAACAAAAACACCAAATAAATTATATTATTAAAATAAATTATTTATTAACATAAATTATTTATTCAAATAATTCTTTTCATCATCTAATTTAATTATTAAATTAAATTAGAATAATCATCACAAATCATATTCAAGTAACAATTAACACAATTAACTCAACATAAACTTATTTCACAATAGCTTAATAAATCATCTATTAACTCAATAAATTAACAAAAATATTTATACAACTCAATAAATATTTTTATTAATTCTCAAAAATTGCATTCGTTACAAGAGGGCTATACAGACTCAAGTTTTCAAACGGACCAAGATGACTATAAATCCGTTTCAGGTTATGTGTTTACCTTAAACGGTGGCGCAGTGAGTTGGAAGAGTTCCAAGCAGCAAACAGTTGCTGATTCAGTGACAGAGGCAGAGTACAGAGCTGCAAGTGAAGCTGCAAAGGAAGCTGTTTGGATGAAGAAGTTTATAACTGAACTTGGAGTGGTTCCTAGCATTAGAGGAGCCGTACCTTTATTCTGTGACAACAACGGAGCTGTTGCACAGGCTAAGGAATCCAGGTCTCATCAGAAATCCAAACACGTGTTGCGGCGGTTTCATTTGATTAGAGAGATCATTGAAAGAGGAGATGTCGCCCTGGAGCGTGTGGACTCTCAAGACAACATTGCAGATCCATTTACTAAAGTTTTAACACAACAGCAGTTTGATCGTCACTTAGAGAAGATGGGTATTAGATACCATGGCGATTGGCTTTAGTGCAAGTGGGAGATTGAAAGTAGTATGCACACAAGCCAATCATATTTGATATGATGTAGCATATACTTTGTAATCTTATTCGGTTATTAATAAAAAAATTGATTTTCTTAAAAGGCATTTTATATTATCTACATAGTGCTGTTATATTAAATGTGATAAACCCATAGTTTTGAGCAATGCTTTTAGAATCATGATGGTGATCATGCTAATGAGATCTAAATTCTAGATAGCTCACAAACTAAAATCGTTCCTAATCGTTGGATTACTAAAAGAGGGATTAGTGAATCCGGATAGATTAGTACATACGTTGTTTGCTCTTAAGAAGAGGATGATTGATCTCATAATCATTTGTGTGGAGACACTAAAGCAAGTATGTAGGTGCTTATTGGAGAATAAGTTCACTGAACGTGACTCGCTAAGGAATACCTAATGGAGTTTTACTCGACTGTCAATAGGAATTCCTCTAGTGATAGTAGTACAAGTGATCCTTAGACTTGAGATCATCATAGTATCTTGTGTATAATAAGTTATACTTTGACATGTCCCTTAAGACCTTTAGGGTATATCAAAGGGTATAATTGGGTATAATAAGTTGTACATGGAGATAGGTGAATGATCAACAAAAAATCTACCACGTCTAGTAAAAGATATGAATGTCCTATGTGATTCGATAAATGATAACTCAGTAGTCCTTGGCCAAGGCAGAATGAAATTAGAAAGGAGTTTCTAATTTGCATTATTTAGAGTTGTGCATTTGGGAATCGAAATACATATAATTAAACAAAATAAGACTTGACAGAAATTCCATGTCTTATATTTAATTGGGACATTGTATGATAGAAGGATTGAATTGTACGGTAACTATTTACTCAAAGGTTCTTTTGTGATTAATGTTGAAATCTATATTATCTGGAAAGTCGTTGATCGCTAAGGGGGCTTACCCTTATTGTAGAATAAATATTATTTATTTAAATGAATTAAATAGTTTAATTTATTTATTTAAATAAGATTAGAATTGTTCTAATTGATTTATTCACAACCGGTTTAATATGGAGAACCTAAAGGGTCACACCACAAAAGGAAAATATTTATTTAAGAAGTAAATGACATAATTGTAATAATAAGTTAAGTGTATTTAATTTAATCTATGGAGATAGAATAAATTAAATAGCTTAATATTTATTATTTAATATTTTAGAAATATTAAATATAAATTAATAAGAGGAGTCTTATTATTATTATTACTATTACTATTATTTAATTCCTAATAGGGATTGGGAAATAATTAATATTACTATTATTTAATTCCTAATAGGGATTGGGAATTAATTAATATTACTATTATTTAATTCCTAATAGGGATTGGGAATTAATTAATATAACTATTATTTAAATCCTAATAGGGATTGAGAATTAATTAATAGAAGTACTCTCTCTCATTAATTCCTAATTGGATTAGGAATATAATTAAAGGAGTTTAATTAAAATAGAAACCCTAATCCTAAATAGTTTAGGGAAGGGGTTTTCCTATATCTATAAATAAGAGAAGTCTTATCATAGATTAGGGTTACACACTCTTGTATAAGAATTGTGGAGAGTACTTATAATTTCTATAGAGATAGAAACTAGGGTTTTGCCAACACCCATCTTTTTGAATAGATATTATTCCTTGGTGGATCACCTCTAGAGGCCAAACACTTGGGTGGCTAACGTTGATCAAAAGAAGGAATTTAATCGGTGGAATTCAAGGAGAACGCGAAGGAATTGGAGGTGAACTTGTACCTGAGGAAGCTAGAATTCTACAAGGGTATAATTCTTATTCTCCATCTCTTTCGTTTAATTAATAATTGTGCATAAAGAAAGATCATGGTGATGGTTTGTATAAAATTTTAAAATCTGATTTTGTCACGCTTCCGCTTTATTTATGTAATTTGATTGCATGTTCGCGTTATACAAACCTAACACTAGGTTGTATAATTGTTAGAATCTTGTGAAGAGCTTGTTTCATTAAGTGATAATCTAGGAGGAATTTCGGGTAGCAGAGCTTATTGTTGCCTAGGGCTATTAATCTTATAGAAGGGAGAAATAATGTTAACTTGATCACACTGTTGCTGTAAATTGGTGAAACTGAACTGAAGATCTGAAGCTTTAATTTATTTGATTATCTTTATTATTTTAACTTTGTTTTCTTTAGTTAATCATAATTCAAAACCCCCCAATTCTTTATTTATTATTTTTAGTTAGAAACATTAGAATAAATTCAAAGTAATATCATTCTCTGTGGGATCGATCCTTACTTGCTACTATACTTATTATTTAAATTTGTAGAGTAAAAGTGAGGTTTATTTTTGGATTGCTTAACGACAACTTCCCAAATTTTGGTGCCGTTGCCGGGGAGTGATTATCTATTTTGATTTATTCTTTGTTTCTTTTCTTTTCTTTTCTTTTTTTAATTTTTTTAACTCAATCCTCTCACTCTATTGAATTGAAATTTGATCCACAAATAAAAAAACAGCAAGGAGGCTGAGAATAGAGGATTGTAGAGCCAAAAGCACAACTGCAGATCCGGAAGAAATTTTTGTTCCATCACCTAGCCTCGACATAGCAATTGAATTACTGTCAAATAATTTATCTACTGAATCATAAGAAGAAGAAGAAAAGATGGCTATACCCAATAATAGGACTTTTAAAGAACTAACTAATCCCGATCTTGATCAACCATCCTTGTGTATTGAGTATCCTACTTTAGATGCTACTTTTGAATTAAAATCTGGACTAATTCATCTTTTGCCTACTTTTCGTGGTCTTACAAGTGAAGATCTATACAAGCATCTAAAGGAGTTTCATGTGGTATGTTCAACCATGAAACCACAAGGAGTTACTGAGGAACAAATCAAGCTTAGAGCTTTTCCATTCTCATTAGCAGATCTGACAAAGGACTGGTTATATTATCTACCTTGAGGAGCAATTCAATCATGGACAGATACGCAAAAGTTATTCTTGGAGAAGTACTTTCCTGCTTCAAGAATACCAACATAAGGAAGGAGATATGTGGAATCAGGCAGTTCAATGGAGAAACTCTTTATGAGTACTGGGAAAGGTTTAAGAAGTTATGTTCCAGCTGTCCACCTCACCAAATAGATGACTAACACCTGATCCAATACTTCTATGAGGGACTGTTGCTAATGGATAAGAGCATGATTGATGCAGCCAGTGGAGGAGCACTAGTAGATAAAACACCAGAAGCTGCAAGGAATTTAATTACAACTATGGCAACTAACTCACATCAGTATGGAACTAGGATGAATCATATACTTATAAGGGTGAATGAGGTAATCACTGATCATATCGGGCAACAAATATCTGATTTAACTACTTTGGTTCGACAGATGGTTGTAGGGAACATACAAAAAGCAAGAATATGTGAAATTTGTTCAAAGTCAGGGCATAATACAGATGGTTGTCCAACACTGCAAGAGGATGCAATTGTTCAACAAGTCAATGTTGTGGGGACATTTCTAGGACAATATCACCATCACTATAATCTTTATTCTGACACTTACAATCCAGGATGGAGAGATCAGCCCAACTTGAGCTGTGGGGATAATAGGCAGCCTGATTTTCAACAGATGCAACAACAGTACCAACATGAACAAGCAGTTCCTTCCAGTTCTGAAGCATCTCTTGAGGATATGTTTAAAGCCTTTATGACTCAAGCACAACAGTTTCAGCAGGAAACAAAGACTTCCATACACCAGTTGGAGAATCAAGTTAGTCAGCTTGCTACAACAGTTGGTAGATTGGATTCTCAAGGCCTAGGGAGGTTACCCTCACAGACAGTTATCAATCCAAGAGAGAATGTAAGTGCAATTACATTGGGAAATGGTGCAGATATATGTCAGGAAGAACAGTCAATGCTTTCATTACAAAATAAGTCAAACAATGGTAACACAGACAACTTGCCTATGGATGACTATGAAGTTCCCAGATATAAATTTCAACCTCTCTTTGAGTATAAACCAGTGCTTCTTTTTCCTCAAGTCTTAACAAAGAGATACAAAGTTGGAAAACATTCAGAGTTATATACAGAGGAGTATGGAAAATTCCTGGCAGAATTAGAGAGGAGGGGACAAGAGCTAAATAATACTGAGAAGAATGCCAAAGAGGAGATAAAGGTGGATGAATTGATAATTTCGGCAGATTTCTACAATGAGAATATCGATGATACACTGATTAATGAGTGCAAAGATACATTGGCTATAGAGTTTGATTATGCAAATGTTCAGTTCGGCATTAATGAGGTCATGAGGTATCTTGGTATTGTTAATTTTGTTTTTGCTATTGATGTTTTTGACCCTATAATGCAGAAATCTTTTGAGCCAATACAACAGGAGGATTTGAGGGCTGCAATTTCTAATGGCTGGGAGATAGAGGAAGATGTAATAATGGAGCAAAATCAAGCATTGAAGGATGCTCTTAATTTAGAATTGAAACTGTTACCAGGTCACTTGCAGTTTACAAGTCCAATTACATAGATTGAGAGAGGAATGATGTCAAGCCAATGACATTAAACAAGGGCAGCTACTTGGGAGGCAACCCAAGATTCAGATTTGATTTTCTATCCCTTTACTTTTTATTTTGTAGTTGCATGCTAGTTAGTACTTGCTTCTTTGCATAATTGTCTTACATTGGGGACAATGTAAGGTTTGAGTGTGGGGGAGGGGTTTAGGATTATTATTTAGGATTATTGTGTTAGATATGATGCTTATGATGATGCTCTGAAAAAAAATTGAAAATTTTTTCGACTCTACGATCGTAGTGTTTTGCTAAGCTTTTGAAGGTTGAAATCGTAGAGTGAATATTGATGCTTATTTGAAGAATTTGATTTGATGCTTAATTAACTGATGAATAATGATGACTTAGTTAGGATCCATATGAGCTGATTTTGAATTGGGATTGCTTTGCATGGATACGTGAATATGGGACACATGATTACTTGACTGAGTTATTTGTGGGATGATACTTTGTGCACTGATTTTGAGATTTGAGACTTGTTTAAACTGTTATTTTGTTTGCAGAACCTTGTGCAAGAAAAATCTTTGAAAATAATTGAGAAAATTGTGAAAAATTGTAGATTGAAAAAAAAAGTGCATATGTCTTGTGGTGGGTTGAGATGGATCGTAAAACGCACTCACCCATAAACACAAGAGCGAGAAGGAGCGTAAAACGCACTCGCTGCGAAGCAAAGAAGTGAGATGGAGCATAAAATGCACTCACTTGAGAAAAAATGTGAAAGGTGAAATGGAGCATAAAATGCATTCACCTAAAAAAATTCTGCAGGTTCTGTGGGCCAAAAATTTTTGCAGGATAATTAGGTTTTGAGTTATGAGTAAGTGTGCACAGTTGTTGTTCCATATAAACTGGGTTGGGTATTTGTGTTGATCATATGATAGATATTTGTGTGGATATATTCTGATTGTTTTGTGGGGAATGACATAGTTGTTATTGTGAGTTGGTTGATGAGGTGTTGGTCAAGTTTCTGTGATAGGTGTTATTATTCCATGATGTTTAGTTGAAGACCTTTGAAAGTTTAGTTGGGCTGAGTTAGATAAGTTTTTGATTTCTGTTTACATGAGGACATGTAAAGACTAAGTATGGGGGAATTTGATAGGTGCAAAATATTCTATGTTTTTGGTTCCTTTATGCTTAGTATTATTATATATTTTCTGTATTTATGAGCTTAATTAAGGTGTTTATAGATTTTATGAAGAATTGATGTGATTTTGCAAATATGGAGTTTAATGCTGAGTTTTATGTTATTTTGCAGAATAATCTATGATCGCTGAGTGAGGACTTTACGTTCGTAGCGTTATCAAGACAACTCAGGAGAGTGATCCAAAGCAAAGTCAAAAAATATGGCAAAGGTTTTCTAAAGACAAATAGCAATTTCAACAATCTCAAAGGCAAACAAGTCTTCAGGCCAAAAACACAAGGAGGAAACTTCAAAGCAAATAATAACAGCAACTTCAGAAATGCCAGTTCAAATGAAAATTGAAATGCATGTTTTGAATACAACCAGCCTGGACATTTCAAAAAGGACTGTCCAAAACTAGTCAACAACAAAGTACTAGTAGCTGAGGAAGGCTTGGATCTAAGCGACGAAGAAGGAACTGCTGAACAAACCAAGAAAATTGTAAATCTATGCTTAATGGCAGACAATGATTCATCACCAAGATATGAGGTAAATTGTGAACATCAATTACCCAATACCTCATTTGTCACACACACTTTAGATAATATAAATGAAGAACATCATGAACTACAAGAAGCATATAATTGTTTATATGAAGATAATGAAATCATTAAAGAAGATTTTATTAAAATAAAAATTTCATTAGAAAAATTAATTAAGACTAACATAAATCTTGAAATTGAAAACTCAAATTTAATTGTTATTAATGAAAGCTTAAAAGAAGAAAAAGAGAAACTAGAAAATGATTCTTCAGAGAATTTATTACTAAAGGAAGAATTAGAAAAATTAAGAAAAATAAATAAGAATCTTGAGATAGAAAATTCAACACTCATTATTTCTATTGAAAATCTCGAAGTTGAGAATTCAACACTGGCAGTTATTAATGAAGATACTCAAATACAAAATCAAGTGTTGAATGAAGACATTAAAAATCTCAAACTTGAGAATTCATCTTTAAAGAAAGAATTGGAAAAACAAAGTGAAGACTCTTCTTTAATAAATCAAATTGAAGTTTTAACTAAAGAATGCGATGATTTGAGCACTACAGTTATTAAATTCACAAAAGGGAAAGAAAACCTTGATGTCATGCTTAATCAACAAAGATGCGGCTTTAATAAAGAAGGATTAGGATATATTGGAAAACCTAGTAAAATAATAGATTAGGGGCTCTATCATGTTAAAAGTAAAGAAAAAGAAAGTCATACATCTCCCTTTACTAAATGCACTTGCTGTAATCGAAATGGTCATTCTATTCACATGTGCAATGCTCGAAATGGAAACTATAAAGGAAAAATGATTTGGGTTCCAAAAAGAACTTACACTGCACCTATTACTATGAAGAATACAAGAAAAGAATTCCATAATTATTAGAAAAATGAAATGTCTTATCGAAATTATAATCAAAGCTTTTTAGGATATAAAAATAGAATAAATCATGCATTTTATAGACCTGCTACTCATAAAATGCTTGTGTCTACTAAGACTGATTATCCTATACCCAGTTTTGTTAAGGAAAACATAAATGTTCCTTGTACAAAATAGAAAACTTACCCAAAGGACCCTTCTTATTAAAGGGTAGTAGTTCGTAAAATTAGTATATATTGCAGGTGTGTCTTGCAGCTGATACTAGTAAAAATAAATCGAAGTTGTTCGACGATTCCTAGTTACACTCTACGATTGCGAGATTCACTCTACGACCAGGCACAACACTCTACGTTTTCAGTCCAGCGGCGTAGTTACTCTATGATGGTGTTGTTTACTCGACGATTGTCTCAAGTCCACTCTACGATTCCGAGGTTTACTCTACGATCGCGATAAGTGCTGGTGCGGAGTATACTCTACCTTTTGCTGAGAGAGTGTTACTCTACGATTTTGGTCGACATGCAGATTTTTGATTCTGAATAGGATTTGAATTGCTGGGATGTTAGAGTTAGATTCCTAATAGGATTTGGAGATGGAATTACAATCATAAAAGGAAACTAAATCTAATTATGGGAAGTAGAGTCTGATATGGAAACTGAAGAAGAATTGGAAAAGGAAACTGAAGAAGATTTGGATTTGAAAACTAAATTCTAATTTGATAAGGAAGTTGCTTAAAGCTGGATTTTAGATATTGACAAGGATTTAGAATACTACCGTAGCCGGTAAAATAGTCGACGAATGAGTGCATTTCAAACTATGCGGTGTTGTCTATCAACATGTGGATGAATGGTACAGGGAAGTCGTCTTTGAGGCTGTGTGACGCCCCCAAATTCGGGTCTCAATTACCTGGATTTGGTTATCACGATCCAATGCAAACATTCACCTCCAAACAACATAAAATGACTAAATGCAGAATATAATAAACATATGTTGTTCATTCAAAAGGTGTTACTAGTCCCAAGATTCGATAACCTCAAATACATAACATAAACCACACCCTAAATATTAATCAGGGTTCGAATTACATTGATAGTAAATTAAACTAGGCATAAACTAAAGTCAGCTACTCGAAGTCTAATACTTCAGCTTTTCCTTGCCCTTGTCTTTGCCTAAAGTCTCGGGCTTAACTACAATAAGGTTCATGATATCGCAAGGGTGAGCAACTAGTTTGCCCAACAAGTTTAAATACAGCAATAAAGGATATTTCATGATGAACTGAGTATAAAGAGAAATTGAACAATATGAATATCGGAAGCAAGAAAGATATTTGCTTTTAGAACGAATGATAGTCAAATAGACTTTGAACAATAAACATCCAAGGGAGTCAATAGCTAATTGACCCTTTGGTTACTGGCTACAAAATAAGTACTTGAGGGGATCAGCCTCGCGTACGCTATGTATATGCATAACATTTAACTCTGCTATTTGTATCTTATATCTGATACGTGAGATACTCCCCTATATTGAAAGGGTGTTCATAAAGTCCATGATTTCCGCACCATCAATCGGTTTGGATAGCTTTTAAAATCTATTACCACATATATCTAGCCGGACAATGGCTAAGACTTAACTATGGTAGTTCATCCATGTTCGAACTTTAATAAAGTGCCAGACAATATCAGCACGAAAATAATTGCACAATGTGCGAGTGTCAATAACAATGATGTGGAATAATTGTTAAGTAATTAAACCACTTAGAGCATGTTTGAGGAATTAAAGGTTCAAGCTTAAATGAATAACTTGCAATAGGTAAGCAGTTTGAAATAGGAGTTTGCAACAATTAAGGTTTCGGGGTAGAGAACTTGCTTAACATATACCTATTTGCACGAAAATAAAAGTAGTGCATTGAAAGTAGTATGCACACAAGCCAATCATATTTGATATGATGTAGCATATACTTTGTAATCTTATTCGGTTATTAAAGGCATTTTACATTATCTACATAGTGCTGTTATATTAAATGTGATAAACCCATAGTTTTGAGCAATGCTTTTAGAATCATGATGGTGATCATGCTAATGAGATCCAAATTCTAGATAGCTCACAAACTAAAATCGTTCCTAATCGTTGGATTACTAAATAGGGGATTAGTGAATCCGGATAGATTAGTACATACGTTGCTTGCTCTTAAGAAGAGGATGATTGATCTCATAATCATTTGTGTGGAGACACTAAAGCAAGTATGTAGGTGCTTATTGGAGAATAAGTTCACTGAACGTGGCTCGCTAAGGAATACCTAATGGAGTTTTACTCGTCTGTCAATAGGAATTCCTCTAGTGATAGTAGTACAAGTGATCCTTGGACTTGAGATCATCATAGTATCTTGTGTATGATGAGTTATACTTTGACATGTCCCTTAAGACCTTTAAGGTATATCAAAGGGTATGATTAGATATAATGAGTTGTACATGGAGATAGGTAAATGATCAACAAAGGCTCTACCACATCTAGTAAAAGATGTGAATGTCCTATGTGATTCGATAAATGACAACTCAGTAGTCCTTGGCCAAGGCAGAATGAAATTAGAAAGGAGTTTCTAATTTGCATTAATTAGAGTTGTGCATTTGAGAATCGAAATACATATAATTAAATAAAATAAGACTTGACCATAATTCCATGTCTTATATTTAATTGGGACATTGTATGGTAGAAGGATTGAATTGTAACTATGTACTGAAAGGTTCTTTTATGATTAATGTTAAAATCTATATTATCTGAAAAGTCGTTGATCGCTACGGGGGCTTACCCTTATTGTAGAATAAATATTATTTATTTAAATGAATTAAATAGTTTAATTTATTTATTTAAATAAGATTAGAATTGTTCTAATTGATTTATTCACAACCGGTTTAATATGGAAAACCTAAAGGGTCACACCGCAAAAGAAAAATACTTATTTAAAAGTAAATGACATAATTGTAATAATAAGTTAAGTGTATTTAATTTAGTCTATGGAGATAGAATAAATTAAATAGCTTAATATTTATTATTTAATATTTTAGAAATATTAAATATAAATTAATAAGAGGAGTCTTATTATTATTATTATTAATATTACTATTATTTAATTCCTAATAGGGATTGAGAATTAATTAATAGAAGTACTCTCTCTCATAAATTTCTAATTGGATTAGGAGTTTAATTTAATTAAAGGAGTTTAATTAGAATAAAAACCCTAATCCTAAATAGTTTAGGGAAGGGTCTTCCTACATCTATAAATAAGAGAAGTCTTATCATAGATTAGGGTTACACACTCTTGAATAGATATTATTCCTTGGTGGATCACCTCTAGAGGCCAAACACTTGGGTGGCTAACGTTGATCAAAGGAAGGAATTTAATCGGTGGAATTCAATGAGAACGCGAAGGAATTGGAGTTGAACTTGTACCCGAGGAAGCACGGTTCTACGAGGGTATAATTTCTTAATCTCTATCTCTTTCGTTTAATTAATAATTTTGCATAAAGAAAGATCATGGTGATGGTTTGTATAAAATTTTAAAATCTGATTTTATCGCACTTCCGCTTTATTTATGTAATTTAGTTGCATGTTCGCGTTATACAAACCTAACAGGCATAAGGTTTAGAAACTTGCCTGTTTGCTCAGCTACAATAATCTAGCTTTAACTTAAATTGTGTTTAGACGACCTAACATTAACAAGTCGGTCTCCCAATTAGTATCGTATACTAGCACAAGTTTACCCCACAAGAGGTTACTCACCAAGTAATCCTAACAGATACTCACGTAGATGGAACCATTATTACTAAGTCCATATTAATTAATTCTCATCTTAGCTAAATGAGTTAACAAGTCTAGAATACCTCGATTCTAAGCATCAACGTAAGCTTGAACACATATCACATTAGTTTAATCATGCAATACAGCTCAAGACATACATACATACATAATGCAAGGCTCTGTTTACTATTTAAAACAACTGGGCAAAACTGGCGACCTGCGCGGCCGCGCTGGTTTTTGCATTAGGAGTGGCGCGGCTGCGCCACTCACTGACCAGACCAGAGTGAAATTTTCATCCAACTAGAATCTAGTTTATTCTTTACATACATGCTACTGACATAACTCAAATACACATGCTCATAATGTTATTAACTTGGTTTATAACCCTAGCATGCTCATCCTAATCCATTTGAAAGATATAAGGTTTTAAGTCGGAATTTTCCATATGTTAAGTTGATCAAGTTTACTTCACAAGGAAACCATTACCATGGTCACAATACCACATAATGAGGCTATACAAGACTTAATATACATGCTCGTACGAAATCAACACATGTCCACATTAACACATGGCTTATACTTGGATTCTTATCATCATAGACTTGCTAGCATACATCAAATTCATGTTTAGCTAATAGATGATCATGTCAATCATGTCTAGAGGAATAATGAGTCCTAACATTTATGCTTGTATGGTCAGAACACAACTTTCCACAATGTTTGACGATACTCGCCTTTAAACTCTATATTCTCCCTTGCAAATCATTCTAAAACAACTCATGCCACATGGCTCATGCAAGACAACTTGGAAATCATGACTCGCATGCATTTGAACATGTATATAAGCTATATACACATACTCAATGGTCAGTTTATAAAGAGACATCCATTTGCCAATTTTCATTTTGAAATTCTTAAGTTCCACTTAGAAGATTACATATATAGAGTAACATATGCAACTCATGGTATTTACAGGGATTCTAGATACATAGTAACCTATGTTTATGCATGAAGGAACTAAGCTAACATGCTCAAAGCATCAGAACAATAGTAACTAACACTGGCAGCCTGCGCGACCGCGTAGTTTTTAGCCTTGGGAGTGGCGTGGTCGCGCCACTCCTGCACTGGTTCAAGTTCAGCTCTGCTTCTGCAGAACTCGAAAATGGCCATGGCCTCACCTATCTAAATGCAACCCAGAGTATCCACATTGGTCCCAAACATGCACATAAACCCATATAACATTTTTATACTAATTGACAAACTAATTAGCAAGAATTATGGATTTCATAGAATTTAACAAACCAGAAATTTAGAACACAGTGTACCTTCTTAAATGCAAATTTGAAATCCTCAAATGCTTAATTTAGATTGCTCTCACTCCTAGCAATACTCACGCTCTCTATATGAACTAAGCAGAAATTCTAGCAATTGGAATTGTGAAGAATTGGTTCCAATTTATAGAAAATTCATTAAATGGGCAATGAAATTAACCAATTTGGTTAACCAGTGGAAGTAAGAAGAAGATGCTGGACAATGCAACTAATCAATTCACCCCACTCCCTCAGTCATCATTTCACCAACTGATACAAGCAATAGGTGCGGCTGGGAAAAGGAGGAGAAGATGGGATTGGACTCCCACTGTTCACTAGCTTTGATTTGAATTCCTTTTTCTCTTTCTCTTATACCAGACACGGTTGGAAAATAAAATGGAATATTTCCCAAAATTATGGTCCCAACTTATTGCTACTGAGTTAATTAAATAAATCATACCATAACAACCCAATTAATCTAGTATACATTAATTCCCCAATCCGCGATTACATAAAGATGAAATTAATAATGTAATCTAGTCCACTTAGTATTAATTTACTAAATAGACTATTACATAATGATATCAATATTACGCGCATTAATTAATAATTATATTAATTAATTAAGGCAATTTAAATTCCTCTACTATATTCAAATGAATTGAATATTTAAATAATAGACAACTTTATCAATTCTTCTAATATTAAACCTTAGGGCTAGTCTACTAATTTAATTAACCCATTAGTGACTCCCTTTAATTAATCCTAGCAATTACGCGCAATCACATACTCACATAACCAATTAATCACACAATATTCTAAATGAGCATTGGTGAGTAGGTTTCATACCTACTTATTGGATACTATTCTGCTTCATTTGTTGCTTAACTTTTAGCTCCATGTATGTTTTCATGCATTTTCCTCTTTGATTTTGGTAGTGTTTCACAATTCACATTATATGGCTTTTGCATTGTTTTAAGATAGTTTGACACGATATATGTTGCATATGATGTTTGGGACCTGATTGAATAACTATTGCTAGCACATTGCGCGAGAACCGAGGAGATAACATGACAGCTGTAACCTGACAGAGGGCGCAGTTGCGCCCAACTTGGCTTGGGAGCCAGCGCAGCTGCGCCAATGCCCTGAGCCTAGCCACTGCCCAGCGCAGCTGCGCCCAGCCGGGCCTTAAGGCCGGTGCAGCTGCGTCCAACCTCGACTGCTAACACTCCCAGCTCGCAGCTGCGCCCAGTTCCAAGTATAATCCCAGCGTAGCTGCACCCGTCGCCAGTCAGCCATGCAGACACGTTCCAAACAGCTATGCAGACTTGCCAAAAACGTGTGGAATTAATGCCAGGTTTTCAGGAAATTAGTGGAATGCTATTTTATCAGTTGGGAATCAAATTTAGTCAAAAAAGACAATTGGGAAGCTTGAATATAATTATGCAGAGAATCAATTTGAAGAGAGCTTCCTCTACACGAAAATTCATCACAGACTGCATTTTATTTCCAAAAAATGAAAGATAGCCGTGGAATATCAAAATCACTTGGGAACTAAAGAATGGAGCTACATGGATGCTGAATTGAAGCTTGGGAACAAGAAATCGAGGATCATCACAATTTGGAAAATCAATGGATTTACAAAGACGGGAAAATTGAAGCAGGGAGTTTTAATTATTTTCTGTCTTTAAGTTATTTTCTTATTCTGTAAAAACAATGATGAACCATTTGTGTATGATAAATTCTCTTATTATTAGCATGAACTAAATTTAATTTTTGGGATTATAATGAATCTTTTGCATTGCTGAAAATTGAAATGCTTCCTTATTATTGCTAGTTGGTTATGAAATGAATGTCTAGCATAATTTATACTAAACATTTAATTGTTTGATCACCAATTACCGTGATAATTTATATGGAATTGAGAAAGGAAATATAAATTGAGATCTAATTATTCTAGCATATGTTCATAATTTTTACATTCCTCGTGAAGTTATGTTTCGTGCTTAGGATAAAGATATACCAAAGCACCATATGTGGCCAATTGAGAACTTATACTTAAACCCTCTTGATTGTAATTCACATAGAAATATAGTGCGTTAGTCATCTAGGGTGTTCACATTCATTCTATCAATTGTGGATTTAGTGTGATATGAATATGGTGCATCGAAAGGTGGTCATATTTTACATTCGTGTTCTCGACCAACATTCCATAGTAATCAATTAGCAACGATAGGAAGCATGGAAATCTAAGTTTGCAATAAGTGAAATTATAATCCCAAACCCCTAAAATCTGTATTTATACAGTCATAGTTTGCTCTATTTATTTCTTTAGTAATCTTTAGACAATTTCATCATTGTACTCAACTGTTTAAATAAATCAAGATAATTATAAAATCGGTGTTTGATAGTTGTAATTGCAATTCTATTCTCAGTGGGATCGATATCTTACTTACTTTATATTACTTGTGGGTCACGTGCACTTGCGTGTATGAGTCATATTTGTTATACACACAAATATCTTTGGCGCCGTTGCCGGGGCATTGTAATTGCATTTATAACTCTCACCATCAGTTTAAATTAGATTGGTTTTAGTTAAACAAATCTGTTCTTGTCTTAATTCTATTTTATTTTTACATTGTTATAGGTACTCTTGAATAGTGTATGCATACTCGATCGAAGAATCTTGACCTATTGTCTTTCGTGGATAACATTGAGAAAAGGGTTCAACAGTCAAGAAAGTGTGCTGACACTACTCCAGAGTATCTAGACCAACCACAAACAATGGCGGGAGAAGCACAAAAAGTATTGAGAGATTATGCTACGCCAAGGATCAATGAATTGAAATCAAGCATCACAAGGCCAGCCATAACAGCCAATTCCTTTGAAATCAAACCAGGAACTATCCATATGATCCAAAATTCTGTCCAATTTGGGGGAACGGCGGTTGACGATCCAAATGAGCACTTGATGAGCTTTCTAGAGATCTGTGATACATTCAAATTCAGTGGAATTTCAGAAGATGCGGTGAGATTGTGGTTATTCCCATTCACATTGAGAGATAAGGCAAAACGTTGGCTACACTCACTACCACCGGGATCTATTACGACTTGGCAAGATTTGGCGCAGAAATTCTTAGCAAAATTCTTTCCACCAGCCAAAACTGCTAAGTTGAGAAATGACATCTCCTCATATGAGCAACATCATGGAGAATCCTTGTATGAAACATGGGATCGGTACAAGGAACTATTGAGAAAGTGTCCACATCACGGTTTGCCCCAATGGATTCAACTTAAAACATTTTACAATGGATTGAATATCCACACACGGGCAGGCATTGATGCAGCTTCGGGAGGAGCATTCATGGCCAAGAATTATGATGAAGCTTATGACCTTTTGGAGACCATGGCTGCAAATAACTATCAATGGCCAACAGTTAGATCCAGTCAACCAAAAATAGCTGGGATTTTAGATGTTGACACAGTTACATCACTTCAAGCTTAAATATCTGCAATCGCCAAAAAGTTTGACAACCTATATGAAGGAAAGGGGCAGCAAGTTCCCATGATTTGTGAGCTTTGTGCAGGTTCACACTCTTCTGACCAATGTGCTATCAATTCCGAATTTGTGCATTTCGTGAGCAACTATCAGCGGCCTGCAAATCAATATCAGAATAATTATCATCCGGGGAATTGGAATCATCCTAACTTCTCATGGAACAACCAGCAAGATTATCCACAAGCTCCAAAACCTAACAATCCTCCGGGGTTCCACAATCAGCAACAAGCCACAACTACTGATAAGAGGGTTGCTGATATGAATGAAAAGTTGGATAGATACATGACCAAAACTGATAAGTTGGAGCAAGGCCAAGCATTGGGTTTCAAGAATTTGGAAAACTAGATGAGTCAATTGTTCAGCTTGTTATCTAATAGACCTCAGGGGACTCTTCCTAGCGACATAGAAATCAATCTAAGGAAAAATGCAAAGGAGCAATGCCAAGCTGTCACCCTCAGAAGTGGGAAGCAGACTCTGCCAACAAGCGCAGCTGCGCGTATTTCACAAAAGAAGCCAGCGCAACTGCGCCCTTCTCTAGAGGTTGATCCTGCCAGCGCAGCTACGCCCATTTTGCAAGAGGAGCCAGCGCAACTGCGCCCTTTCCCAGAAACTGACTCTGCTGAAAATTTTGGAGAGGAAGATAGCATAGAAAAATCTGAGCCCACATCAATAAAAAGCACAGAAAAGACTCAAACCCCTCCCACGAGATATTACCCACCAGTTCCGTACCCTTAGAGGCAGCAAAAGCAGAAATTGGACAAACAATTCTCTAAGTTTCTTGAGGTATTCAAAAAGCTACAAATCAACATACCATTTGCAAAAGCCTTAGAACAAATGCCGAGCTATGCCAAGTTCATGAAGGGGATACTGTCAAGGAAGAAGAAATTGCAAGATTTTGAAATTGTAGCTTTGACAGAAGAATGCAGTGCAGTATTACAAAGAAAGCTACCTCCAAAGTTGAAGGATCCGGGCAGTTTCACCATTCCTTGCACCATCGGAGATCTGTCATTCAAGAAATGCTTATGTGATCTTGGTGCAAGCATTAATCTCATGCCATTGTCCGTCTTTACCCAGTTAGGATTACCAGCTCCCAAGCCAACAAATGTCTCTCTTCAGCTAGCAGATCGTTCAGTCACCTACACGAGAGGAATTATGGAAGATGTTCTTGTTAAGGTTGATAAATTCATATTCCCAGCTGACTTCATAATCCTAGAGTTCGAGGAAGACAAAGATATTCCTATCATACTTGGGAGGCCATTTTTAGCTATCGGGAGGACTCTCATTGATGTACAAAAGGGAGAATTGACAATGAGGGTTCAAGATCAAGAAGTCACCTTTAATGTCTTTAAAGCTATGAAATTCCCGGCCGAGGAGGAAGATTGTTTTCGAGTAGATATCATTGAAAGTGCAGTGACCGAGGAATTCATGAAAGTCACACGTAGTGACCTGTTTGAGATGACACTGACATGAGACATCGACTTGGACGAGCTCGAGAACTGTGAGTATGTCCATTCGCTAGATGCATTACCAAGGATGGCAAAGTTCAAAGTACCAATTGAGCCCTTGAAAAGCTCAAATGAATCCTCATCTCATTTGAAACCATCTAGAGAGGTACTTCCTAAACTTGAGCTTAAGCCCTTGCCTAATCACCTCAGGTATGCATATCTAAGCACGTCACATACTTTACTTGTCATTATTTCCTTTGCACTAACCTCTTTACAGGAAGGCAAGCTGATAAGAATCCTTCGAGAATTTTAAGGAGCTATTGGATGGACCATCGCTGACATAAAGGGAATCAGCCCCTTGATTTGTATGCACAAGATTCTGATGGAAGATAATAGCAAGCCTACCGTAGAGCATCAAAGAAGGCTAAATCCCATCATGAAAGAGGTGGTGAAAACTGAAATTCTAAAATGGCTAGACGCCGGGATCATCTACCCCATCTCTGACAGTCTGTGGGTGAGCCCTGTGCAGTGTGTGCCGAAGAAAGGGGGAATAACTATGGTAAGAAATAAGAACAACGAGTTGATACCAACTCGAACAGTCACGGGATGGAGAGTCTGCATGGACTACCGAAAGCTCAACAAAGCCACAAGAAAAGATCACTTTCCACTTCCATTCATAGATCAAATGTTGGACAGATTGGCAGGTCATGACTACTACTGTTTGCTTGATGGATATTCTGGATATAATCAAATTGCCATTGCTCCAGAGGATCAAGAGAAGACAACTTTTACTTGTCCATATGGAACTTTGGCATTCAGGAGGATGTCCTTTGGTCTATGTAATGCTCCGGCCACATTTCAGCGGTGTATGATGGCGATATTTTCTGATATGGTAGAAATCAACATGGAAGTCTTTATGGATGATTTTTCAGTGTTCAGAAATTCCTTCGACAGCTGTCTAGAGAATTTGGTCATGGTACTAAAGAGATGCGTGGAAACAAACCTTGTACTTAATTGGGAGAAATGTCATTTCATGGTTCAAGAAGGAATAATATTGGGACACAAAGTCTCAGTAAAAGGTTTGGAGGTTGATAAAGCAAAATTAGAAACCATCGAGAAATTGCCTCCACCAACTTCTGTAAAGGGAGTTCGGAGTTTCTTGGGCATGCTGGGTTCTACCGCAGATTTATCAAAGACTTCTCCAAAATCACTAAATCCCTGTGCAGTTTATTGGAAAAGGATGTCCCATTCTTATTCGATGAAAATTGCTTGGCAGCCTTTGAGTTGTTAAAGAAGAAGTTGATAACAGCACATGTGATGGTGGCACCAGACTGGTCTTTACCATTTGAGCTTATGTGCGATGCTAGTGATTACGCTGTGGGCGTGGTATTGGGACAGTGCACAGATAAAGTTCTACACGCAGTCCACTATGCCAGCAAAACACTCTCAGACGCCCAAATGAATTACACCACCACCGAGAAGGAACTACTTGTTGTTGTCTATGCATTCGACAAGTTTCGGTCCTATCTCATTGGGACAAAAGTAGTGGTGTACACAGACCATGCAGCGATTCGGTACTTGATATCGAAGAAAGATGCCAAGCCAAGATTAATCAGGTGGATCCTTTTGCTCCAAGAATTTGACTTGGAAATAAAGGACAAGAAAGGCACAGAGAACCTAGTAGCTGATCATCTTTCCAGATTAAATAATCCGGAGCGGGAAGGTAAAGATAAGGCTGAAATAAATGATTGTTTCCCTGATGAACAGTTATTTACAGTGACCTCTGAGATCCCATGGTTCGCTGATATTGTCAACTATCTTGTGGGTCATGTACTACCACCGGATCTAACTTCTCAACAGAAGAAGAAATTTTTGCATGATGCAAAGAGATACATGGGGGACGAGCCTTACTTGTTCAAACAATGTACAGATCTTGTGATCCGAATGTGCATTCCCGAAGTCGAGACTGCCAGTATATTGCCTGCATGTCATTCTTCTCTGTATGGTGGCTATTATGGAACGCAAAGAACCGCAGCCAAAGTACTCCAAGCTGGGTTCTATTGGCCCACTTTGTTCAAAGATGCCCACCAATTCATAAAGAATTGTGATCGTTGCCAACGGGTGGACAACATCTCCAACCGCAATGAAATGCCACTAAATGTCATCTTGGAGGTGGAAATCTTTGATGTATGGGGAATAGACTTCATGGGACCATTCCCGTCATCCTGCAACAATCTCTATATCCTTCTTGCGGTTGATTATGTGTCCAAATGGGTGGAAGCTTCTGCTTTACCAACCAATGATGTTAAAGTGGTTCTTAGGTTCCTACAAAAGAGCATTTTCACTAGATTTGGCACTCCACGAGCTATCATCAGTGATGAGGGCAGTCATTTCTGCAATAAACAGTTCACAGCCCTCCTAACCAAATACGGAGTGAGGCACAGGATTGCCACGGCATACCACCCGCAAACAAATGGGCAAGCCGAAGTGTCAAATAGAGAGGTCAAGAGAATTCTGGAGAAGATTGTCAATCCATCCAGAAAAGACTGGTTATTGAAGCTGGATGAAGCATTATGGGCATACAGAACCGCCTATAAGACATCCCTCGGCATGTCCCCATACCATGTGGTCTACAGCAAAGCCTGTCATCTTCCGGTTGAACTAGAGCACAAAGCTTATTGGGCGATCAAGAAGTTAAATTTCGACCCATCTACAGCGGGAGAGAGGAGACTTCTACAGCTAAATGAACTTGATGAGTTTCGTTTACAAGCCTATGAGAATTCCAAACTCTACAAGGAAAAAGTAAAGAAATGGCACAACCAAAAAATCATCGAGAGAAAATTTGAACCTGGCCAAGTGGTCTTGTTATTCAACTCCAGGCTCAAATTGTTCCCGAGAACTCTCAAATCCCGATGGTTGGGTCCATTTATCATCACAGCTGTATTCCCACACGGAGCCGTTGTAATAATTGGAAAGGACAGTGAACAACCGTTCAAAGTGAATGGCCAACGGTTAAAACACTATTGGGGAGGCGAAGTCGATCGCCAAGAATCCTCAGTTGTCCTAGCCATGGATTGAGCAACATTGGATAGTCGAGCTAACCGACTTTAAACCAAGCGCTTCTCGGGAGGCAACCCGAATTTATTGTTTACTTTTTATTCCTGTGTGATTATAATTTAGTCTGTATGATTTCATTTTAACATGTTTGTTTGCTTTTCAGATATCAAATCACGCCCTCAACTATGCGACTTAAACAGACGACTTCGATGGCAGACGGCATGTTCTCGTGCAAATGCATGAGCTCTAAATTGTTCCATCCTAGCCATTGAGAATACTGTCAGACTTTAAGTTTGGGGGTACAAAGTTTTCACTGCATTAATTATGCACCGTTTATAAGCTTATAAGTTTGAACTAAATTTTTTTTTTCATTTTTAGGTATGTTAGTTGTTTTTAATAATTGATTTTTTTTCACCTGATGTTCTAATGTGTGTCAAGTGTTTTAAAAAAAAAAAAATTTATCCAGGGAGTTGAAAAGCAGGCAGTTGCGCCGTTCCTCAAGTCATCCAGCGCGTAGCTGCGCCGGGGTCTGCCAGCAAGCTGCAACTGAGAACCAGCGCAGTTACGCCAAGAACCAGTACAACAAGGGCACAGCTGCGCCCGTCGGCTGAAACATTTTTTTATATAAAGGGTCCGTACCATCAGTTTATGTCACATCATAACACAAAACCCTAAACCTATTCTCTCCCTAGCACAGAAGCAAAAGCCAAAAACCCTCTCATCTCATCTTTAATTTCTTCCATCAAACCCTAGCCAAGTTCAATCATGCCGAAGAGAGCACAAACCCCCCAACCATCTTCCTCCAGCAGTAGTGATGCAGACTCCGTGGGTGGTGGCATCAACACTCTGGATGCCACCAAGTTCATCAACCTCTCCGCCCAACACTACTACTGGGAAGTGTTGAGCGTCAAATCATTCATACCGGAGAGGGGTTTGAAACCCAAGGCACAGGATGGGAGGATTCTGGATCAAATCCGGCGTTTGGGATGGCTACTTTTCATTGAGACACCATTGTCCGCCCCGATGGCCATTGTTAGGGAATTCTATGCCAATGCCCGGGAAACTCAAAATGGCATCTCCTTTGTACGGGGCAAGCAAGTCCCCTACACCGCGCAGGCAATCAATGAGCTATTCAGATTGCCATCTACGTCTGCTGAGACCACCAACTGGGTGGTAAATGAGCGCTTCGAGACTGATCTCGATGCTTTGGTTCGGGAGATGTGCCAACCGGGAACTCAATGGAAGACACAGGTGGGCACCACTCAGAAAGTCCACTTCCCCCAGACTGCGTTGAACAGATTTTCCAAGGCGTGGTACGCCTTCATTTGCGCGAGTCTACTGCCGACTACCCACCACCAGGACGTGACCCGGGACCGAGCGGTTATTTTACACCGCATTCTGAAAAGAGGGAGCATTGATGTGGGCTACATCATTCACCAATCTATGCTTCGATTTATGCGGGCAGTCATGTCAGGTGCCATTCCACACGCTTCAGTTGTCACACGCCTTCGTCTTGCGGCGAAGGTGGAATGGGGTGAGGAGACTCTCCAATTACCCATGCGGGACATTGACAGCGCCGTGATCAGAAAGTTCAATGTATGGCGCGGTGGAGAGTCCCGTCCTAATGGGTTGGGTTTCTTTATTGCTGATGAGGAGGAGGACAACGGGGAGGAGGAGCCTACGCCGCTAGTGCAGCCGAGTGGGGTAGGTGGACATGAGCGCGAGATGCGCCGCCTGCAGCGCCGCATAGATTCTTTGCACACGAGCTTCAGGGACTACAACATCACTTTTTCGGATGCACTTTCCTAGGCCTTCAGCCAGCAGGGAGTCCATGTCCAGTTTCCCACCTATGGCACCAACATCCCTTATCCATCACCTGACACACCGCCTGGCGGCGCCGAGGACGACTCTTAGGGGAGTTTTTTTACCCTTTATCTCCAATGAGGACATTGCATATTTTAAGTTTGGGGGTATTAGGGTCTGTCTATTTGATTTTGTTTCAATTGTGATGCTTTTATTTATCTGTTTTTGTTATTAGTTTATTTGTTTATTTTCTTTAATTGTTATTAATATTCGAAAAAAAAATATAAGCTTTATTTTCATGCATATCATATCATGTAACTTAGATTGCATAATCCTGACATCTAGATTAGTAAACATCCTTACTTGCCTGTGATGAGATCTTTGTTCAAAAATGCTAAATACTAAGACTTGGGTTGAATGCCACGATACATTGCAAATCTTGGTTTGTTTTGAGTCTGATATAACCGGTTAGCACTCATTCAGTAATTGTCTTACTAAGTAACCTAAAGATTTGCATAATTGAGTTCTGGAGGGAGATTGATGTGTTAATAAAAGAAAAGCAATGAGGGTAGTGTAGGCTGAGACAACGCAAACGTTTAAGTTTGGGGGAAAACTTAGTGGGGCATTTGAACAACGAGATGGAGCGTAAAATGCACTCGTTGATATATATATAAAAAAATAAAAAATAAAAAATAAATAAAAAATAAAAAATAAATGCTTGGTTAGCCTAGTTTTGTGGCCTTTGATACTCGAGTAAGTACGCCCTAGGGGATGTCTCTACACCTAGCGCCCTAAGGCCATTTGGTTTGGGAGTCGTTGGTCGAAAGCTCGCTACATGGGTATCATTGAAAAGCCTAAGGGAACTAGGCATTGCACAACTAAGTATCATAGTCCTAATAACCTCTAAGTCGGTCCCCAATCTAGACATAGCAGTATCTTAGCTGTAACTTACCCCATTTGTTGTGTTGCAAGTTGGAGTATACAAATTTCCCCCTAAGAAACATATTATGAGAATCATTTGGGTTGCTATAAATTTGATGATTACTTCACACACACACACTATATCAATCATTACAAGGTTTGATTTGTATGACTGTCATGGTACATGAGCTAAGTTTTGGTTTGAAGCCTTATGTGTTTGATATTGTGATTATTCTGAGGCAAGGCTCACAAGGATTGTTTACTAATTGATGAGGATTCATGGTGCATTTATAGATTGTTGCATTTCATCCATGTTTGCATTCATTTCCTTTTAATTGCTTGAGGACAAGAAACAGTTCAAGTTTGGGGGTATTTGATGAGTAGATTTCATACCTACTTATTGGATACTATTCTGCTTCATTTGTTGCTTAACTTTTAGGTCCAAGTATGTTTTCATGCATTTTCCTCTTTGATTTTGGTAGTGTTTCACAATTCACATTATATGGCTTTTGCATTATTTTAAAGATAGTTTGTCACGATATATGTTGCATATGATGTTTGGGACCTGATTGAATAACTATTGCTAGCACATTGCACGAGAACCGAGGAGACAACATGACTTCTGATGTGCAACTGTAACCTGACAGAGGGCGCAGCTGCGCCCAACTTGGCTTGGGAGCCAGCGCAGTTGTGCCAATGCCCTGAGCCCAGCCACTGCCCAGCGCAGCTGGGCCCAGCCTGGCCTTAAGGTCGGCGCAGCTGCACCCAACCTCGAGTGCTGACACTCCCAGCTCATAGCTGCGCCCAGTTCCAAGCATGATCCCAGCGCAGCTGCGCCTGTCGCCAGCCAGCCATGCAGACACGTTCCAAACAACTATTCAGACTTGCCAAAAATGTGTGGAATTAATGCCAGGTTTTCAGGAAATTAGTGGAATGCTATTTTATCAGTTGGGAATCAAATTTAGTCAAAAAAGACAATTAGGAAGCTTGAATATAATTATGCAGAGAATCAATCTGAAGAGAGCTTCCTCTACATGAAAATTCATTACAAAATGCATTTTATTTCCAAAAAATGAAAGATAGTTGTGGAATATCAAAATCACCTGGGAATTGAAGAATGAAGCTATATGGATGCTGAATTGAAGCTTGGGAACAATAAATCGAGGATCATCACAATTTGGAAAATCAATGGATTTACAGAGACGGGAAAATTGAAGCAGGGAGTTTTAATTATTTTCTGTCTTTGAGTTATTTTCTTATTCTGTAAAAACAATGATGAACCATTTGTGTATGATGAATTCTCTTATTATTAGCATGAACTAAATTTAATTTTTGGGATTATAATGAATCTTTTGCATTGCTGAAAATTGAAATGCTTCCTTATTATTGCTAGTTGGTTATGAAATGAATGTCTAGCATAATTTATATTAAACGTTTAATTGCTTGATCACCAATTACCATGACAATTTATATGGAATTGAGAAAGGAAATATAAATTGAGATATGATTATGCTAGCATATGTTCATAATTTTTACATTCCTCGTGAAGTTATGTTTCGTGCTTAATTAGGATAGAGATATACCGAAGCACCATATGTGGCCAATTGAGAACTTATACTTAAACCCTCTTGATTGTAATTCACATAGAAATATAGTGCGTTAGTCATCTAGGGTGTTCACATTCATTCTATCAATTGTGAATTTAGTGTGATATGAATATGGTGCATTGAAAGGTGGTCATATTTTACATTCGTGTTCTCGACCAACATTCCATAGTAATCAATTAGCAACGATAGGAAGCATGGAAATCTAAGTTTACAATAAGTGAAATTATAATCCCAAACCCGTAAAATCTGTATTTATACAATCATAGTTTGCTCTATTTGTCTCTTTAGTAATCTTTAGACAATTTCATCATTGTACTCAACTGTTTAAAGAAATCAAGATAATTATAAAATCGGTGTTTGATAGTTGTAATTGCAATTCTATTCTCCGTGGGATCGATATCTTACTTACTTTATATTACTTGTGGATAACGTGCACTTGCGTGTATGAGTCATATTTGTTATACACACAAATATCTCAACAAGCATACAAAGCTAACTCATTAAAAATTAAAATTTATATTTAATTAGTAATGAAGCTTGAAAATTCTCGGATATTACAGGCTGGCCTTGTTGAGATCTCGATAATCCACGCAAACTCGCACTTTCCCTCCTGGTTTTGGTACCAGGACCACATTGGACAACCACTCGGGGTACGTAGATACCATGATTATTCTAACCTTAAACTACTTGATGATTTCTTCTTTAACTTTCAGTTTCCATTCTGGTTTTAGCGTCCTCAAATTTTGCTCGACTAGCTTAAATCCTTCTTTGATTGGCAATGGATGAATGATTATATCAGTGGATAGTCCGATCATATCCTCATCTGGCTAGGCGAATACGTATTCGTATCGAATTAAGAGCTGGGTCATTTCCTCTTTTTGGTTTGGTGTAAGATCTGATCCTATCTAGAGTTCTTTGGGGTTATCAAGGGTTCCAACATTGATGGTAGTGATTTGTTCGAGGTTAGGTTTGGGCTTGTCCTCAACCAATCCTTTGAATTCTTCAGGCACTTCTTTGTCATCTACTTCATCTTATTCGATCCCCATCAAGTTAAAATCCAGTTCTATATCAAAATTATAATCATCTTTCGGATTAGGCCAACCATCAATAGGGCTAGAATTATTCAAATCGAAATACCTGACAATAAAACGTAAATGCTCATTGTATAAAAAACTATTTTCCATACATAAGTTTTCATTTGATGAGATGATAAACATAAACATGCAAAAAATAAAGCAAAGTAGAAATGATAACACCTTATACTTCAGGGAGTCTACAACCAATCTCCTACTTTTACCCTTTTCAGACTATTTGCGGTTCAACTACCTGTTTGCCTAATTTAATACTAGGTAAATACACCGTATACGCGATCGACTTAGTAATATAGCGACAAGAAGAGTATCGTTCTCACGAGAAATTAATTCTAACATTTTTCCAAGTACCAATTTTATATCAAGTCAATCTTATTTAAACGTATGAATTAATTAGAATTAATAATTTAACTAATATTAAAAATAAATAAAATACAACTACATAGATAAATAAAATTAAGAATTCAATTTCACCCCATGCTTCATTCAAATCTCATAACTTTCCATTTGATTATATGGTCACGTTGAATTGTTAACCAGGAATACGTAATTTTATTTATAAGCCTATTTCGATAGCAAATAAAAATGTCCACTCTAACTAACTTGCTATATTCCTATGCAAATTAAATTACAATAGATTCATTGAGAACAAATTTTCGAATTGGTTACACATGACTTATAGGTATATTCCTATCCTATACGCAAATTATGGATTCAATCCGAAGAAAAATATGCATAATCACATGTTATTATATTCAGATCTAAATCTATAATCCATCGTCCAATTTCATATAGATTATCCCACGTAATTATAGATCCGGTAATTGTGAGGCCCCCAAATCTAGGTTACCTTATCCTCGAATTTGGTGCATCACTGTGCATCCCATACGTCATTCTAACAATAACTTAATGCGGAAAATAAAATATATACATTGATTTAATATAAATATTTTCGTCCCAAGTCTCAAAACCATAACTTAAACATCACATAACTAGTACACAAAGACTAAAACATAATACTAATAAGTCTGAATACATAACACAACTTACAACATAATCTTAACAAGTCTTAACACAAGACAAGAACAACAACATAATAAGACAAGCTATTTCGTAGCTTTGCCTTTGCCTTTATCCTTTCCCGAGCTCTGGTCACGTTCCGTAACAACTGTAATGTTTAAGGAAAGCAAGGGTGAGCAACAAATTTGCCTAGCAAGTATAATGACAATAAAGGTAAATAGTAATAAATAAGGTTTTTGCAATCTCAAGGGTTTCGGCGAATATTGAATAACTCAGGAAATGAATATATAGATTTTGAATAAGGTCGGTTTCCAGAGTCTTAATTCAATTCTTATATCAACGATGAGTCACTATGGACTAAAGAATAATTCAAAGATTTCCACTATTTCAAGTCAATAAATCATTCGATACTGAGTGGCCACTAAGGACCCAAAACTTCTACTAGAATCACTAGTATTACACTGATAACCCAAAAATAGGTACAATAGGTGATCAACCTAAAATACTCGGTGTTATGCATAACCCTCAAATTTGTTGTTCGCGCGCGTGTCGATCTCCCGACATAATATATTACCCCTTCTATAAGGGTTGTTTATCTCAGCAGATATAAAAGTCCGCACTAAAGTAATTGGTTTGGATCGCTTTCTAAATCATGGACATTGGTCTAGCTGAATCTAATGGCATTGACCCTCTTTGTAAACCATTCACATATAATTTGAATTCAAAAACTTTAACAACATGCATTATAGCATAACTGGACATCTTGAACGATTATCAAATCATTTACATAAACTTGGAATCCATACAATATATAAGCATTGCATGAAATGAAACTTCGATAAGATATTTTAATAAAACGAGAATACTCGCAATAATCTAGAATACTTGTTCAATACCAAATTAAACAAGAATTAGAAACTTGCACAATAAAACAAAATACTTGTTCAATAACATGAAATTAGGGAACTTGCACAATATAACTTGAGTAGGGTGCGGAACTTGCTTAATAAATGTAGACACCCAAATTTTGCGTTCCCTATACTAACCTTGACAGGAGGGCAAAATCGTCAATTGAACCGGCTCGCGGGAGTGAAGGAGTGGGCCCAAGGGCGAGCGCCCGACACCACCGCAGTGATTGGCAATCAAAGCTGATGTGACAATAAGGCCATCCGAGACAGACGTCCCCGAATGAGGTGGCACGTCTCCCGGAGATCCCCGGACTGCAGAGTACGAGCCCTTCAACGGAAATCAACGGTACGGCACAGAAATCGAGACGAGGTGCGGAAAATGAGAAAATCAGCACAGTCAGCCGCGGATCAATCCGCGGCCAAGGACGGAACTCGAGACGGCACGGGACTCGAGCGCACGGGACTCGAGCGCGGCTGGGGGGAGAACCAAGGGCCAGCCGCAGATCAATCCGCGGCCAGCCGCAGATCAATCTGCGGCTGCCCTTGACAGTCCCTTATCAGGCCATTTCGCATACAGAAACAAAGGGAGGAAGAAAAAAAAAATCAGCAGCAGCAGCTCGGAAATAGGGAGAAAACAGCAACAAAATAAGGGCAATTAGGAGAGAAAAAGAGTGAAAAGAGTGAGGAATTGTACCAAATTTTGTAAGATTATATCTCATATTTTCTACTCTACTCAATACACAAATTCCTACATATTGTGGGGATCATTTTGCAAGGTGAAAATCTTTTGTTTTGACATTTGCTCGTACCATTTTGATAGGCTCTTATTATCCGAATCCTCTTAAATGCATCCTTTTTTGCGTTGCATTGTGAAATCATGGATTAGGGATTATTAGTGAGGGTTCCATCGGAACAAAATTCTTCCTAACAAACCCGAGGATATCCAATTGGTGGAATTTCTAGCTTATTTATGGTGATTGCTTGGATGTAATTTAGTTAGACTATTATTTTCGGATATCATGGTGTATTAGGCAATCCGTGTTGTTTTAGTTTCGTAGTATTTGTGTTGCGGGTATGTAGTGATTATGGGTGTGAGCCTAGGAATGCGACCCCGTGGTCCAAATCCGATGATGGACGTTTTGATACATGTAATGGATGCAAGGTACTCGTTTTGTTGTAACATGTAATCGTTGGGCCTTAAAACGACGCTAGAGCGAGAATCGGGTTAAGGCCCCGTAATAGTAAAATATGTGATTGTTGGCGTTAGGGGATATTTTGATGGCTTACATGCCCATGAATAGCCCCCTACGCGTTTGATATTTAGTTCGATTTGCATCATCCAACAAAATGATTTCAAAGCCCAAAACAATCAAGATTTTGCTAAAAGTACTCAAAGTAGGATATTAGCATCACGAGGCTAAAAATTGGAAGTGCTAATGAAAGTCGATTCCTATTTTACGAGAAGGCCAAAAGGAAATTGTTTCCAAATGTCACAAAAAATGGTTTTATAAAGAGAAATGAACGTTTTACTAAACCTTGATACATAGGGCGAAAGAGATTCTAGAAATTGCCTATCATTTATGAAAGCAACGTACAAATCTCAATTCCTATTTTGGCTAAGGTTTAACAAACTCACGTTTTACCAAAACAAACACTTAATAAAAATCTCATAGCTTTTGTCAATTTAAAATCAAATCTTTCTCAATAAGAAAATAAGGCTTTCTCGTAAATATCGAAAAGACATTGTTAAACACTCTCAAAACTAAAGCACGATTTTCCCTAAAAATCCAAATGATTCTTTCATACAAACTCACCACAACATTCATTTAGGCACGCACACACGCACGTATACACGTTTCATGAATTAAAGGATAGGAAAAGTATCAAGATTGCGGTAACCGTATTTCACGGAAGTTGGGGGGTGCCTAACACCTTCCCCTCGCTTAAGCAAGCCCCCGAACTCTATGAATCTCGATTCGCAGACCATTTAATTCGGAGTCACACATGAGCCAGCGATTTATAAAAAACGAAAACTCGGATGAGTTGGTACATCCATTTCAAATATACCAACTGGCGACTCTGGTTAATTGGCTCATCATAAAAAATGATCTTTCAAAACCCCGTCGACATTAAGTGCCGACCTTTTCCCCAAAATCACCAAAACCAAAAGGCAAAAAAAAAAATAGGAAAAGGGAACGAGACGAGAAAAAAAACCCGGCGTCGACAATAAATAAATCAAGTAAGTTTAGGAAACTTGCATTCAATATATAGAAAGAATGAAGCTAGGGAACTTGCCTCCTTTGTTGATTAGGCTAAACGTAAATTGCTCTTCAAGTATCCTACACAATTTAGTACATATACACATACCAATTAGTCACATAATGGATACCAAATACTAGTTTATACTACCCTAAAATGTTTCATTCTTATTAGAAACAAAATATAAAACAAGGTTATACACACTAGTTACGGTGTTATGACGCTTGCACGTCCATACGCCAAACTTGACTACTCAAACGCCCAAGCGACACGCATTTGTGTACGCCTAGCACGCCCATTCGATTTATCTAATACCCATTGGTTAATGCTAAACATCATTGTAAATCATAATGTTCATATTTTAAAACCTAGAACACCATCCTATACCATCGAAAGCATTACACATTGCATACGCGCATGCCCGACAGCCTCCGATTGCCTCTAAATGCATAATAGTCCTAAAAATGGCCAATTTTGAAATTGATCCCGACCTCAAATGTCAAAACTTATTAAAATAAAGTTGTAGGTCTACTCTTTCTCATTCTGGACCATCTTGAATCGCCCCGATCCGAGTTCCTATAAGAAAGTTATGCCTATTTTAGTAAAGGACATCAAAACTAACTTTGGCCGAATATTGGCCCGGCGTAGCTACGCCCAAAACTTGCCTTTAGGCGGCGTCATTACGCCCAAGTGTAAAACTCCGGCGTAAAGCCAGTGTCGCTATGCCCAAACTCAGTTTCATGCTCTGTTTTTTCGTATTTCTTAACATGATTTGCTTTAAATCATCATAACTCCTTCCCTAGACGTCCAAATTAATCCATTTCGGACTCTATGGACTCCTAAGACATGGGGCTACAACATATCAAAAATATAGAGCTACCCATAAACATTAACATGACCAAATCTTAAGCCAAAGTACAAGGTTATTACTTTGTTTTTTGGTATTCTTGACATATCTTGATTCAAATCATCATAACTCCCTCATTCGTGAACGAAATAAGGTGATTCCAAAGCCTATGGCTTCGTAACTCAGTGTACTATGACTACACACAAGAAACAAAATTTAACCAACAACACATCAATACCAGAAATCGATAAAATGACCATTATTCAACTGTTCTTTATTTTCTAAACACATTTTACCAAAACTCTTACTATAAATTCATTTTAACACATTTTTACACCATTCCAACTAGGTTATTCTCATAACCCATGAAAGTATAACATCATAGCATTAACCAAAATTATTAGACATGAAAAATAACTACAAGGGTTCTCTAAATTCGTCCAAAATAGTCCATAGTCCATTTTTGTCCATTTTCTTTCTCCTTATGCAAAGGTACGGATTTCTTTCATGTTTGTTCTATTTTGATGTTATTAGAAAGGATTTTAAGGTCTTAAGAACATCCTTAGTCGTCCAAGAACAACTAACAACCATAATAACAACAAATCCAACCAATAAGCAAACAAGTAAGAAAATAAGAGAAACTTGAAAACTTAGAATAAATAAGTTTGGATATGCTATTTACCTCTTGGATTCTCCTTCTAGTTTGCTAAATGGTTGTTAGAGATTTGGTAAAAACCTTTCTTCTTCTTCCTTGGGGTCTCTCGAACACCTATGCAAGCTCCTCTTGCTCCACCCACTTGCTTCTCTCTAGAATGGTTTCTCTCTCTCTAACTTCTTCTTCTTCTACTTTTCTGCAGAAATTTCTCTTTTCTCTCTTCTTTTACCTTCTCCCATTAGCTCTCTCTCTCTCTTAGCTTGGAAATGAACTGAAGTTTGGAAGGAATAGAAGTGCAATGGCTTCAGGTGAATATGGCTTGGGAGAGTGAATGAGTTCTTCTCTTAGCTCCTCTCTCTCTCTCTTAGAAATTCTGCAGAAAATAAAATAGTAAAGGTTGAAAATAGAGAGTAGAGGAATGAGTTGTTTGGATCTTCTAGGTATCTTGGAAGAGATGGGAAGAACATTGGAGAGCTCAAGGCATTTGTCTAGGTTGGGCAAATAAATGTTTGGCATGCATATACTTGGGAAATGAATATCCCAACACTTGGTTCCCTCCCTCCCCAACTGTGTACTCCCCCTCCCTTATACAAAAATGCTGATTTTTAAGCCTATTTCCCACATAGGTCATGGGTTTGGGTCATGGGTTTTGGGTCATGGATTTTGGATCATGGGTTTTGGGTCACCTTTAAAATCTCTTGGGCTTCTAATTAAATCACCATTAGGCTCAAATGAAAATTCTAACACTTGGAAAAATTAACCCTTCGAATACACGCTATTACAAAATTAATAGAAATCGAAAAAGACGTTAAAAAAATATTTGGCGTGAATGGTAACTTAGCGATATTGTGTGAAATCAATTTATCCATTTATATGAAGCTACGACACATAAAATTCAGGCATTCATTTAACCAAGGTTGTCACACAACCTTTAACCACGAAGCACATAATAATATTAATAAAAATTTATTATATCAAAAATATTCATAAGCTCGAATTACAAGGCTATCCAGAATTCACGATAGTTACAGTAATTAAACATGAATGCACAAAATATAATGAACTAAATCATATGGTGCCAATCAAACAGAGAGAAAATAAATTTAAACTACACATGGGATTCCATTAAATACTTAAATTAATAATATGTTCATAACAGATAAAATTATAATCAACAAAATATTCATTATTAATAAAAGACAAAGATAAATAAGAGTTTAGAGAAGAAAAACTGTCTCCCTCCATTCTTCTAACTCCAAGCTTCATTAATCCATAACCTCCATCTTTGATTATATTTTGTTTGCTCTTGAACTGGGAAGAGAGTTAGCCTCACATGGCATTCCTTGGCCTTCCCCCCCCCACCACTTTTACAATCCCTAAATAAGACTATTTATAGGAGTTATTCTACCTAACCCTAATAGAATTACAATTACATGTATAACCCTAGGTGGAGATATTTGTATTGAAGTCAGCCTTATAGTCTTTGTAACTCTTTAGGCTTCAATTGACAACTATCTCATTTTATGTGGAAAATAAACAATAATTAAAACTTTCAGCTCCGCCAAGCCATGCGCGCCATGCTAATGCCCGATCTTTGAGAGAGCCGTGACTTAGGACTTGAGCGATGCGGCTCTTGATCTAACGCTGCAGCTCTAATGAATGAGCGATGTGGCTCATGACTTTTTGTCCGTTTTCTCTTCTTACTTCCTTGCTCACTCAATTGCTTCAAATATTCACAATTTTACCACTTAACTCCTTTTTTCCTACAAAATAAAATAAATATAATAAAATAAATATAAACCATATAAAATAACATAAAATACTTAAAAACACACAAACTATTAAGCTTAAAGGTACCCAAATAATAGGTATAAAACATATTCATGAAATATCCCCAAACTTAAATATTTGCTTGTCCTCAAATAAAACACCACCAAAAACTATAAAAATAAAATTAACAACTAACTATGCAACAAGCAATGAACTAATTTGAAATTGAACATGGCCTCAAAGATTTCATTAAATGAGAAGTCCTAGAAAATATCAAAAATATGCAAAGCTTAAGAATTCAACAATTTATTAGTTATACTTTACTCAAGACCCTTTGTGTGTGTGTGAATCCAAATGTATCAAACTAGCGAAAAACTCAACGAAACTCATATACTCAAATACATCATAGAAGATATTAGAAATGTTAGTATTACATCAAGAACTCTATATTCTTGTTTTTCACAACTTAAAGCGTACAAACAAACATAACTAGAGGATCACAAGGTTATTTAACACATTTAACCCCTTTTTGAACCCTTCCCCATGAATTTAAATTTTCTTTTCTTTTTTTTCTTCTCTTTTTTTTCTATTTTTTTAATTTTAGTTAGTGCATTTTACGCTCCATCTTACTTACGCATGTGTTTATGAGTGAGTGCGTTTTATGCTCCATCTCAACCCACCACATGATCTATCCTTGCAACTAGGGAAGGTTCAAAATTTCCAAAATTATTTTTTTTCCAAATTAACTAATATTTTGCCCAAATTATGATCTACCTCATACTGCACTTTAAGTTTTGACTAAATAAGATACATAATTCATAAAAGGTCTTTCACAAGCATTTAACATATAAACTTCCCCAAGTTAACACTAGCTCAACCAATTGGATATGTGCATAAAAGAATTAAAGGGTCTCAAATAAAATAAAAGTAATAAAAAGCCAAAATTCAGACTAAGCCATATCTATCCCTTTTCTAAAAATTAATAAATAAAAATCATAATTTTATCATTGACCAAAAATCTTCAATTAAATTAATTCATTGCCCAAAAACACTACCTAGAAACAGTGCAACATGATTTTCGTAGAAAACACGATTGCACTTAGCATGTACACCAAGCCTTCAGACCCCAAGATTACCCCAAGTGGACGAGTTGTGTCTCGTGAGGGTTTGTAGTGAATATACCCACAAAATTCAAAATTGATAAATAAAATTACAAACACAGACCCACACATCAAAACAAAATATAAAAAGACCCCCAAACTTAAAACTGACATTATCCTAAAAGTATGCAATAAAAGAAATTAATGCAAGAACTTCCCTTAAAAGAGGTCAATTGTCGCTCCCCGCAACCGTCTCCTATTATCTGCTAAGAAACATGATCTAAAAAAACAAAAATAAAACAAATTAAGTACAACAAAAATACAAATTTAAATTAAGACCAACTTGATTGAAATTAATATTGTGTCAAAAGAGATTACTAACTTCTGTGAATTGCAGGGAATAGTTGGGGAAGCATAATAAAGCATGTTTAGCATTGGTCATTGCATTAAAGGACTACTAACTTTCTGTTCTACAGGGAAAGATTAAAAAACCCAAAGCACGAAAAATTACAGCTTTTGCATGCATCCATATCCTTTCATTTCCCCGGACTAAACTTCGAACCGTTGTTTTGTAGGATTGCTCCTCAAACCCGTTCGCAGTCTAAGAAAACCCAAAATTCTACATCTGAAATGGCTGATATTCCTAATCATGGTTCCATATCTCGGGAAGAGTTTGATGACTTCAAAAAACAGATGATGGAAATGGCCACGATGCTAAAAGAGCAGCTCCTACTCAGACAGGATCCGCCAAACCAAGGACCACATAATATTCCACCACCGGGGGGTGACCAGAATCCTCCTAAAAATATTGTAAACCTGGGTAAGGATGACCAACCCCAACTCAAGGACGAGCCAGTCATTACAAGGGCCGTTCCCATACCTAACAAGACAGTGATTATTATCCCAGAGGAGGGGGACACTGACGACCTTCGGAAAAAAATGAGACACATGGAGGAGACCATCCAATCTCTGCGTGGCATAGGCTCCCTGGGTAGGGTCAATTACTCGGATCTGTGTGTTTTCCCCGGAACCAGATATCCAGAAAAGTTCAAAGTCCCCGAGTTTGAAAAATACAATGGAAAGGGAGACCCCTACACGCATTTGAAAATATACATTGGAGAACTCGGGTCTTATGCCGAGGACGAGGGGTTGAGGATGCAGCTATTCCAGAAAAGCTTAACAGGGGAGGCGAGGATCTGGTATGCCCGCCTTGACAACGCCCGAATCCACAACTGGGAGGAATTGGCCCATACTTTCTTAACCCAATACAGCTTTCAGGCCCAGATGGCCCCTGACAGGTACCAAATGACAAAAGTTAAGAAGCAGCCTAGGGAATCCTTCAGGGAATATGCGCAACGATGGAGGGGCATGGCCGCGCAAGTGAACCCTCCGATGAGCGAATCAGAGATGGTGATGACTTTTGTGGACATTCAGGAAGCACCGTATTATGAGCGAGTCATATCGGGGATTGGTAGGCCTTTCGCCGAAATGTTAAAACACGGAGAAATGGTGGACATGGGTTTGAAATCCGGCAAAATTCGGGATCTCACGGCTTTGGAGACGGCTGCAGAACAGATCCAAAGCGGTAATTATGGCAGCACTTCCCGAAGGGTGCAAAAGAAGAAGGAGGAGGACGTCTCCCTCATCCTTCAGGGCTCATCCAAAAAGACAGAAAGCCATCTTCCGGTACAGGTGCAGAGGGTAGGGCCACCCCGGCAGCCCAACTTCACAGATCAAAGAGCAGAGGGACGAAGGAGATATGAGGCCTCGCAAAATCGAGTATTCACCCCACTCGGGGAGCCGCTTGAACGAGTATTAGCGGTATTGGTAGCCCAAAAGAAGATAGTTGGTCTGGCACCACCGAGTGACCCAAAGGGTAGAAGGTTTGACCCGAGCAAGCGATGTGCATACCACTCCAGCTCCCCTGGCCATGATACACAGGACTGTTGGACGTTGAAGCATCGAATCCAAAACCTGATTGACAGTGGGGAAATTGTGGTGGAACAGCCAGACTCCCCGAATGTTAAAGCAAATCCCCTGCCAAGACATGATGGAGGGGGGGTCAATATGACGGATGACAGTGAAGCTGGGGGACCACCGAGGTTAAACTATGTGCAGGAAATTGAGGGGATGATCAACGTGATACATGAGCATGGGAGTGCACGGGGAGTGCCCACCAGATTGATGGGGGTGAATCCGAATAGCACGGAGGGACATGTCAAGTTGACAGCTCTGAGGCCCCTCATCCTTGCCGCAAGGACGCAAATCCCTATCAATAGTCTAAAGACGGTACCCTGGAATTATGGGGGAACGCCAGAGGAAGCGGCCAGTTGTGCTTCTGTGACGACAAAGGGGAACCCCTTATACCTTCCCGGGCGAGTCCTTGAGAGCCAAAGGGAAAAAAAATGAACCTGGTGTTGTCATCCAATAAGCATTGCAAAACTTTGACGAAGGTTCTGGAGGAGGCATACGTGCCTAAGGAAATTAGTGAGGAAGGTTTCGGCCAGTTGGTGGGCCATTTGATGGAGAGCGACGTGATATCCTTTGCAGATGAGGACATACCCAAGGAAGGACGGGGACACCGAAAACCGCTACATATTACGATAATCTCCTCAGGGTATATCATGAATGGGGTATTGATTGATGGGGGATCGGCATTGAATATTTGTCCCCTCAGCACATTGCAGAGGATGAACATTAATCCCAAACGCCTACGGGCCAGTCACGTGGTGGTGCGAGCTTTCGATGGTTCCCGAAGGGATACAATTGGGGAAATTGAATTACCAGTGGAAATAGGTCCCTGTACTTTTGATATATCTTTCCAGGTCCTAGACATCACCGCCAGTTATAACATGTTACTGGGGAGGCCATGGATACACATGGCCGGGGCAGTGCCGTCTACGCTCCATCAACAAATCAAGCTAATCATCAGTGGGAATCTGGTAACAATCTCGGCCGAATGTGATGACCTTTCTCCTCCCAGGGGTGGCCTACCAGTGATCAACGTGGATGAGTCGGCGGTACCAGCCAGCTTTCAGGCACTAGAGATTAGCACTCCCCAATACAGATGCTTGGGGGCTCCAGCCGTGAAGCCAAGGGTCTCTTCAGAACTTACTTTTGTTGCAAAGGAAATGATAAGGATGAAGTTCCAGCCTGGGCAAGGGTTAGCAAGAAGCAGTCAAGGAATCACCAAGCCCATTCAACTACCCCATCAGGTAGGCAAGGCAGGTTTGGGATATCATGGAGGTATAACACGGAGAGGCCGTCAGGGCATGGCCCCGATTCGATTGATTGGCAGCCCGGTGACCCCGGTCAACAATAAGCAGGGGACCAGCGAGCCTGTGACTAGAGCAGGGGGTGAAGATTTGTCCCCCACAAATGATGAATTAGCCAAAAGGGAAAGTTTCCTACAGGAGATCGCGGAAGAGTTCGAAACCCAATGCTATATCCCCGGACAATTAATAAGCAATGAAGAGGGGACGAATGTTGCCACACCAGGAGCCCAACAAAGCGTGCCTATCATCGATTGGGCAGGGTTGATTATTCCTAAGGGGGGTATGAGGGGAGACTCGGGCGATGTGGCCATGGTCATCGGGGAAGTGTCCGGTATAAAGCCACCTCTCATCGAGCACATATCGTCTGACCTGACCATCGACAATTGGACCGTGAGGCCAATAATATCCAAACAAGGGTAAAACCCGACGTCAGGGTGGTAGACCCCAGAGGATGGGGGAATGAGGAAGTTTTATTTTTGTTGTTGTTTTATTTCTGCATAATTATGTCGTTCCTTCGTGTTATTTGAAAATGCGATCGTCGTGGAAAATGATTTATATATGACAAGTATTTTGTTTCATGTCAGGTGTACCAAATTGAGTAATCCTTGCCTAACAAACGATCTTTCAAATTTGAATGATGATTATGATTTTGACATTGAGCTGGATTTCGATTTGATGGGCATTGAGCAGGACGAGGCAGATTACGACGATGCGCCTGACGAGATCAAAGGATGGGTCAAGGATAAACCCAAACCCAATTTGGACCAAGCCATCACCATTGATATTGGAACCCCAGACAAGCCAAAAGAACTCAAGATAGGGATAGACCTCACCCCCAACCAAAAAGCAGAAATGACTGAGTTGCTGAGCCAATATGAGGATGTCTTTGCCTGGTCGCACGAGGATATGATCGGATTGTCCACCGACATCGTGGTCCACCGGTTGCCCATCAAGGAGGGTTTCAGGCCTGTCAAGCAGAAGCTAAGGAAGTTGAAACCTGAGTGGAGCTTGAAAGTGAAAGAGGAGATCATTAAACAATTCAGGGCCGGGATCATTATGGTGTCCACTTACCCGGAATGGCTATCCAATGTAGTCCCAGTGGCTAAACCTGGAGGAAAGGTGAGGGTATGCGTAGACTACAGAGATCTAAACAAGGCCAGTCTCAAGGACAACTTCCCGGTGCCTTTTATACACATCCTGGTAGATAACACAGCCCAGTACGAAATGTACTCTTTTGTGGATTGCTTCGCAGGATATCATCAGATAATGGTGGCGGAGGAAGATCGGGAAAAGACCGCATTCATCACCCCTTGGGGCACTTTCTGCTATAGACGATTGGCTTTTGGTCTCACAAACGCAGGGGCTACCTATCAGAGAGCTATGATGGCCCTGTTCCATGATATGATGCATAAGGAGATAGAGGTCTACGTGGATGACATTATTGTGAAATCAAGGGTAGAATCTGACCACATAGCCCATCTTAAAAAGCTATTTGATCGGCTCAGAAAGTATAATTTGAAGCTCAATCCAGCAAAGTGTGCTTTCGGAGTGCAGTCAGGTAAGCTTTTGGGATTCCTGGTTAGTGATCGAGGCATTGAATTGGATCCGGCAAAGATTAAAGCCATTGTGGATATGCCGGCACCTCACACAGAGAAGGAGATAAGAGGATTCCTGGGAAGAATAAACTTCATCAGCCGTTTCATATCCCACTTGACAACTACGTGCGAACCAATTTTCAAGTTGTTAAGGAAGGGTGCTTCCCAAGAATGGAATGAGCAATGTCAAAGGGCTTTTCAGACCATTAAAAAGCAGCTGACTGAGGCACCGGTGCTGGTACCCCCAAAGGATGGGATCCCTCTGTTTATGTACATATCGGTCAATGCCATCGCGATGGGATGCATGCTAGGACAAAAGAATGAGGCAGGTAAAGAGCAGGCCATCTATTACCTCAGCAAAAGATTTAGCCAATGTGAACAGAATTACACTCCCATCGAGAAGACTTGTTGTGCTCTGGCCTGGGCGGCAGGGAGATTACAGCATTACCTCCATGGGCATACTACGTACCTGATATCGAGAATGGATCCCCTGAAATATATTTTTGAAAGGCCCATGTTGAATTGTCGACTATCAAGATGGCAGTTAATCTTACAGCAGTTCGACATGGTATACGTAACTCAGAAAAGCCATGAAGGGGCAAGGAATTGCAGATCAGTTGGCCGAGACGCCGTCGGGAGGGATGGAACCGTTAGAAACCCCTCTACCGGGCGAAGATATATTCTGGGTGTCAGATACGAAATGCAATGATGAGGGACAATTCTGGAAGTTGTATTTTGATGGTGCCATGAATGCTGAAGGGGCAGGAGCCGGAGCAGTCCTGGTCTCTATCACCGGAGAACAATACCCCGTAGCCGCTAAACTGCATTTCAGCAATTCGAACAACACCGCTGAATACGAGGGATGTATCTTGGGACTCCGCTTGGCCCGCGACATGGGAGTGAGGAGGCTAGCAGTGTTCGGGGATTCAGAATTGGTAATCAGACAGGCAATCGGGGTGTATAACACTAAAGAGCTCCGGTTGCTCCCATACCACCGATGTGTTGTCCAATTAATGCAAGAGTTCGAAGATATCGCTTTCCGACATATTCCCCGTGGACGGAATGATTTTGCCGATGCATTGGCAACTCTGGCTTCCTTAATCCATATCATCAAAGGAAGGGACGCTCCACAGATTGAGATAGCAGTACAGAATGCCCCGGCATACGAAGAGCATGTTGCAGTGTTATCAGGCGAGGTGGTTCTGCCGAAGCAGCCTTGGTATCACGACATAAGGGAATATCTAAGGGATAGATCCATTCCCGACCAGGCAAACCGAGCTGAAAGAATGAGAATTCAAAAAATGGCGATGAAGTTCTACCTGAGTGGGGATTCGCTCTACAAGAGGGATGCTGGTTTGGGACTGTTGCAATGCGTGGATGAGACGCAGGCCCAAAGGATTATGAACGAAATACATGGTGGAGTGTGTGGGCCACACATGAGTGGACCAATGCTGGCCAAAAAGATTCTGAGAACGGGGCATTATTGGTTAACCTTAAAAGCTGACTGTGATGATCATGTCAAATGGTGTTACCAATGTCAGGCGCACGGTAATGTGATCCATACGCCCCCCAATGAACTGCACTGTATGACCTCCCCGTGGCCATTCTCAATGTGGGGAATGGACGTGATCGGACCAATAGAGCCCAAAGCAAGCAACGGGCACCGATTCATCTTCGTCATGATCGATTATTTCACCAAATGGGTAGAAGCAGCCTCTTTCCCCAAGGTCACTCAGGAGGTTATCGTTGGGTTCATCAGGAATAATGTCATTTGTCGATACGGGCAACCTGAGGTTTTGGTCTCCGACAATGCTAAGAATTTAAACAACGCCCTCATGAAGGGATTGTGCGACCAGTTTAAGATCAAACACCTCAACTCTGTCATTTACCGTCCCAAAATGAATGGGGCAGTGGAGGCTGCCAATAAGAACATCAAGAAGATCATGGCAAAAATGTCTGCTAATCATCGGGGATGGCCAGATCTGCTACCCCTCACCCTACTGGCATATCGAACATCAACGCGTACTTCTACAGGGGCAACCCCTTACGCTTTGGTGTATGGAATGGAGGCCGTCCTGCCAATTGAGGTTGAAATGGCGTCCCTCAGAATAATGATCGATGCTCAGATAAGCGAGGAGGATTGGATGCAAGATCGATACGACCAGTTGGCCCTAATTGATGAAAGGAGGGTGGCTGCTGTTTGGCACGGTCAGTTATATCAACAAAGGATCTCCCGATCATATGACAAAAGGATAAGACCTCGGAAATTCAAGGAGAATGACCTGGTGCTAAAGAGAGTCATGCCTTGCCAAGACGAAGCCAAGGGGAAGTTTGCCCCAAATTGGGAGGGACCTTTTGTGATTAAGAGGGTGCTATCCGGAGGAGCCCTCATATTGCAAGAAATGGATGGTGAGACATTTCCACAACCCCTAAATTCTGACTCAGTGAAGCGATTCTACGCGTAAATCATCAATTCCCTTTTTCCTTTGAGGAGCGAACTACGTAGGACCTGATCTCCCAACTTGTGGGGGTACGTAGGCAGCCATCATGGCACGGTCCGATCCATAAAAAAATAATCCTTTCCCTAAAACAAAGAAAAAAAACCAATCCCCAACAGCCCGATAAACCTGCCTAAACCCTCAAAACTTTCCCGAAACCAGCCGACCAATCCTTGCCATACCAAATTGATATAACCCTGATCAAACCAAACAGTTAGCTAAAGTCTGAAACTCAATCCAATGAAATCGACAGGGGTACGGCAATATCTGTCAAATCTCCATCAAGACTTGAGAAGAGAAAGAAAGCGAAATGTCAAAATCATGATCAACCGGATAAAATGATGATCCAATGAAGGGCAACGATACAACAAAGAGGGAAAATGACTAAATTTAAATACCTGTTTACATATATAAGTCTTTTGTTACAAGATGTCCTTCTCAATAACCGATCAAATTAACATAGTCTATGCAGGAAATAAAACAACCTACAAATCTGCAACTAACTGAAGCAGGATGGATAGGGTGGTGGATAGATCTGAGGCATCAGCATCCCCTGAAATCTGCTGTCCCATCATGTCGATGCGGTCCAACAAGGCAGCGGCTCGGCTGACAGTCCCAGAGTGTGCATCTATGACTGTCCTAGCCTGAAGAGCAATGGCATCTCTATCAGCTATGGCAGCGTCTCTGGCTAGAATAGCAGCATCCCTCTCAGCAATGGCGGCATCCCTCTCAATTTCAATAGTCATCAAAGACAGACGGACCCGGCTATGTTCAGTGTCCTGACTAGGGAAAGAATCGGCTGAGATCGAGTGATATATGGTATCGTCTGGGAAAGTCACTCCAGAGTCATCGAAAGTCCCAGTCTGACTCACACCAACCGCATCCGAATCTCCGCGCAGCCATTGCACATAAGCGAATGTCTGGAGGGGGCAACCATCATTATACTCGGCCAGGATCCTACGAGGCCAAAGATCATATACCCGCAGTAGATCTCTCTCTGTCTGGGATGATATAGGGAATCGGTAGTCGGCCGCGCCCGTGAAGAGGTGGAAATCCTGTGTCTGATCAAACTGCCCCATCACCGCCATGGGATGATAAGTCGTCACACCCCTCAAGCCAGCAATGGGAATGAAGTCCAGGTCGGGCACATGAGTCAAGAAGCTCATAAAGGAGCAATAACCCGAATAAACCAGGAGATGAAAGGGATCCTCGATGACCGACAGAAATGCTGTCCAGGAGGCCGCATCAGTACAGCTCACAGGACGAAATGAAAACTGCGTGGTTATGTCATGACTGAAGCAAAACCCTTGGCGACGGAGGTGGCCGATGGGACTAAGATAACTCATGAACCACACATACAACAAAGTCGAGCTCCCTCGGAATACTCGGCCTCGGAAGGACTGACAGTATGAGGCTGACATATAAGTATCCGCCAGTATCATGGGAAGAATGGTGTGATCCTCCTGAAGGGCCCTAACTGCCGCGACCACCCGCATGTCCAAATGATCGGGTCCCGCGGGCAAGTACAGAACTGAGAGGATACAGGCCATCAAAACGTCTAGCCTCCAAACGCCCCAGCGCTCCTCCGATACAGAAAAATCCCCAGAGAAGTGGCGAAAACTGTTAGGTGAGCCGAATCGGTCAATCAAAAAGTGAAGAGGAACCAGGTGATCTGATGTGATCGCCGATAGCAGAACCGCCCTCCGCAACCCAGTAAAGGTCAAGAACTGACGGCGCATGGGACCAGATGTGATCCTGGCACAAGGTTTATCCAAAGGCAAACCGGTGAAGCGACCATACTCCTCGAGGGTGGGGGTCAGCTCTACTGTCCCTAGCCTGAACACTTGACGAGCAGGGACCCAATATCTCAAAATACCATCCACAAAGCCCGCTGGCACCTGGAAGGTTAATAAGGACCGAGAATGGCCCAAAAGACCATCTGCGATGACCCTGTCGGCCGGCGATAAACTGTCCAACCAACGGAGGAGGCTGCCAACCAACCCTGTAGGAGGAATGGAATCCAAGCATACCACGACATCTGAGGACGTCATCTGTGAAAAAATAGTATCAAAAAGACTGTACAGGGGTCATTTTCTATCCATGAATAAAGAGCATGCATCGTACAAACAATAATAAAGCAAATGAATTTCATAAAGATAAAAGATAAAGAACTGTGCATAAATAAATAAATGAGTTCAGTACATAGTGCATGAAATGAAAAATAAATCTAAACAGGTACAGGTACAGAGGCCCTATCCTATCCTGATCTAGATAAAGTCAATCTCATCTATGAAGGCGGGATCCTCAAACTGGTCCCCTGGGGTCGCCGAAGTCGAGGGCCCGAAGTTCATGTCGGGGATGTATGGTCGCGCGGTGGCATCAGATGAGCTCGGCCCCGCATCATAACCCGTACCATCAGGATCATAGGTATAGGCCTCCTCCGGGGTCCGGCCTAACACCCGAAGAAATAGCGACAACTGCTCCACCTGGCGGGTCAAAGTGTCTATCTGCTCAGTGTGGGTAGGGCTCCGAACACAGGCTGCCCAGTCAGTCATCATCACCGAGCCGGGGACCATATCCCCGAGGAAGAATGTGGCCCGGGTCTGAGGACCGATAGTGCGGGGCACCCACCAAGTACGGAAAGCATCGCTCGTACTGGGACCCGTAGAAAGAATCCGGCCGTCCTCCCCTGCAAGCATGATCTCTGAAGGCTGAGAGTCCAGCGGCCAGGAAGTAGTGATAGGAAGGGAATGCGGGATGCGGATCTCTCCTGTGACGCATCTGAATGCGCGCTCCCCCAGATACATCACCCATCCTCCGATACTCTGCAAAGTGAGGCGACGGATGGAAAGCTCGAACTCCGGGCCAGAAGGGTTCCCAGCATCGAACCCCTCAGCCAAATGCTCGGAGAGGTAGGGAATCCAGACGACATCTACAGCAGTGATCAGCTCCAGCTGGATGCGGCAGTGTGCAAAGCTGCCTGATATCGGGACCTCCTCCAAAGTGCTGTGATGCCACCGTCGGCCCCAGGGATAAGTATCAAGGCCGAGAGTAGTGACAGGCCTCAGGCATGGAAGACGCTCGTAGGCCCAGAACTGCGAACAGAAACAGTGAAAAGCATGAGAAACCGACAGACGCAGAAAGAAAAGAAATGAATTGACGGGAAATACATTAAGAAAAAAGAAAGAAGTCTCACCAGCAGAAAATGATAGAATCCGAGCCAAGCGTCTGTCTGGCCCTCCGAGCGTAGACGCATGCCATGGAGGAAATAGGCAAAGGTGAATGACCCCCAGTCATAGTCACCGATGCGGTCCACGTCTCTGACCGCTCCTACGACGCTGAAATGAATGGTGGAGGAGTTGTTCCCCAGAAAACAACCCCTCATGATGGTCAGGAACATGCGTCGTAGCAGAATGTCCCTGGTGCCCTGATCCGCTGGAACGGGCAGTGCGTACAGACCCCCAACAGCATCGACAGCCAAAGCGCCGGATCGAATGCTACGGGCCTTAAAGACCCGATCCTCAGCACCGAAGCCCAATAAAGCCCGGACCTCCACAGGAGTGATGTCGAGATCTAGAGGAACGCGGGACCCGGCAAACTCTATGCCCGTAATGTATCTCCAATCCCAAGGGGTCAGCACAACCTCGCAGTCAAGAAGGTGAAGAGACTGCGTCTGGTGAAACCAGCGCTCTGATAAGGCCCTCATGTAACCCCAGGGGCACTGCCAGGGAATGATGGTAAAGAAGTGACGAAAGCCCCAAGAATCCACCACCGCCCGGTAGTCACTGTGCAAAGCCGTGTAAAGGGAGTAGATGTTGAACCAGATGCCCCTCGGCTGAGTAAACTCGGGTACCTGGGGCAATCACCAATGGGTCAGTCCGGATAAAAGGAGAATTGGGAAATTGAGAATAAAATCAGAATAGAGCCGAATATACCTCGTTAGCCACGAGAGATGTCGAGGGATGACGACTGAGATCCCGACCCAATAGATCGGGGATCTGCACAGATGCGCCAGACGGGGCACTATGAGGAGCTGGAGCCGGTGTGCTGGAGGATGGTCCCTCTGCCGCGACCTCTGGAGGAGCAGCCTCCTCAACGTCCGGATGAGCAGGACGAATGACAGCCTCCGCCAAGCGGCGAGCCTGACGGGTCCGAGGAGGAACAGGAGCAGGTGCAGCCCTACGGCGGCGAACACCCGAGGTCCGGGACACGGAGGAGCTACTATGAGCATCGGGATCCATAGCTGGAACAGAATAGGCAAGGAGGAAGGTAAGTTCCCTTTTGAATTATGTCACGAATATTCTAAATTCCTACCCACATCATATAATTAAGGCAACATGATGCATGTTTATGGAAAAAAAAAAAAAAAAAAAAAAAAAAATCGGCAGAGTTTCGTTTGTAAAATGGACCTCCCAGGCATAAGCCAAACGTGTTTTCAATCAATCCAAGCCTCAAACAGATCAAAATTGCATTCATATGTGTAGTTACAGCATGTAAAGTACAGTAATGCATGATTTTCTTGCAGAGAAGGAATAACAGCATGTGGGACCACATCATGAGCATAAAATAGGACTCACACAATTTCTACATAGCATGTATATATGATAGTACATAGCATAGCATTGTAAAGCATACATTTCTATCTCTAAACATGCAAATACCCAAATGTATAGCAGAATGTTGACGAAATTGAAAAGTGAACGGTCAAAGTGTTACCTGTAGCGCGTAGAACGATCCTATCGGAGCAGTTTTTGCAGAAAAGTTGGGAAACTCGACAAAAGGCCTTTACAAACGAGCAAAATCTCAAAAATCTATGTGGGGTACGAAGTTGAAAGTGACAGATCTGGAGGCGGCGAGCCGCTTAAGAATCCCGATCTTGGCCGCAGATCTATCTGCGGCTGGCCGCAGATCCATCTGCGGCTGGCCGCAGATCCATCTGCGGCTGGCCCTGGTGGGTCCCCTTGGCTCCCTTGCAACCGTTTGATGTATCTAGTGAAAATGAATTACGAGATGGGTGACCGGCGACGATACCCGGCCCCGACGAGACAATCGACCGGCGACGATAACCGGCGATTACGAGATGGATGTCCGGCGACGATAACCGGCTCCGGCAAGATAACCAACCGGCGACGATAACCGGGGGTTACGAGATGGGTGACCGGCGACGATACCCGGCCCCGACAAGACAATCGACCGGCGACGATAACCGGCGATTACGAGATGGATGTCCGGCGACGATAACCGGCTCCGGCAAGATAACCAACCGGCGACGATAACCGGGGGTTACGAGATGGGTGACCGGCGACGATACCCGGCCCCGACGAGACGATCGACCGGCGACGATAACCGGCGATTACGAGGTGGATGTCCGGCGACGATAACCGGCTCCGGCAAGATAACCAACCGGCGACGATAACCGGGGGTTACGAGATGGGTGACCGGCGACGATACCCGGCCCCGACGAGACGATCGACCGGCGATTACGAGATGGATGTCCGGCGACGATAACCGGCTCCGACAAGATAACCAACCGGCGATTACGAGATGGATGTCCGGCGACGATAACCGGCTCCGACAAGATAACCAACCGGCGACGATAACCGGAGGTTACGAGACGATCATCCGCATTGCATTGATACCCTTTTACGAATAGGATTACATCCATTGCATCATACGTTGCATCATAGGGCATATGTGTAGCATCACGTATGTATTGTCATCCATGTGCATTGTCATTCATGCATCGAGTGTCTATTCTTTATCTTGTTCATTTCATTCATCATTTCATAAACATGATAAAGAGGGGCAGCTGTAGACACCCAAATTTTGCGTTCCCTATACTAACCTTGACAGGAGGGCAAAATCGTCAATTGAACCGGCTCGCGGGAGTGAAGGAGTGGGCCCAAGGGCGAGCGCCCGACACCACCGCAGTGATTGGCAATCAAAGCTGATGTGACAATAAGGCCATCCGAGACAGACGTCCCCGAATGAGGTGGCACGTCTCCCGGAGATCCCCGGACTGCAGAGTACGAGCCCTTCAACGGAAATCAACGGTACGGCACGGAAATCGAGACGAGGTGCGGAAAATGAGAAAATCAGCACAGTCAGCCGCGGATCAATCCGCGGCCAAGGACGGAACTCGAGACGGCACGGGACTCGAGCGCACGGGACTCGAGCGCGGCTGGGGGGAGAACCAAGGGCCAGCCGCAGATCAATCTGCGGCCAGCCGCAGATCAATCTGCGGCTGCCCTTGACAGTCCCTTATCAGGCCATTTCGCATACAGAAACAAAGGGAGGAAGAAAAAAAAAATCAGCAGCAGCAGCTCGGAAATAGGGAGAAAACAGCAACAAAATAAGGGCAATTAGGAGAGAAAAAGAGTGAAAAGAGTGAGGAATTGTACCAAATTTTGTAAGATTATATCTCATATTTTCTACTCTACTCAATACACAAATTCCTACATATTGTGGGGATCATTTTGCAAGGTGAAAATCTTTTGTTTTGACATTTGCTCGTACCATTTTGATAGGCTCTTATTATCCGAATCCTCTTAAATGCATCCTTTTTTGCGTTGCATTGTGAAATCATGGATTAGGGATTATTAGTGAGGGTTCCATCGGAACAAAATTCTTCCTAACAAACCCGAGGATATCCAATTGGTGGAATTTCTAGCTTATTTATGGTGATTGCTTGGATGTAATTTAGTTAGACTATTATTTTCGGATATCATGGTGTATTAGGCAATCCGTGTTGTTTTAGTTTCGTAGTATTTGTGTTGCGGGTATGTAGTGATTATGGGTGTGAGCCTAGGAATGCGACCCCGTGGTCCAAATCCGATGATGGACGTTTTGATACATGTAATGGATGCAAGGTACTCGTTTTGTTGTAACATGTAATCGTTGGGCCTTAAAACGACGCTAGAGCGAGAATCGGGTTAAGGCCCCGTAATAGTAAAATAAGTGATTGTTGGCGTTAGGGGATATTTTGATGGCTTACATGCCCATGAATAGCCCCCTACGCGTTTGATATTTAGTTCGATTTGCATCATCCAACAAAATGATTTCAAAGCCCAAAACAATCAAGATTTTGCTAAAAGTACTCAAAGTAGGATATTAGCATCACGAGGCTAAAAATTGGAAGTGCTAATGAAAGTCGATTCCTATTTTACGAGAAGGCCAAAAGGAAGTTGTTTCCAAATGTCACAAAAAATGGTTTTATAAAGAGAAATGAACGTTTTACTAAACCTTGATACATAGGGCGAAAGAGATTCTAGAAATTGCCTATCATTTATGAAAGCAACGTACAAATCTCAATTCCTATTTTGGCTAAGGTTTAACAAACTCACGTTTTACCAAAACAAACACTTAATAAAAATCTCATAGCTTTTGTCAATTTAAAATCAAATCTTTCTCAATAAGAAAATAAGGCTTTCTCGTAAATATCGAAAAGACATTGTTAAACACTCTCAAAACTAAAGCACGATTTTCCCTAAAAATCCAAATGATTCTTTCATACAAACTCACCACAACATTCATTTAGGCACGCACACACGCACGTATACACGTTTCATGAATTAAAGGATAGGAAAAGTATCAAGATTGCGGTAACCGTATTTCACGGAAGTTGGGGGGTGCCTAACACCTTCCCCTCGCTTAAGCAAGCCCCCGAACTCTATGAATCTCGATTCGCAGACCATTTAATTCGGAGTCACACATGAGCCAGCGATTTATAAAAAACGAAAACTCGGATGAGTTGGTACATCCATTTCAAATATACCAACTGGCGACTCTGGTTAATTGGCTCATCATAAAAAATAATCTTTCAAAACCCCGTCGACATTAAGTGCCGACCTTTTCCCCAAAATCACCAAAACCAAAAGGCAAAAAAAAAAATAGGAAAAGGGAACGAGACGAGAAAAAAAACCCGGCGTCGACAATAAATAAATCAAGTAAGTTTAGGAAACTTGCATTCAATATATAGAAAGAATGAAGCTAGGGAACTTGCCTCCTTTGTTGATTAGGCTAAACGTAAATTGCTCTTCAAGTATCCTACACATTTTAGTACATATACACATACCAATTAGTCACATAATGGATACCAAATACTAGTTTATACTACCCTAAAATGTTTCATTCTTATTAGAAACAAAATATAAAACAAGGTTATACACACTAGTTACGGTGTTATGACGCTTGCACGTCCATACGCCAAACTTGACTACTCAAACGCCCAAGCGACACGCATTTGTGTACGCCTAGCACGCCCATTCGATTTATCTAATACCCATTGGTTAATGCTAAACATCATTGTAAATCATAATGTTCATATTTTAAAACCTAGAACACCATCCTATACCATCGAAAGCATTACACATTGCATACGCGCATGCCCGACAGCCTCCGATTGCCTCTAAATGCATAATAGTCCTAAAAATGGCCAATTTTGAAATTGATCCCGACCTCAAATGTCAAAACTTATTAAAATAAAGTTGTAGGTCTACTCTTTCTCATTCTGGACCATCTTGAATCGCCCCGATCCGAGTTCCTATAAGAAAGTTATGCCTATTTTAGTAAAGGACATCAAAACTAACTTTGGCCGAATATTGGCCCGGCGTAGCTACGCCCAAAACTTGCCTTTAGGCGGTGTCATTACGCCCAAGTGTAAAACTCCGGCGTAAAGCCAGTGTCGCTATGCCCAAACTCAGTTTCATGCTCTGTTTTTTCGTATTTCTTAACATGATTTGCTTTAAATCATCATAACTCCTTCCCTAGACGTCCAAATTAATCCATTTCGGACTCTATGGACTCCTAAGACATGGGGCTACAACATATCAAAAATATAGAGCTACCCATAAACATTAACATGACCAAATCTTAAGCCAAAGTACAAGGTTATTACTTTGTTTTTTGGTATTCTTGACATATCTTGATTCAAATCATCATAACTCCCTCATTCGTGAACGAAATAAGGTGATTCCAAAGCCTATGGCTTCGTAACTCAGTGTACTATGACTACACACAAGAAACAAAATTTAACCAACAACACATCAATACCAGAAATCGATAAAATGACCATTATTCAACTGTTCTTTATTTTCTAAACACATTTTACCAAAACTCTTACTATAAATTCATTTTAACACATTTTTACACCATTCCAACTAGGTTATTCTCATAACCCATGAAAGTATAACATCATAGCATTAACCAAAATTATTAGACATGAAAAATAACTACAAGGGTTCTCTAAATTCGTCCAAAATAGTCCATAGTCCATTTTTGTCCATTTTCTTTCTCCTTATGCAAAGGTACGGATTTCTTTCATGTTTGTTCTATTTTGATGTTATTAGAAAGGATTTTAAGGTCTTAAGAACATCCTTAGTCATCCAAGAACAACTAACAACCATAATAACAACAAATCCAACCAATAAGCAAACAAGTAAGAAAATAAGAGAAACTTGAAAACTTAGAATAAATAAGTTTGGATATGCTATTTACCTCTTGGATTCTCCTTCTAGTTTGCTAAATGGTTGTTAGAGATTTGGTAAAAACCTTTCTTCTTCTTCCTTGGGGTCTCTCGAACACCTATGCAAGCTCCTCTTGCTCCACCCACTTGCTTCTCTCTAGAATGGTTTCTCTCTCTCTAACTTCTTCTTCTTCTACTTTTCTGCAGAAATTTCTCTTTTCTCTCTTCTTTTACCTTCTCCCATTAGCTCTCTCTCTCTCTTAGCTTGGAAATGAACTGAAGTTTGGAAGGAATAGAAGTGCAATGGCTTCAGGTGAATATGGCTTGGGAGAGTGAATGAGTTCTTCTCTTAGCTCCTCTCTCTCTCTCTTAGAAATTCTGCAGAAAATAAAATAGTAAAGGTTGAAAATAGAGAGTAGAGGAATGAGTTGTTTGGATCTTCTAGGTATCTTGGAAGAGATGGGAAGAACATTGGAGAGCTCAAGGCATTTGTCTAGGTTGGGCAAATAAATGTTTGGCATGCATATACTTGGGAAATGAATATCCCAACACTTGGTTCCCTCCCTCCCCAACTGTGTACTCCCCCCTCCCTTATACCAAAATGCTGATTTTTAAGCCTATTTCCCACATAGGTCATGGGTTTGGGTCATGGGTTTTGGGTCATGGATTTTGGATCATGGGTTTTGGGTCACCTTTAAAATCTCTTGGGCTTCTAATTAAATCACCATTAGGCTCAAATGAAATTTCTAACACTTGGAAAAATTAACCCTTCGAATACACGCTATTACAAAATTAATAGAAATCGAAAAAGACGTTAAAAAAATATTTGGCGTGAATGGTAACTTAGCGATATTGTGTGAAATCAATTTATCCATTTATATGAAGCTACGACACATAAAATTCAGGCATTCATTTAACCAAGGTTGTCACACAACCTTTAACCACGAAGCACATAATAATATTAATAAAAATTTATTATATCAAAAATATTCATAAGCTCCAATTACAAGGCTATCCAGAATTCACGATAGTTACAGTAATTAAACATGAATGCACAAAATATAATGAACTAAATCATATGGTGCCAATCAAACAGAGAGAAAATAAATTTAAACTACACATGGGATTCCATTAAATACTTAAATTAATAATATGTTCATAACAGATAAAATTATAATCAACAAAATATTCATTATTAATAAAAGACAAAGATAAATAAGAGTTTAGAGAAGAAAAACTGTCTCCCTCCATTCTTCTAACTCCAAGCTTCATTAATCCATAACCTCCATCTTTGATTATATTTTGTTTGCTCTTGAACTGGGAAGAGAGTTAGCCTCACATGGCATTCCTTGGCCTTTCCCCCCCCCCCACCACTTTTACAATCCCTAAATAAGACTATTTATAGGAGTTATTCTACCTAACCCTAATAGAATTACAATTACATGTATAACCCTAGGTGGAGATATTTGTATTGAAGTTAGCCTTATAGTCTTTGTAACTCTTTAGGCTTCAATTGACAACTATCTCATTTTATGTGGAAAATAAACAATAATTAAAACTTTCAGCTCCGCCAAGCCATGCGCGCCATGCTAATGCCCGATCTTTGAGAGAGCCGTGACTTAGGACTTGAGCGACGCGGCTCTTGATCTAACGCTGCAGCTCTAATGAATGAGCGATGTGGCTCATGACTTTTTGTCCGTTTTCTCTTCTTACTTCCTTGCTCACTCAATTGCTTCAAATATTCACAATTTTACCACTTAACTCCTTTTTTCCTACAAAATAAAATAAATATAATAAAATAAATATAAACCATATAAAATAACATAAAATACTTAAAAACACACAAACTATTAAGCTTAAAGGTACCCAAATAATAGGTATAAAACATATTCATGAAATATCCCCAAACTTAAATATTTGCTTGTCCTCAAATAAAACACCACCAAAAACTATAAAAATAAAATTAACAACTAACTATGCAACAAGCAATGAACTAATTTGAAATTGAACATGGCCTCAAAGATTTCATTAAATGAGAAGTCCTAGAAAATATCAAAAATATGCAAAGCTTAAGAATTCAACAATTTATTAGTTATACTTTACTCAAGACCCTTTGTGTGTGTGTGAATCCAAATGTATCAAACTAGCAAAAAACTCAACGAAACTCATATACTCAAATACATCATAGAAGATATTAGAAATGTTAGTATTACATCAAGAACTCTATATTCTTGTTTTTCACAACTTAAAGCGTACAAACAAACATAACTAGAGGATCACAAGGTTATTTAACACATTTAACCCCTTTTTGAACCCTTCCCCATGAATTTAAATTTTCTTTTCTTTTTTTTCTTCTCTTTTTTTTCTATTTTTTTAATTTTAGTTAGTGCATTTTACGCTCCATCTTACTTACGCATGTGTTTATGAGTGAGTGCGTTTTATGCTCCATCTCAACCCACCACATGATCTATCCTTGCAACTAGGGAAGGTTCAAAATTTCCAAAATTATTTTTTTTTCCAAATTAACTAAGATTTTGCCCAAATTATGATCTACCTCATACTGCACTTTAAGTTTTGACTAAATAAGATACATAATTCATAAAAGGTCTTTCACAAGCATTTAACATATAAACTTCCCCAAGTTAACACTAGCTCAACCAATTGGATATGTGCATAAAAGAATTAAAGGGTCTCAAATAAAATAAAAGTAATAAAAAGCCAAAATTCAGACTAAGCCATATCTATCCCTTTTCTAAAAATTAATAAATAAAAATCATAATTTTATCATTGACCAAAAATCTTCAATTAAATTAATTCATTGCCCAAAAACACTACCTAGAAACAGTGCAACATGATTTTCGTAGAAAACACGATTGCACTTAGCATGTACACCAAGCCTTCAGACCCCAAGATTACCCCAAGTGGACGAGTTGTGTCTCGTGAGGGTTTGTAGTGAATATACCCACAAAATTCAAAATTGATAAATAAAATTACAAACACAGACCCACACATCAAAACAAAATATAGAAAGACCCCCAAACTTAAAACTGACATTATCCTAAAAGTATGCAATAAAAGAAATTAATGCAAGAACTTCCCTTAAAAGAGGTCAATTGTCGCTCCCCGCAACCGTCTCCTATTATCTGCTAAGAAACATGATCTAAAAAAACAAAAATAAAACAAATTAAGTACAACAAAAATACAAATTTAAATTAAGACCAACTTGATTGAAATTAATATTGGAAAAACATTAGAAAATAATTCCCCAGCAACGGCGCCAAAAACTTGTTTGCCTAATTTAATACTATGTAAATACACGCAAGTATACGCGATCGACTTAGTAATATAGCGGCAAGAAGAGTATCGTTCCCATGAAGAATTAATTCTAATGTTTTTGTTACACCCCCAAATCCGGGTACTTCATTCCCATAAGATTTGGTGTTCACTATCCAATTAAATCACATCACATCTAACTATCCATTCAAATATAAATGAAAACTCTTAATAGAAATAGAGATCTCCCATTAAAGGGTTCAATCCCAGGTCATCTAAACTTAAACAAAACACCAATGCAGAAACATAACATAAATATCGTAAGTCTATTATATAACATCTTTCAATAAATTACACAAGTCTTCATCACTTGTTTGCTTTGCCTTTGCCCTTACTAGTGGATGGCTCATCAACTCTTTCAACTTTAAGTGCAATGTTATTATACAAGGGTGAGCAACAATTGCCCAGCAAGTATCACAATAAAAATAATAATAACATGCGAATAGTCAATGGATACTGGATAACTGAAAGCTCGACTTTTGAATTAAGATTATAAAACAAGAATCAAAAGAACATCTCAGGGTCACAAGACCACAAACTATGCCCTAGGTTATCAAGTATTTCTACTTTAAACCTTTAACAGTCGTAAGACTATATGGACCTTACTTCTCGTACTTAGGGGGATCAGCCCTTTGTACCATGTATGTGCACAATATCTAAAGGGTAACGCGTAAAATAATCCCCTAAAAAAGGGTTGTTCATCTTAGTTTGACATCAGAGTCCGCACCAAAGGAAGTTTGGTTTGGATTTACTTCAATAACATTTCTTGATTTTAGAACACTCATCAACTATGGACTAGTCGAATCAATAAGGGATCGCTAGTCAATCAAGGTTCAATAATAAAAATGTAAATGGTATTCAAGCACCAAAGACTGAAGCTCACAAAATGTACAATTGAATAAACTCTGTATAAGTGAAATATTACTAAAAGGGAATTAGGATATCTCAATTGGATTCATGAAATTGAACGAATTAGGATAAAGAACTTGCTCAATAAAGTAATAGAGTTAGGAAACTTGCACAATAAATGAGTGAAATTCAGGAACTTGCGTAAAGTAATAAGTAAGGATAAGATACTTGCCTCGTGCGTAGATTATAAATTAAAATTCACGTTCATTAAACAACCTACACATTTCATTTATAAAGCAATAACAATGATTAGTTACAATATTATCAACACTTCATGATTCACTCTCATCCAACCTCATCTTAATATCTCAATTGTTATCCGATATTCAATCTTACTTCAGAAGTTACAAGCTTAGTTATAACAACATCACATTTAAGAATTTCCTAAAACTTAACGTTAAGTTAAGGTACATCAACTTTATATTTTGTAATCATCAGGTATATGCTTACCATCCATCACAGTATCTTAATATTCATTTAATACATTAGTCTAAGCTTTAAACATGCATAGGATAACATAATATGACCAAAAAGAAAGAAGAGAAAAAAAAAATATTTTCTGCATATCCCGCCGGGGCGGGAGTTTTTTTCACAAAATTCCCCGTCGGGGCAGTAAACTTAGTGTACTGAGCTCGCCGGGGCGGGGACATCGCCGGGGCGACAAACTTAGTTCAACAACACCGCCGGGGCGGTAAACCTAGTTCAACGAGCCCGCCGGGGCGATGAACCTGAAACTCAGATTCTGCAGTTTGCGAAGAATACAAAACAGGGCCATAAACTTCCAATTTCTTTGTTCATACAACAAATTAAACACACCCAATCATCATATACGTTATAAAACCAAAACTCATCACATATGATATAATTAAGACCAACAAAACAACACAAACATTCAAATTTAAACCCATAAATTCCATGTTCATGCTATTTTTTCAAATTTGACCAAATCTCATGAATTCACACATAACAGATTCGTTATAGCACCAAATTAATCCGTTTAAGTTTCGTTTTCTTTGTTTTTACATGTATAAACATAATCAATAATCAATTTACCGATTAATATGCAAATCAAGCATCAATTTTCATACATATAAGCCATATTCAAATATATATTGTTCCTCTGTAAGTTTCAAAACTTCAATTAAAGCATAATTTCATGCATTCATTACTCTAAAATAGTTTATAATCATTACATAATGGTTCATACATGCATATTAATGATTACAATTAACTTTTTAACAATTTACCCATGAAACCCAATTAATAGAGAACTCAAATGTACGTTCATGGAGAAAACTTAAAAGAATATAAATTAAAGTTTGAATTTAAGGAATTACCTTGATTAGTTGCTTAGATTGCTGGAAGATGAAACAAACTGTGACACCCCCAAATCCGGGTACTTCAATCCGACAGATTTGGTGTTCACTATTCTAAACATTCATGATTAACTACCCATGATAAAAGACATTATAATTAAACCGAATAAAACATCTGCCCACAATAGGGTTACAACTTAAAATCTCTTAAGTAAATAAATCCCAAGTCATCTAACCTTTATTACATCGTTGCAGAATTAAAACATAAAATTAAACAAGTCTTATTACATAAATTCATCAAATAGATAACATTTCGCCAGCTACTTCTGCATCTTGCCTTTGCCCTTACTAGTGGACGGCTCATCTGATTTCTCAGTCTTAGCTGCAATGTTTAATGCAAGCCCACAAGTATAATAAAAATAACAATTCAATAATCGTTGAAGTAACTGGAAGCTCAATAGAAAACTCGATTTAAGAATTGAATATAGATTTCAAGATCAAAAGTAAATCCGAGGGTCATAAGACCTCGAACTATGTCCTAGGTTAACAAGGATATTCTACTGTAACCTTTAACAGTCTTATAGACTATAGACTATCCATCTCGTACTCAGGGGGATCAACCCTTTTGTACAATGTATTGTGCACAAATATTTTAACGCCATTGCGTAATTAATCCCCTATATTAGGGTTGTTAATCTCAGTTTGACTTCAGAATCTATACCAAAAGAAACTTGGTTTGGAATTACTTCAAGATATTCTTAGTTTTTAAAACTCTCATCAACTATGCACTAGCTGAATCAATAAGGGTTTGCTAGTCACTAAAGTATTTGATTCAACAATAAAGTCGTACAATGGAATTTATGTTCGAAGTTTGATCAACAATTCATAATAAATCAGCAAATGACTTGAAAGATACATAAGCATTTGATACTATAACAACCTTGCTTGAACAATAATAAGCTAAGGTTAATAAACTTGCTCAGTGAAAGTAAAGTAGGAATCTTGCTTGAGTAAAAGTTAAGTTTAGGGGACTTGCTTTCAACAAAATAAAGAGAATAAGGATAGAATACTTGCCTCGTGCGAAGATTACAGGTTAATATTCACGTTCCTTAATTAACCTATACATTTCGTTTATAAAACGGTAACAATAATTAGTTACAGATGCTAAGCACTTTAGAATTCGTTTTATCCAATTTCATTGTAACATCTCGATTGCCATTTGATATTTAATAAGTATTTGCTTATCAACCATCGTGGTATCTCATTAATCATTTAATACCTTAGTCTAAGTTTTAAACATGCATAGGGTGACATAGCGTAACCACAAAGAAAAGAAAAAATTAACTTTTCCTGCAATGAGCTCGCTGGGGCGAGAATTCCTTCACAAAATTTCTCGCTGGGGCGAGCCTTCGCCGGGGAGAGAATTTCTTTTACAGTTTTCTCGCCGGGGCGAGAAAACTCAGTTCATTTAACTCGCCGGGGCGAGAAAATGCAGTTCATTTCCATCGCTGGGGCGAGGAACTCGACTGCCATCTCCTACAGTTCGCGAACCAGCGAAATTCAAGACCAAATTTTCCAAATTCTATCATCCGACTCACAAATTAAACATACCCAAACATCAAACATGTTGTAAAACAAATACCCAACATGTTTCTAACAATCCTAATCATTATAATACACATAATCAACCAATTAAAAATCAAAAATTCACTGTTTAAACAAAATATTCTTGTTTTGGCCTTTTAAATGAAATTGAACACTGTGAATTCATCTCTAAACTATTTTATTCCATTCCACTTGCATTCTTTTCATTTTTCATCATATTAACACAATCAAAAGTCAATTTACCGATTAATAATCAAATTGAACATCAATTTTCATATATATAAGCCATACATTAAAGTGAAACTCTGTAAAACCAAAAACTTTATTTTAAAACATGTTTTCATGGATTAATTCCCTCAAATTGATTTACAAACATTATATAATCACTAGTATATGCATATTAACAATTACAACTAAGTAATTCATGCATTGAGCAAATAAATTCACATACCGAGAAGTGAAAACCATATACAGTGAAGAACTTCTAACAAAACAAAAAAGAATGATACCTTCAATTCCTTCTTGGACTTTAGTTAGATGATGAGAATAACTTAGAAATCCTCCTTTGATTTTTAGAATTCTTCCCTCCAATTTTAGCAGACAAATTCTTCTCTCTTCTCACACTCTTTTCTCTTTCTCCTTGTTAAGCTCTGTGTTTTGTTTTCTTTGAACTAACCTGATGAACTAACTTTAACGTAACTTAGTTTTTGATTAGTCAGTTAAAAAAAACAAAGGGTTAGACCTTGTTTGGCAAACCCAAATAAGAAAATAGAATTTTAAAAGCCACAAAGCTTTGTTTGGTTGAACCAAGGCAAAATAATCCATTTTTACCAACCAAGGGTCACAAGGCCTTGTTTGGTTTAACTAAAATTAACCCTTTTTCATTTATTTTAATAACCCACTATACTATATAGTTTAATTGTGACACCTTCAATTTAATTTAAACTTATTATTAAATAAATTCAATTAAACCATACTAATTTAATTTATAATTTCTATTTGACCAATAAGAATATTACCAAATAAATTATCTTATTCAAACAAATCCTTTACTCAAATAAATCATTTAATCATCTAATTTAATTATTAAATTAAATTAGAATAAACACATCAAATCACATTCAAATAACATTTAACATAATTACACTTAACATGAATTATTCCATAATAACTTTATCATTTATTTATTTTACTCAATAAATAAATTAACAAAAATATTTATTTAACTCAATAAATATTCTATTTGTTCACCAAAAATTACATTCGTTACATCCTTGCCCCCTTAAAAGGATTCTGTCCCCAGAATCACAACGCAATTAATTCGTCCGTTACATTCTCCCCTCCTTACAAGGATTCTGTCCCCAGAATCGTGATACATGGATTAAACAAATAATTGGGGATAGTTTTGCATCATTCTCTTTTCGAGTTCCCACGTAGCTTCTTCAGCGTTGTGGTTCCTCCAGATTACCTTAACAGAAGGTATAACTTTATTTCTGAGAATTTGCTCTTTTCTGTCAACTATCTGAACAGGAACCTCCTCATAGGATAAATCTTTCTCAAATTGTATTGATTCATATTCTATTACATGTTTATAATCAGGCTTGTACGGTCGTAGCACCGATATATGGAAGACATTGTGAATGTGGTCTAACTCGGGAGGTAGAGCTACCTCATAGGCCACCTCACCTACTTTCTGCAACACCTTAAAGGGTCCAATAAATCGCGGACTCAGCTTACCCTTTTTACCGAATCTAATCTTCCCTTTCCAAGGAGATACTTTGAGAAACACAAAACTGCCAACGTCGAATTCTCTATTCTATCGGTGCTTATCTACGTATTTCTTCTGCCTGTCTTGAGCAGCTAACAATCTGGCTCTTATCACCTTGACGATCTCAGCAGTTTGCTGTACCAGTTCAGGTCCCAATAATTGACGTTCACCAACCTCATTCCAACATAACGGAGTTCTGCACTTTCTTCCGTACAACGCCTCATAAGGCGGCTTTCCAATGCTTGTGTGATAACTATTGTTATAGGCAAACTCGACCAGAGGTAAATGATCATCCTAGTTACCCTTAAAATCCATAACACACGCTCGTAACATATCCTTCAACGTTTGTATTGTTCTTTCACTTTGACCATCAGTTTGGGGATGATACGTTGTACTCATACTCAACTGCATCCCCATACAAGCTTGCAGACTCCTCCAAAATTTTGATGTGAAACGTGGATCTCTGTCCGACACAATCGATACTGGAACACCGTGCCTCGAGATAATTTCCTTAACGTATAATTTCGCCAATTGATCTAGGGTGAATCTGACTTTGATTGGCAAGAAATGCGCTGACTTTGTCAGTCTGTCCACGATTGCCCAAATCGCGTCAAAACCTTTCTGTGTAGTCGGCAATCCTACCACAAAATCCATCGTTATGTGTTCCCACTTCCACTTTGGAATTTCTAACGGCTGCAACAAACCACTGGGTCGTTGATGTTCAGCTTTCACTTTCTGACATGTCAAACATTTAACAACACATTCTGCTACATCACGCTTCATTCCTGACCACCAATAATATCGACGAAGATCTTGATACATTTTTGTACTCCCTTGGTGAACTGAGTAACGTGTATTGTGAGTTTCATCCAAGATCTCCCTTCTAATATCCGGTATCAATGGAACCCAAATTTGATGTTCAAATCTGAGTAATCCTTTGGCATCAAGGCTGAACTTTCCACCTTGTCCCTCAAAGACTTCCTTCCTAATCTTCTCACACTCCGCATTTTGAAGTTGAGCTTCTTTAATTCGGTCCAGCAACAACGGACGAACCTCGACCTGAAATAGCTTCCCCTTTGATTCATGTTGGCACTTTACCTCTAATTCCAACTTCGCCATTTGTTTAACAAGTTCCTCTTGAGCAGTCAATAACATAAGTTTCTAGTTGGTAATTGATATCAATTATTAGAAAACCCTAGTTTGGAGCAATTGGAGAAGACTTGAAGCAAGTTGATAGCAAGGAGAAAGCAAGGAGGAGCAGGACAGAGATTGAAGGATTGCTTACAGTGTTTCTTCTCTTTTCTCTCTATTCTAAACTTTTGATGTTATTAAACTTGTGGATGATGAATTCTAGTTTAATTATGAACTAAATTTCTTTTAAGGCTATAATGGATCTTAATGCGTAGTTTTGAATAGCATGCTTCTTTGAATATTATGATTAGTTATTTTTGGATTGTCTATTATGGTTTGTGCTGAATTGTTTAATTATCTGGCCAATAATTATTGAGATAATCTGTATGAATTTGAGAGATGAAGTATAGATTTAGATCTGACCATAATAACATGTGATTGTGTTTTCTGCTGTCGATGGAATTCATAATTTGTGATTAGGATAGAGATTTACCTATTCACCACATGTAATCAAAATAGGGAACTTGGGCTTTAAATCCTTTTTAATTGTAATTCACATAGAAATATAGTGAGTTAGTTATCTAGGGTGATTAACTTGAGTCTATCAATTGTGATTTAAGTTAGGTTGTTTATGGAACATTGAAAGATGATCATAAATAGTGATGTGTTCCTGGTTAACAATTCAAAATAACTAGCATAATCCAAAGGGGAACATGTTAAGTAAAATAAAGCATTAAGTGAAGTTATAGTCTTAAGTCTTTAAGAATCTGTTTTCAATTAGTGTTAGTAATTTAATTTAGAATTAATTAGTTAAATTCAAAACATCAGAAATTGTTGATCATTTGTTTACTAGAATAGATTTGATTTAAATTGGGAATTTGTTATTATAGAATCAATTCTTCTCTGTGGGACGATACTCTACTTTCACTTTATTACTTGTGGACTGCGTATACTTGCGTATTTTTGCTAGTATAGATTTTGGCAAACAAGTTTTTGGCGCCGTTACCGGGGAACAATTGTGTATAATTTCAAGTTTTAATTTAATTAATTCAGTTTTAGTTAACATTATTTTTCTTGTTACTTCCTATTTCAGGTGATCTTGGTTTGTTTATGCAAACACGATCCAAGCAGCCGGAACTTGTGCAGAGTGAAGACGATCTTGAAAACAAGTTACATAAGTTGAGAAAGTTTTGTCGTGAGACCATCGAGAAAGAAAAAATGGCTAACGAAGAACAGAAATCATTGAGGGAATATGCCATGCCTAAGCTTGATGAAATCAGGTCAAGCATCACGAGGCCAGCCATCACGGCTAATTCCTTTGAGATCAAGTCGGGTACAATTCAGATGATTCAGAATGCGGTACAGTTTGGGGGATTTGCCAATGATGATCCTAACGAGCACTTGGTTAGCTTTCTTGAGATTTGTGATACATTCAAATATCCCAATGTAACTGATGATGCGGTGAGACTACGTTTGTTTCCGTTTTCACTAAGGGATAAAGCAAAGAGTTGGTTGCACTCACTTCCACCGGGGTCCATCACAACTTGGGATGACTTGGCCCAGAAATTCCTAGCAAAATTCTTTCTGCCGGCTAAGTCTGCTAAGTTGAGAAATGATATTTCCACTTTTGAGCAAAGTCATAGAGAGACACTGTATGAGGCTTGGGAAATGTTCAAAGAGTTATTGAGAAGATGTCCACATCATGCATTACCCAAGTGGCTGCAAGTCCAGACATTCTACAATGGGCTGAGTAGTAATACTCGAACAATTATAGATGCAGCTGCGGGGGGAGCACTTATGGATAAGAATTTTGATGAAGCTTTCAACTTGTTAGAGACTATGGCTGCAAATAACTATCAATGGCCGACGTCGAGGATGAATCACCAAAAGGTAGCTGGAGTTTTGGAAGTAGATGCGGTCACTGCACTAACAGCTCAGATGGCGGCCATGTCTAAGAAAATTGAAGCTTTGGCGGAGTCAAAGGTCCAACAAGCAGCTTATGTGTGTGAGTTATGTGCAGGTGCACATCTGACAGAATATTGTGCTATTAATCTAGAATCTGTACAGTACTTGGGGAGTTACAACCGACAACAAAAACCATACCATAATGCATATAATCCGGGGTGGAAGAATCATCCGTGTTTCTCATGGAGCAATAACACTCAAGTTCAAAATCCCGCTCCAAGATCACAGAATCCCCCGGGTTTTCAGAATCAAGCTCCACAACAGGCAGAAAAAAAACCCAATTTAGAAGAGTCTTTGGCAAGATTTATCACAACATTGGAAAAAAGAATGAATGAGCAAGATAAGCTGTTAAATCAGGTAGACTTGAATGTGAAGAGCCAAGCGGTGTCAATTAGGAATTTGGAAAATCAGCTGGGACAGTTGGCTCAAGTCTTGAACAATCGACCACAAGGAGTACTTCCAAGTGATACATAAGTCAACCCAAGAGAGATGGTAAGGAACAATGTCAAGCTATAACACTTCGAAGTGGGAAGCAACTCCAGCAGACCAGCGCGGCTGTGCCTGAAATACAAGGGGAGGCAGCGCGACCGCGCCCATCCCCAATCCCAGATCCTGTAGAGAAATTGGTAGGAAAAGACAAGGAAACGGAGAATGAGGAGAAAGACAAGGAGAAAGCAAAGCAAGCAGAAGTATACCCTCATGTGCCATATTCTCAGAGATTTCACAAGCAGAAATTAGATAAACAATTCTCCAGATTCCTGGAAGTCTTTAAGAAGCTGCAAATCAACATACCATTTGCCGAGGCCTTAGAGCAGATGCCGAGCTACGCCAAGTTTATGAAAGGAATTTTGTCGAGGAAGAAAAAGCTGGAGGATTATGAAACAGTAGCATTGACTGAAGAGTGTAGTGCTATATTGCAGAAGAAGTTACCACCGAAGTTAAAGGATTCGGGTAGTTTCACTATCCCTTGCACCATTGGCAGCTTATCAATCAGCAGATGTTTGTGTGATTTGGGTGCGAGCATCAACCTTATGCCGTTATCGATATATGTCCAGCTGGGTCTACCTGCACCGAAACCAACCAACATCTCTCTTTAGCTTGCTGATCGATCGGTTACATATCCTAGAGGTATCGTGGAAGACATCTTGGTAAAAGTGGATAAATTCATATTCCCAGCCGATTTCATTATTTTGGACTATGAGGAGGACAAAGACATTCCTATCATACTTGGGAGACCTTTCTTGGCAACGGGAAGAACACTTATAGATGTGCAAAAAGGAGAATTGACTATGAGGGTGCAAGACCAAGAAGTGACATTCAATGTGTTCAAAGCCATGAAATTTCCTACGGATGAGGAAGAGTTTTTCCGGTTGGATGTGGTAGAAAAAGTGGTGGAAGACGAGTTTTTGAGGAAATTGACTGAGGATCCGTTGGAATCAGCTTTATTAGGGGAGGCTGACATGGATGACCTAGAGAAGATGGAGTTTCTTCACATTTTAGATACAGTGCCGAGAGTACGCAAATTTCAGATCCCCTATGAACCTTTGGAACTTACTGACAAATCCTTAGAGCGCTTGAAGCCATCTCTTGAAATACCTCCTACTCTTGAACTTAAACCTTTACCGAGCCATCTGAGGTATGCTTATTTGGGTGAATCATCTACTTTGCATGTTATTATTGCATCTGTACTTAACGAATTGCAGGAAAGTAAGTTGATTCGAGTTCTCCGGGAATACAAATCAGCCATTAGTTGGACCATCGCAGACATAAAAGGAATTAGCCCATCATTCTGTATGCACAAGATCCTTTTGGAAGACGATGCCAAACCAACGATAGAACAACAAAGGAGGCTGAACCCGATCATGAAAGATGTGGTGAAAAAGGAAATTTTGAAGTGGCTTGATGCAAGTATCATTTACCCCATCTCCGATAGCAGATGGATGAGTCCAGTACAGTGCGTGCCTAAAAAAGGTGGTATGACGGTTGTAGAAAACGAGAATAATGAGTTGATACCGACAAGGACAGTGACTAGATGGAGGGTTTGTATGGACTACAGGAAATTAAACAAGGCAACCCGCAAGGATCACTTTCCTCTACCCTTCATTGATCAGATGTTAGATAGACTGGCTGGGCACGAGTTCTATTACTTGTTGGATGGCTACTCAGGTTATAACCAGATTGTAATTGCCCCCGAAGATCAGGAAAAGACCACCTTCACGTGTCCTTATGGTACTTTCGCTTTTCGGAGGATGTCTTTTGGCTTATGCAATGCAACAGCGACGTTCCAAAGATGCATGATGGCTATTTTTTTAGATATGGTTTAACGTAACATGGAGGTATTCATGGACGATTTTTCAGTGTTTGGTGACACATTTGATAGTTGCTTGGAAAATCTGGTCCTGGTTTTGAAAAGATGCGTGGAGACCAATTTAGTGCTCAACTAGGAAAAATGCCACTTTATGGTGCAAGAGGGGATAATTCTTGGGCACAAGGTGTCGTCAAACGGGTTAGAGGTAGATCGAGCCAAGCTGGAGACAATAGAAAATCTACCTCCACCAACTACAGTCAAGGGAATACGGAGTTTCTTGGGACATGCCGGATTTTATAGAAGATTCATAAAGGACTTTTCTAAGATCTCTAAGCCTTTATGTAGCCTATTGGAGAAAGATGTTCCCTTTAAGTTTGATGATGTGTGTCTTGCGGCTTTTGAATTGTTGAAAAGGAAATTGACCACAGTGCCAGTCATTGTTGCACCAGATTGGTCAAGGTCGTTTGAGTTGATGTGTGATGCTAGCGATTATGCTATTGGGGCTGTTTTGGGCCAACGAAAGGAAAAGATTTTTCACGCCATTTATTATGCTAGCAAAACACTATCCGATGCCTAACTCAACTATACGACTACCGAAAAGGAGTTGCTTGTAGTCGTGTATGCATTTGACAAATTCAGGTCGTACTTAATTGGAACTAAAGTAGTGGTGTTCACTGACCATTCTGCCATAAGATATCTGATTTCGAAGAAGGATGCGAAGCCAAGGCTGATTCGATGGATACTTCTACTCCAGGAGTTCGACTTGGAAATTCGGGATAGAAAGGGAACGGAAAATCAAGTGGCTGATCATCTCTCGAGATTAGAAAACAATGATCACGTAAAGGGAGACAAAACGGTGATCAATGAGTTCTTTCCAGATGAGCAGTTGTTTGTGATCCACTCAGAAGTCCCATGGTATGCCGATTTTGTCAATTATTTGGTTAGCAACGTACTTCCTCCTGATTTGACCAGCCAACAAAAGAAAAAGTTTCTGCACGATGTAAAAAGGTACATGTGGGATGAGCCGTTCCTGTTCAAACATTGTGTTGATCAGATGATTAGACGGTGTGTGCCACAAAGTGAAGTAGAGAGTATTTTACATCATTGCCATGATTCACTATATGGAGGTCATTACGGAGGCGAGAAGACAGCGGCCAAGGTGTTACAAGCAGGATTTTTCTGGCCAACGTTATTTAAGGACGCCCACTACTTCGTGCAACGATATGACAGATGTCAACGGGTGGGAAATATTTCCAAGCGTCATGAGATGCCTTTGAATGCCATTTTAGAAGTTGAAGTCTTTGACGTTTGGGGAATAGATTTTATGGGACCATTCCCATCGTCCTTTAACAACCTCTACATCCTTTTGGCGGTCGATTATGTCTCGAAATGGGTGGAAGCAAGTGCGTTTCCGACTAATGATGCTAAAGTGGTTCTTAAATTTCTGCAGAAAAACATCTTCACACGTTTTGGCACCCCAAGAGCAATTATCAGTGATGAAGGAGTCACCTTTACAACAGGTCTTTCACGGCTCTCTTAGCTAAGTATGGGGTAAACCACCAAATTGCTACAGCTTACCATCCCCAAACCAGTGGCCAAGTCGAAGTGTCAAACAGAGAAGTGAAGAGGATTCTGGAGAAAATCGTCAATCCGAATAGAAAAGATTGGTCAGCAAAATTGGATGATGCACTTTGGGCTTATCGGACAGCTTATAAGACGCCCATTGGCATGTCTCCGTACCAATTAGTCTATGGAAAGGCGTGTCACCTACCGGTTGAGCTTGAACATAGAGCATATTGGGCCATCAAAAGGTTGAATTTTGATCTCGCGGCTGCTGGGGAAAAGAGGCTACTTCAGCTGAATAAGCTCGATGAATTCCGGTTGCAAGCATACGAGAATTCGAAGATATACAAGGAAAAAGTCTAGAAGTGGCATGATCGGAAAATCATCGATAGGACTTTTGAGCCGGGACAAGCAGTGCTTCTTTTCAATTCTAGGCTGAAGTTATTTCCAGGGAAGCCCAAATCTAGGTGGTCGGGTCCTTTCATTGTTAAACAAGCATTCCCTCATGGCGCCCTTAAAGTTTTTGCAAGCAATCCGGAAGAGTCGTTTAAAGTCAACGGCCAAAGATTGAAGCATTATTGGGGTGGTGGTGTTGATCGCGAGAAAACCTCAATCACTCTTACCGATTAAAGATGAAACAGGAAGTAGTCAGGCTGAAAGACTTTAAATCAAGCGCTACTTGGGAGGCAACCCAATTTTTAATTGTTTTTAGTTATCATTTTGTGATTTCTAGGAATTAGATTTAGTTTTATTTTTATCTTGTAGTAATTAGATACTTTGTTTCTGGGTTTTTATTGTTTATAGGTCATACACCAAGGAGTATACATGAAGAAATCATCAAAAGGGCTTAACAGTTAAAATTCCAGATTTTAGCCCAGCGCGGTCGCGCCCCAAATGTGAAGAACACCAGCGCGGCCGCGCCTGACTTCAGAAACTCAAAATGGTCCAGCTGGTACACCAGCGCGGCCGCGCCCAATTTGTGAAGGAAAGTAGCGCGGCCGCGCCACATCTCAGAAGTTGAAAAAAAAATGGCTGGCACACCAGCGCGACCGCGCACTACTACAAAACAGTAAATAGATAACGCATAAACAACGTTGTGGTTTCTGTCAGCAAAACGTCGTGGTTAAAGGTGTCATCTATTTGACACCCTTATACAACGTTTTAAAACGTTGTAGTTAGGCACATTATACAACGTTTTTAAGCAAAAATCGTTGTAGATTTATTTTCCATAAATTAGTGGATGCTCGAAAACGTTGTAGTTTAATATATTAGACAACGTTTATCCACATTTACACAACGGTTATAATGTGTCATCTATTTAGACAAAGTTACAACAGACAACGTGTTTAAAATGTTGTAGCTAAAAAAGGTCTAAATTCTCATTTAAATTTAAAGCCAAAATGTATCAACAATTCAAACTACATCCCAATAATACCATTCGTTTACAATTTCAAATTACTACATCCACAAAAAATATATTGAATTGTGAATTTGATTACATGCATCCACAAAATAAACCAAACTATCCATAAAATTAAGCTACTAACTAAGCATGTGCAAAAAAGCCTAGGTTCTCCCAATGTGCCATAACTAAATGACTTCCTAATAGTAGAATCCTCCTTGATCTCATCTGACTCTCCTTCCTCGAATTCATCAAGCGACTCTGAATCGAAGAGGTAGGTATAGTCACCCTCCTCGCTCCTGGTAGAGCACCTTCCTTCGCTGCCCTCTTCCTCACGGCAGGCTTTTTTAGCTCTCCTTGTTGACACATACTCTGTAAAGATCTTTACCTTTCTGAGACCAGCTTTGAGCGCAGATAGTTCGTCTGATATTTATCGGACGAGGAAGTGAAGGATGCTGCTCAGCTGCAATGCCGGAAAATGCCAAAGGGATGCTAAGCTCAAATTCTTTTTCTTCAGCTGCAGAAGCAAATTCGGCGAGATTCAAAGACATTGTTCCAATAGTAGGAACCTTGTTCTTTGGTCCTAGGTTCAAGCCCTGAATTGGAAGAAAATTAACTGAGTTCACTTAGTAAAGATAATTGGTAATTTCACCTAAACATGAGATACTCCCAAACAAAAAGACTTAGAATTGGTTATTCCAGCTACAAACATCTTGAAATACACTACACACAAGTAGCCTAGTCAATAAAGAGAATGAATTGAAATGGACATCAATGATAAAACGAAGATGGCAGTGTATTGATAATTATAGAACAAAATGGTATGGTTTGACTTACAAATATATTTAATGATCCACTGGAACAATCAGTTTTCTGATCAAAGAAGCCAATCCATTACGCTAGAAAGTGCAAAAATTATAAAACGACAACTAGGTAAACAACAAATCATTTGCAAAATCGTTACACTGGCCAAATCTTCTAACGTGGTGATACGGTATTCACAATTATATAACAATATTTGACATATTTAATGACACACTACAACAATCAGTTTTATGATCGAAAAAGCCAATCAATTATATCAGAAAGTGCAAAGATTCCAAAAAAAACAACAAGTAGGGAGTCAACAAATCAATTGCAAAATCGTGAGACTGGCCAAATCTCCTTATATTAGCTGTTTCAGAAATCCCAAAAAAGATCGCATCCCCAACATTAACCATCAAATAGAACCAAGGAAAATTCATATCCCCAACATTAACCAAGTCAATTTACAGATACAATATAGCCATTTCAGTCTGGAACTCGACAGAATCCAGAGATTTTCATAAGCCGAAGAGCCAAGAACAAATTAACATGTGGAAGAAAACCCATCAGCCAGTCAAGGAAATAGAATCCCCCTTGCCCCTTCAATCACAAAGGAATGCATATATATTCTTTAGACATAATAATCCATCTAAAAGAAATAAATAAAGAAAACAGGGTATCATAGATTGAAAATACAAAATACAAACATGAGTGGCGATCAAAAAGTCTCAGAACGAAATTAATAAGATATTCAATGTTTCCCCAAATTAATCACATACCAAGAAATTCCACAAATATTTTCCCAATTTGAAGGGGGAAAAAACCCAACATTCCTCGCATCAAATTCAATCAAAATATTTATTAAAATATGTGTTTGTAAGGGAAATCATAAATTACTGAACACAGAAAAACTATTAAAAAGGGTTAAAAGGCCGATAAAATTAATTAAATGTGTTGACAACACTCACATTGAGGACGGTAAAAGAGATCTCCCAAGGATGAAAGACATTGTCTTTGAAGCCAGAAAGATTGCATACGCTGGAAAACTCCTCCTCCCACTCAACGACGCCGTTTGAACCCACAGTCTCTTCCTTTATAAATACGGAGCTCGAATTTAGAGATAGAAAGTATAAGATTGGATCTAGATACATTGGAAGTCTGTGGATGAAGATGAAGTGCAGGTGATAATTTTGGTATATATTCTCGAGTGACAGAATACGAGTATCGTTGGATGCGTGCGTGAATTATAAAGGGTACCCCACTTGATACATTTAGACACCGGAAAAGCAGCAAGTAGATGACGCCTGCGGGGAGGAGCTCACCGGAACTTTTTAGATCTAGGGTTTAGATCTAGGGCTTAATTAGATCTAAGTTTAGATATATGGTTCTGACCGGAGATAAAGTTGAGATGGACCGGAGAAGACGCCGTGACCGGATTTGGCGCCGGCAGCCTAGATGGGTTTAGATCTAGGTTTTTAGATTTAATGGTTTTGAGAGTTGGATGGGTTTGAAGGTTTTGAGAAGGTTGGAGATGAAATGATTCTGAAATGGGAAAAGGAGGAGACCGATTACTGCGACCCAATTAAAAGAATAATGCGTTTCTCTCCACGCGTTTTGTTTGTGTTTTTCAAGTTCCGTGTCTTTTACATGGACAACGTTTTCTTTAAAAAAACGTTATAACCTTAAAACTAAAAATTGCCCCTTCACAATCCACAACGTTTTGCATATCAATTTACAACATTTTATCAAAAAAACGTTGTGCAAATAAAAACCACAATATTTTTTATAAAAACGTTGTCTATTAAGCGTTATCTATTTACTGTTTTGTAGTAGTGGCGCCCCAACTAAGGCCAAATCCAAGCGCGGCTGCGCCGCGATCGAATCTCAGTTTTTTTAAAAAAACGGGTTTGACCCGACCCACGACTGCTTCTCTTATTTCTTTTTCCCGCTGGGACTCGAACACTTCAAACCCATTCCATATCAGAACCAACTTCTCTCTCTCTTCTTATCTTCTAAATCCAAATCAAATCTTATCATATTCATCTCCATATTTAAATCAAATTCTAAATTACACCAAACCCTAAATCCTATTCCTATCCATCTCCATTCCCTCTCTAATACATATATACATAGCCGACTTCCCCCATCCGAACCCCAATTTCGATTTCTTCAATCATAGAGATCATCAAGGATAGTTTCAGAGCATCGAAGTGGGTTACAAAGGACTTGCAGCGGGTCTATTGAAGTAAGTGTATTAGGGTTTGATATCGCATCAAGTGTAGTTTATTTCAAATTTGGGGGAGAATTTTTATTGTGCATTGGGATTGATCTGATATGGCTTCCAAACGACCACGAGGGGAATCGTCCAGTTCACATGCACACGCTGAGGATGTAGATTTTGATAGGAGTCGGTTTGTTTCGGCTGAGGCGGAGGACTTCTATCACCGGGTTTTGTTGGGCAAGACCTTTGTATTGAAGCGTGGGCTAAGGCCCGACCCAGATTTGGATGGTCAAATGATGAGCATGATCCGAGCGAAGGGTTGGTTGTTGTTTGTTGAAACACCATTGGCAGCCCCGATTTCAGTTGTACAAGAATTCTATGCTGACGCGAAGATTACCAAGGACGGGACTGCTTTTGTGCGGGGTTGTCAGGTGCCATATGATATCCAGAGTATCAACGCCATCTATCACTTGCCTTCTATTCATCAATCTGATCCTGAAAGTTTTCACTCTACGAATTGGGAAACTAAATTGGAGCGAATCAAGAATACTCTGTGCAAGCCTGGTACCGAGTGGACAACAAAGCAAGGGACAGATCAGAAGCTTCACTTCCCTCACACTGCCTTGAGTCACTACGGCAAGGCCTGGTACAGCTTCATTTGTGCCAATCTCATGCCCACCAGGCACCAGAACGACGTGACCAAGGATCGGGCAATTCTGCTATATGGGATAGTGATGGGAAAGTCTGTTAATGTTGGTTATGTGATTCACCAGTCTATTCGTCGTTACCTTCAGGGAGGTACTTCAGGTGGTATCCCGCATGCTTCGGTGATTACCCGCTTATGTTCAGCTGCAGGGGTGGAGTGGGCCGACAGTGAGCCAGTGCAGCTACCGATGAATACCATTGATCACGCGACGATAGCAAAGTATAAGGTGTGGGAAGGAGCCCCGTCGCATGCTCGTGGAGCAGGATTCTTGTTAGGGGACTATTCTGAGAGTGAGGAGGCGTCTGATCAGCCGGTGCCTAAGCCTGAACATCCAGTTAATATCTCGCAGGCTCGATTGGATCGCATGGAGAGGCGTATGACTCGCAAGATGGATGCTATACATTCGAGTATGACCGAGCTTCGTTCGTTTTCCACTCAGCTTTCCGATAGTTTCTCGCAGGTCTTTTCTCAGTTGGGCGTTCAAGTCTAATTTCTGATGTTTGGTGCAGCCTCGACTTATCCGCCTCTGGACACGCCTTTCGATGGGGAGGAGGTAGATGATGCTACTTCGGATTAGGGGAGTTTTTTCTTTCCTTTTCCTTTTCTTTTATTATTTTATCCAATGAGGGCATTGTCTGTTTTAAGTTTGGGGGAGTTCTTTTAGGTTTTTGTTTAGCATGTTTATTGGTTTTGCGCATCATATCTGTTAGTATGTTGGCATATTAGTATCTTGCATAGTTTAGTTTGGTTGTGTTAGGTGCATTTAGTTTGTTTGTATGAATCCAATTGATTAGTTGGTATGATTTTGGCTCGGCCAATGATGAGATGGGTATTATTGTGTTAGCTTGGACAGTTTGAAAGTCGTTAGGGATATAATAGTTTTGATTATGAGGGTAATTATGCCAGTCATAACTTGAGTTTTTGGATTGCACGAATAAATTGATTAATTTGACTGTTGGGGTTCAAAGGGTTGCATAGATTTTTACATGAGAATTGGGTAAAACTTTGATAGGTGAATTAACAAGGAAGGGTAAATAGGGTAAAAGCTGAGTTTGGGGGTTCTTTTAAGGCTAAAAAAAAGAAGAAGAGAAATAAATAAATACAATAAATGCGTTGACTAGTTGGGTTCTGTGGCTTCTATCACTCGGGTAATTAGATCCTTAGGGGTGTCTTAACACCAAGTGCCCTAAAGCCGTTTGGTTTGGGAGTCATTGATTAAACGCTCGCTACATGGGTGATTTTGAAAAGCCTAAGAGCATTGCACAGTCAAGTATAAATACGAGATGGAGCGTAAAACGCACTCGTAGTAGAATAAAGTAGGAATAAAACCTTGATAGAACCTTCATGCTCGGTATTTGCTTAATATTGGCTGGATTTGTTGTATTTGCTTGAATTGAAGTAAAAAGAGAGTATTCTTGTTATAGAGTTGGTTATGTGGCTTTATTTTGAACTTTGGTCAGTTAACTTGATTAATGAGCACACACGCACAACTTGGGCGATGATAGGTATATATTGCTTGATTGGTTGAGATTATTAGTTCCTTGTGACTGGATTTGCTGTTTCAAGCTGTTTATTGATATCTCTGAGGCATACAGTTAACATTCATACTGGCTATTAGTTAGATTCGTAGGCATGCTAGTTTTTAGTGCATTCATGGCATTGTGTTGCATTGTGTTAGTTATTGCATTGCATTGTGTTGCTTGGGGACAAGCAATAGTTTAAGTTTGGGGGAATTTGATGAGTAGGTTTTATGCCTACGAATCGGATACCAATATATGCGAATTATTGTTTATTTCCATGGTTTTCAGTTACTTTTCATGTATTTTGTGTGTTTTTGTAGGTTGCACATGTTGGGATTGCATTGGGCGAGAATTGGACGTTCGAGTGGATGCAGTTGCTGATGTTGCAGGATTTCAGAGCAGCGTGGTCGCGCCCAAAATGAACTGGGTAGCAGCGCGGCCGCGCGTGACGCCAGAGTTAGAAAAAAAATTGCTGCCAGGGTAGCGTGGCCGCGCACCTTGCAAGCTTAATCCAGGCGCGGCCGCGCCGGTTCGAGTGAGGGCAAAATTGACTTTTTAGATGTTTTAATTTGATTTGATTTGATCTTGGTTTTGAAACTTTGTAATTAATTAGGGGTTTTATCAGATACTATAAATAGGTGTTTTCTAGTTGGTAATTGATATCAATTATTAGAAAACCTTAGTTTGGAGCAATTGGAGAAGACTTGAAGCAAGTTGATAGCAAGGAGAAAGCAAGGAGGAGCAGGACAGAGATTGAAGGATTGCTTACAGTGTTTCTTCTCTTTTCTCTCTATTCCAAACTTTTGATGTTATTAAACTTGTGGATGATGAATTCTAGTTTAATTATGAACTAAATATCTTTTAAGGCTATAATGGATCTTAATGCGTAGTTTTGAATAGCATGCTTCTTTGAATATTATGATTAGTTATTTCTGGATTGTCTATTATGGTTTGTGCTGAATTGTTTAATTATCTGCACAATAATTATTGAGATAATCTGTATGAATTTGAGAGATGAAGTATAGATTTAGATCTGACCATAATAGCATGTGATTGTGTTTTCTGCTGTCGATGGAATTCATAATTTGTGATTAGGATAGAGATTTACCTATTCACCACATGTAATCAAAATAGGGAACTTGGGCTTTAAATCCTTTTTAATTGTAATTCACATAGAAATATAGTGAGTTAGTTATCTAGGGTGATAAACTTGAGTCTATCAATTGTGATTTAAGTTAGGTTGTTTATGGAACATTGAAAGATGATCATAAATAGTGATGTGTTCCTGGTTAACAATTCAGAATAACTAGCATAATCCAAAGGGGATCATGTTAAGTAAAATAAAGCATTAAGTGAAGTTATAGTCTTAAGTCTTTAAGAATCTGTTTTCAATTAGTGTTAGTAATTTAATTTAGAATTAATTAGTTAAATTCAAAACATCAAAAATTGTTGATCATTTGTTTACTAGAATAGATTTGATTTAAATTGGGAATTTGTTATTATAGAATCAATTCTTCTCTGTGGGACGATACTCTACTTTCACTTTATTACTTGTGGACTGCGTATACTTGTGTATTTTTGCTAGTATAGATTTTGGCAAACAGATATACCCTAAAGGTCTTAAGGGACATGTCAAAGTATAACTCATCATACACAAGATACTATGATGATCTCAAGTCTAAGGATTACTTGTACTACTATCACTATAGAAATTCCTATTGACACGCGAGTAAAACTCCATTAGGTATTCCTTAGCGAGTCACGTTCAGTGAACTTATTCTCCAATAAGCACCTATATGCTTTCTTTAGTGTCTCCACACAAATGACTATGAGATCAATCACCCTCTTCTTAAGAGCAAGCAACGTATGTACTAATCTATCCGGATTCACTAATCTCCTTTTTAGTAATCCAACGATTAGGAACGATTTTAGTTTGTGAGCTATCTAGAATTTAGATCTCATTAGCATGATCACCATCATGATTCTAAAAGCATTGCTCAAAACTATGGGTTTATCACATTTAATATAACAGCACTATGTAGATAATATAAAATGCCTTTTAAGAAAATCAATTCTTTTATTAATAAATGAATAAGATTACAAAGTATATGCTACATCATATTAAATATGATTGGCTTGTGTCCATACTACTTTCAATCTCCCACTTGCACTAAAGCCAATCGCCATGGTATCTAATACCCATCTTCTCTAAGTGACGATCAAACTGCTGTTGTGTTAAAGCTTTAGTAAATGGATCTGCAATGTTGTCTTGAGAGTCCACATGCTCCAGGGTGACATCTCCTCTTTCAATGATCTCTCTAATCAAATGAAACCGCAGCAACACGTGTTTGGATTTCTGATGAGACCTGGGTTCCTTAGCCTGCGCAACAGCTCCGTTGTTGTCACAGAATAAAGGTACGACTCCTCTAATGCTAGGAACCACTCAAAGTTCAGTTATGAACTTCTTCAACCAAACAGCTTCCTTTGCAGCTTCACTTGCAGCTATGTACTCTGCCTCTGTCACTGAATCAATAACTGTTTTCTGCTTGGAACTCTTCCAACTCACCGCGCCACCATTTAAGGTAAACACATACCCTGAAACGGATTTACTGTCATCTTGGTCCATTTGAAAACTTGAGTCTGTATAGCCCTCTAGTTTCAATTCAGACCCACCATAGACAAGAAATACATCCTTAGTTCTTCTCAAGTACTTTAGGATATTTTTCACTGCCTTCCAGTGCTCTTCTCCTAGATTCGACTGATGTCTGCTTGTTACACTAAGTGCATGAGCAACATCTGGTCTAGTACATATCATACCGTACATGATAAATCCTATTGCTGAAGCATAAGGAATCTTACTCATACGGTCTCTCTCCTCAGGTGTCTTTGGGGCCTGTTTCTTGGAGAGATGTATTCTATGGCTCATCGTCATGAGACCTCTCTTGGAATCTTCCATGCTAAACTTCTTTAGCATCGAGTCAATGTACTTTCCTTGGGTCAAGCCCAACATCCTTTTAGATCTATCTCTATAGATTTTTATCCCCAAAATATAGGATGCCTCACTCAAGTCCTTCATGGAGAAGTGTTTAGATAACCAAATTTTAATCGACTGTATCATAGGAACATCATTCCCTATCAGTAATATATCATCAACATATAATACAAGGAATGAAACAGCGCTCCCACTAACCTTCTTGTACACACAAGGTTCATCCTCATTTTTGATAAAATCAAACCTTTTGATTATCTCATCAAAATGGATGTTCCATCTTCGAGAAGCTTGCTTCAATCCATAAATGCATCGTTGTAGCTTACAGACTTGGTTTGTTCCAACCGTTGAAACAAAACCCTCTGGCTATATCATATATACATTCTCCTCAAGCTCTCTATTGAGGAAGGCCGTTTTCACGTCCATTTGCTAGATCTCGTAGTCATAATAAGCTGCAATTACAAGCAAAATCCGAATGGATTTGAGCATAGCTACTGGTGAAAAGGTTTCATCATAGTCAACTCCTTGTCTTTGTTTGAAACCTTTTGCAACCAGTCGGGCCTTATAGGTCTCTACCTTGCCCTCTGCTCCAGTCTTTCTCTTAAAGACCCATTTACACCCAATAGGCTTAATGCCCTCAGGTGGTGAAACCAAAGTCCATACTTGGTTTTCATACATGGAGTCAATCTCGGATTTCAAGGCTTCTAGCCATTTCTCTGAGTCTTCACTACTCATAGCCTCTTCGTAAGTCAATGGATCATCATCATCTATGATGCGTACCTCATCATCATCCTCTATGATGAATCCATACCTATCAGGTATCTTCAGTACTCTTCCAGATTTACGAATAGGTAGTGGTATAGTAGGTTCTTTTACTTGGTCAGGTACCTGACTTTGATCCGTAGTATTTTGTGGTTCTTGAACTTCTTCAAGATATATCTTACTCCCACTGACCCCTTCAAGGATAAACTCCTTTTCCATGAAGGCAGGGTGTTTCGCAACAAACACCTTTTGATCAGTAGGAAGATAGAAATAATACCCTGATGTTTCTTTACGGTATCCCACAAATCTACATTTGTCGGATCTAGTCTTCAGCTTATCATGCTCAAACCTTTTGACATAAGTTGAACAACCCCAAGTCTTAATATGCTTAAGATTTGGTTTCCTCCCTGTCCATATCTCATATAGGGTCTTTGGGACGGATTTGGTAGGTACCTTGTTAAGTAGGTATGCAGCTGATTCTAGGGCATAACCCCAGAAGGATACTGGAAGGTCGGTAAAACTCATCATGGAACGAACCATGTCCAACAATGTTCGATTTCTCCTTTTTAGATACACCATTCAACTGTGGCGTCCCTGCTGGAGTCCATTGTGAGATTTTACCATTTTCTTTGAGATAACTTACAAACTCATTGGTTAAGTATTCACCTCCTCGATCTGATCAAAGAATCTTAATACTCTTACCAGTTTGCTTCTCTACTTCACTTCTGAATTCTTTGAACTTTTCAAACGATTCATATTTGTATTTCATTAAATACACATATCCAAATCTAGAATGATCATCAGTGAAAGTAATAAAATAAGAATACCCTCCTCGTGCATTCGTTGTCATAGGTCCACATACGTCTCTGTGTACCAACACTAACAACTCTGTAACTCTTTCTCCTTTTCCACTAAAAGGAGATTTAGTCATCTTACCCATGAGACAAGATTCACAAGTTGGATATGATTCGTAATCAGATAGCTCTAAAAGCCCATCTTTATACAATTTGGCTAATCTTGTTTTATTGATATGACCGAGTCTACAGTGCCACATAAAGGTATAATTAACATCATCTCTTTTTATCTTCTTACTTTGTTCAATTTGAAGTATATTTTCATACAAGTCAAGTATGTAAAGTCCATTCAGTAGATTGCCAACACCATATAAAACATTTTTATTATAAATATAACAACTGTTGCTCTTTATTATAATATCAAAACCATCCATATCCAATACAGAAATTGAAATAATGTTTCTAATGAGTGTTGGAACGTAATAACAATTATTTAAACTAATGAACTTGCTCGAAGGCAGTGCTAAACAATAAGTCCCTACAGCTAATGCAGCAACCTTTGCTCCATTTCCCACTTGTAGGACGACTTCATCCTTGTTCAGCTTTCTACTTCTGCTTAGTCCCTGCATATTATTACATATGTGAGAACTACAGCCGGTATCCAATACCCAAGTAGAATTTTGACTTTCAGAAAAAAATTAATTTCAATCATGAACAAACCTAGATCGGAAGTCGAAGCTTCTCCAAGCTTCTTTTGGTTCGCAAGATACTCCTTGCAGTTCCTCTTCCAGTGTCCCGGCTTATTACAATGGTAGTAAATTCCTTAGCTATCTGGACCAGGTTTCTTTTAATCCTTTCTCTTCGCCTTGCCCTTAGCCTTCTTGTTTTTCTTCTTTTCAGAAGATACCTTGGGCCTCTTCCTTTTCTTGGAAGAATCATCCACTAGTAAGACTTGGTTCTTGTTGGATGAGAAGTGACTTTCAGCAATTTTCAGCATGTTAAGTAACTCAGGCAAGCTAACGTCCAACTTATTAATGTGAAAATTCACAACAAATTGTGAGAAGGTGTCCGGGAGTGACTGCAAGATCAAATATTGACTTAACTCCCCATCCATCACGAACCCAAGTTGTCCAAGCTGTTCAATCAGATTGATCATCTTAAGGACATGAGTCTCAACAGCAGTGCCCTCGGTCATACGAGATCGAAAGAGCTCCTTAGATATCTGATATCTAGCAGTCCTACTTTGCTCACCATACAACTTTTTGAGGTGCAGCAATATAGTAGGAGCATCCATAGTTTCATGCTGACGCTGAAGCTCGTTACACATGTATGCGAGCATGATGCATTGAACCAGGATTGCATCATCTTGCTACTTTCTGAAAGTAGCAATCTCTTCCTCAGAGGCTGTTTCTGCAACACTTACAGGGACTGGCGAATTTAGGACATAAGAAATCTTTTCAGCAGTGAGAACAATTCTCAGATTCCTTAACCAGTCCGTGTAATTCGGTCCGGTCAGTTTGTTAGCATCAAGTATGCTACGCAGTGAGTATGCTATGCAGTGATAGTGAGTTTGACATTTTTAAATTCTGCTTGTGAAATTAGATAATATTTTATCATAAATTCATTTAATTAATTACCAAAATAAATTAGGTCTTTATTTTAAATTGGTATCTCTCACTTTTTCATCAAACTATATTACCCTCATAATATTGTTCGACAATTCTAATTAAATATTTGCTAGTGAGACTAAGGATCTCATTTCAAATGTATATAGCCTTGTGGTGACACAACAAACGATATATAAATAAATAGGTAGACAACTATTGTCAATTACATCACTATGTAACTCCTTTTATTTTGCCTCTTAGATTATTTTGATCAAGTGGTGATACATCCGAATCAAAATTATCGAAGTTAAGTCCAACCTAGCACTTCCATATATGTGAAGAGAAAAATACCGTCCTTGTGGTAACACAACAAAACAGTAATGTTCAATTCCTTAATAAGCATCAAATGTGATAATGCAACATCTTAAATATTTAATACTTATCTTGTGGTGACACAACAAACTCATATTAAATATTTAATACTCTATTGCTTTACCATGCTAGAAGGCGACATTCGATATTCCAAATATCTTTGAACGCTTAGGACTTAATATAATTTCTTTGAGGGGTTTGTAATTATTAGTCTCATCTTGTTTAGCGCGCATGCACATATATATATAAAATACGCGTCATATTATTTAACATGCGAAGCATGTTGTATAATATATAATATACATATAGTAAACATGCACATATATAATACTATATTCTACCCGGATTGATTATGGACTTTTATTCTAGTTTGGTTCACTAGAGCCACCAAGTGAACCAAAAGGTCAAACCTAGGGTGCAAGAATAAAATTTAAATATAGCTGTTACATTTAAACCCGGGCTCCATTACAAACGGGTCTTCATGCGCTCCTTGCTCCTTTGTCTCCAATTCTTCAAAATTAATTCCAACTAGTCCTATTACAAAAACTATTTACAATAAATAGAAACCTTGATCAGCAGTCAATGGGAAGTACATAGGAGGGAGATAGAATATACATTAAGAAAAATTAGAATAAGACGAGATACGCAGACCCCATTTATAAAAACCCATACATTCAAGCATCCTCTAAAATAATTCCAATCACACATTAGTCAATAGTCCATAATCAATCCCTAGTTACTATTATACATATCTCTATATGTATCAATAAATAACATTCATCTCATGAATAATAAAACCATTTCATATATGCATTGATATCAATTAATGGGCAAAACTTTTATTTTAATCAAAAACCAAATCCAAATTAAACTCCTTTAATTTTATCAATCTGAAATCCTATTCCAGATAAAATAAACATCTTTATTTTTTTAACTTATATCAATTAAATAAACCATTTATTTTAATTGAAGGAAAAATTATTTTTCGGAATCTGCTGACCGGCGCAGCTACGCCAGAATGAACTGGGAAACGGCGCAACTGCGCTGAACCCCAGAAACGACTTTCTGGGTTTGGGCGCAGCTGCGCTCCAGAATGAACTGGAGCCGGCGCAGCTACGCCGCGTAGCAGATTCAGAAAAAGTAGATTCTGCCCAAAAATTTCGATCTAGTCGCATACCAAACACACATAGAATCATCAAAATCGATAATTAGCATAAGATTAGGCTCTGATACCACTGTTAGGTTTGTATATGATGCGAACATGCAATCAAATTACATAAATAGAGTGGAAGCGCGATAAAATCAGATTTTTAAAATTTTATACAAACTATCACCATGATCAATCTATGTGCTCAATTAACGATATAAACGAAAGAGAAAGAGAATAAGAATTATACCCTCGTAGATCAAAGCTTCCTCGGGAACAAGTTCAACTCCTAGTCCTTCGTGTTCTCCTCGAATTCCACCGATGAGATTCCTTCCTTTGATCAACGTTAGCCACCCAAGTGTTTGGCCTCTAGAGGTGATCCACCAAGGAAGAATAGTTATTCAAGAAGATGGGTGTTGGCAAAACCCTAGTTTCTATCTCTATAAAAATTGTAAGTACTCTCCACAATCTAATGCAAGAATGTGTAACCCTAATCTATGATAAGACTCCTCTTATTTATAGATGTAGGAATAACCCTTCCCTAAACTATTTAGGATTAGGGTTTCTATTATAATTAAATTCCTTTAATTAATTATGTTGCTAATCCAATTAGGAATTAATAGGAGAGTACTTCTATTAATTAATTCCCAATCCCTATTAGGAATTAAATAATAGTAATAGTAATAATAATAATAAGACTCCTCTCATTAATTTATATTCAATATTTCCAAAATATTAAATAATAAATATTAAGCTATTTAATTTATTCTATCTTCATAGACTAAATTAAATACACTAAACTTATTATTACAATTATGCCATTTACTTCTTAAATAAATATTTTCCTTTTTGCGGTGTGATCCTTTAGGTTCTCCATATTAAACCGGTTGTGAATAAACCAATTAGAACAATTCTAATCTTATTTAAATAAATAAATTAAACTATTTAATTCATTTAAATAAATAATATTTATTCTACAATAAGGGTAAGCCCCCTTAGCGATCAACGACTTTCCAGATAATATAGATTTCAATATTAATCACAAAAGAACCTTTCAGTGCATAGTTACTATACAATTCAATCCTTCTACCATACAATGTTCCAATTAAATATAAGACATGGATTTACTGTCAAGTCTTATTTTATTTAATTATATGTATTTCGATTTCCAAATGCACAACTCTAAATAATGCAAATTAAAACTCCTTTCTAATTTCATTTTGCCTTGGCCAAGGACTACTGAGTTGTCATTTATCGAATCACATAGGACATTCACATCTTTTACTAGACGTGGTAGATTCTTTGTTGATCATTCATTTATCTCCATGTACAAGTTATTATGCCCAATCATACCCTTTGATATACCCTAAAGGTCTTAAGGGACATGTCAAAGTATAACTCATCATACACAAGATACTATGATGATCTCAAGTCCAAGGATCACTTGTACTACTATCACTATAGGAATTCCTATTGACAGGCGAGTAAAACTCCATTAAGTATTTCTTAGCGAGTCACGTTTAGTGAACTGACTCTCCAATAAGCACCTATATACTTGCTTTAGTGTCTCCATACAAATGATTATGAGATCAATCATCCTCTTCTTAAGAGCAAGCAACGTATGTACTAATCTATCCGGATTCACTAATCCCCTTTTTAGTAATCCAACGATTAGGAACGATTTTAGTTTGTGAGCTATCTAGAATTTAGATCTCATTAGCATGATCACCATCATGATTCTAAAAGCATTACTCAAAACTATGGGTTTATCACATTTAATATAACAGCACTATGTAGATAATATAAAATGCCTTTTAAGAAAATCAATTCTTTTATTAATAAATGAATAAGATTACAAAGTATATGCTACATCATATCAAATATGATTGGCTTGTGTGCATACTACTTTCAATCACATGTCCAAGAAATTGCACTCGCTCTATCCAAAATTCACATTTTGAAAACTTAGCGTGCAACTTCTTTCTTCTTAATGCTTCCAATGTCGCCTTCAAATGTTCTGCATGCTTTTCCTTGGTTTTGGAATATATTAGAATATCATCGATGAATACTACTACAAACTTATCTAAAAATGGCTTAACCACCCTGTTCATTAAGTCCATGAATGTTGCAGGAGCATTCGTTAGACCAAACGACATCACCAGAAACTCGTAGTGGCCATAACGAATCCTAAATGCTGTCTTCGGTACATCTTCCTTCCTCACCTTTAACTGATGATAACCACTTCTCAAATCTATCTTCGAGAAATACCCAGCTCCTTTTAATTGATCAAACAAGTCGTCGATCCTTCGCAACGGGTATTTATTTTTAATCGTGACCTTGTTCAACTCTCTATAATCAATGCAAAGTCGCATTGATCCATCCTTCTTCTTAACAAATAATACTGGCGCTCCCCACGACGATACACTCGGCTGAATATTCTTCTTATCTAAAAGTTCTTGCTGTTGTACCATCAATTTTTTCATCTCTACTGGAGCCATACGGTACGGAGCTTTCGATATCGGGGTGGTTCCTGGCACCAAATTGATTACAAATTCCACTTCCCTATCTGGCGAAAGTCCTGGCAAATCGTCTGGAAAAACGTCTATAAAGTCTCTTACGACAGGTATCTTTTCTAATTTCAAACTCTCTTTTCGTGTATCGACTATATAGGCTAAGTATCCCACACACCCTTGTCTCAACAACTTCCTGGCTTGCATCATCGTCAGACAACTCGCTTGCCTAGGCGACTTGCTGCCATAAAATACTACTTTTGACGGAGTCATAAGGTTAATACGTTTCTTTTAGCAATCAATTATCGCCCCATAATTGAATAACCAATCCATTCCCAAAATAACGTCAAATTCCCCAAGTTTGATTGGGATCAGATCTACAGTCATCACGTTTCCCTTAATGCCCACTTTACAATTCTTGCATATGTACCTAACAGGAACTACCTCTCTATTCACAATTTCTATGTTCAAAGGGTAATCGAATTCCTCCTTACGCAAATCTAAATTCTTAGCAAAGTCATCGGATATAAATGAACAAGTAGCACCCGAATCAAACAATACATAAGCTTCTATATTATTGATCGGAATGATACCTGACACCACGTCACTAGACTGCACGACATCTTGCACGTTCATGTTGAAAGTCCTGGCGGTAGGTCGGTCTGTTGGTGCTGATCCAGTTATGGTTAACGTGCTACCACCACTGTTTCCCCTATTTCCTCTTGTTCCTGCTCCTCCTGCTGCCTTCTTGGGGCAATCCCTAGCCAGATGATCCTTTGATCCGCAAGTGAAGCAAGCACCCTTCTTTGGATTCGGATAATTCGGTGCTATGTGACCCTCTTGACCGCAATTGTAGCAAACCTTCTTCCCCTTCAGGCATATCCCCACGTGATTCTTTCCACATGTAACACACGTTTCCACTTTCTTCTTCTGACCTCCCTGTTGATTCCTAGCAGATCCATTGTCATTCCACTTTCTCTTTTGGTTGTGACCACTACTGTTACTACCACTCGCTTTGTTATTCTCATTTTCACCTTCTTCTTCTTCTGCTCCTGGTTATACTTAGTCAGAGCATCGCTCCCACCTTCTGCGATAATCGTCTTTTCCAAAACTCCGGCAAAAGATTTTAATTGGAATATTGACACCTTGCTGTACAACCACAACTTCAACCCCTGTTCAAATCTCATTGCCTTCCTTTCATCGGTATTCACCTGGTAGGTTATGAACCTAGCCAACTCGTTGAACTTCGCAGCGTATTCCGGTACAGTCATGGTACCCTGCTTCAGCTCCAGGAATTGAATCTCCATCTAATTATGCGAGCTTGTTGGAAAGTACATTTCAAAGAACATTTCCTTAAACATATCCTATGCGATTACACCCTGACCTCCTCGAACCTTATTCGCTTGCCACCAGTAGCTGGCCTCTAACTTAAGCATGAACGTTGCAAATGCAGTCTTTTGGTCATCACTAACCCTATCAACGTCAAACACTTTCTCCATTTCTATCACCCAGGTTTGGGCTTCGATCGGGTTCAGGGAACCCCTAAACTCTGGCGGTCCTACCGCTTTGAAATCCTTAAATGATGTAACTGGTGGAGTTTGCGGTTGATTCGCAAGTGCTCCAACTAGAAGATTCACCAATTGCTGTATAGGATTAGCATTGGCGTCATTGTTGTTATTGTTAGTAGAGTTTTCTTGAACTTGTTGACGTGGTTGGCGTCTCGACGGCATTTTCTGTTTAAGAATATGCGCTTATTAGATCATTACTCAATCTCTTAAGTGTTTAATACTTAACTCAAACAATTCAGGTGTAACACCTAACACATAACATCTTCAAATAAACTTGATATTTCATTCATTCAAAAGTCTTAAACACAGAAAGATAGCATCACTGCTATTTACATCAACTATCCTGAGATCAAAGAATCTTTAGGATTTAATAATCATATTCCATCGTTTATAGCCATGCTAGAATTTACATTACTAACTACCATAAATATTTACATATTTTTCAATACGTTTCCTATCACGGCCTGCTAAGGCGTTGAACTGCCTTCTTGCGTTCTTCCTCCATGATACGGAACATCATCCTGAGATCCAATAAATACCATGGCAAGTCCTCGAACTGAACTGGATAGTGGAGAACTCGATCCTGGGCCCTATCAATCGCTGTCTCAAAAGTATAGTCTGTCTCTTCAATCTTAGCCTTCTTTGCCCGTTCGCCTTCTTCAAAAATTTCTGCGCGTCGAGCGGTATTCATCCAGGCGTCTTCTGTCCTAGCATGTTCCGCCGACTCTTCACTTAGATCATCCTTCAATTTCTTAATTTCAAGCTTCATCTTCTCATTCTCGACTAACAATTCTTCCTTCTGACTCTCTGCCTGAACTAGCTTCCATTTCACGTCTCCAAGACGTATATCTAGATCCTCAATTTTCTTGTTCTTCTGTTTTATAGCAGTCTGGCATCTATTTGCCAGTCTTTGCAAATCTCTGACTCTATCCTGTAACTCTATGGTACGGTCATACCATGCATCGTACATCTCAACATTGATAGAGGTAAGGGGTACCTTCTTGGGATCCTCATCATCCTCCTCAGCCTCTACCTCTACCTCTTCAGAATCCTCTTTTAGATCAAACTCAGGCTCATGCTCCTGACCCACCACAGTGATCAATGGAGATGGCTCTCTCTATATCAACTGCTCCCGGATAACATGAATATCACGGGGCTCCTCCTCTCTGGCTACTCGAGGCTCAACCTCTCTAGGCTGACTGAATCCTCCAACATCCGACATCCTGACAACAAAGTTTAAGTTTTAATTAATACTCGGTACTACTCGCGACACATAGGTTGTTAACACATAAGCACATAACACATAAAGTCGTTTATTATCTTTAATAAATTCCTTAATTCATTCCTTAACACTCGATAAGAGTTTATCACCACTATATTTTCTGTCTCCTAAAAGGCTAAACCCTAAGGTTTTCCCCACCTAAGGTTCATAACCTACAACTCTGATACCAACCTGTGACACCCTCAAATCCGGGTACTTTATTCCCACGGGATTTGGTGTTCACTATCCAATTAAATCACATCACATCTAACTACCCATTCAAATATAAATGAAAACTCTTAATAGAAATAGAGATCTCCCATTAAAGGGTTACAATATCTTAATAACATCAATCCCAGGTCATCTAACCTTAAACAAAACATCAATGCGGAAACATAACATAAATATCGTAAGTCTATTACATAACATCTTTCAATAAATTACACAAGTCTTCATCACTTGTTTGCTTTGCCTTTGCCCTTATTAGTGGATTATTAGGTTTGTATATAACGCAAACATACAATCAAATTACATATATGGGGCGGAAGCGCGATAAAACGGATTTTAAAATTTTAATACAAACCATCACCATGATCTATCCTTGTGTTCAATTATCAATTATACGAAAGAGAAAGAGGATAAGAATTATACCCTCGTAGATCAAAGCTTCTTCAGGTACAAGTTCAACTCCTAGTCCTTCGTGTTCTCCTCGAATTCCACCGATGAGATTCCTTCCTTTGATCAACATCAGCCACCCAAGTATTTGGCCTCTAGAGATGATCCACCAAGGAAGAATAGGTATTCAAGAAGTTGGGTGTTGACAAAACCCTAGTTTCTATCTCTATAGAAATTGCAAGTACTCTCCACAATCTAATGCAAGAGTGTGTAACCCCAATCTATGATAAGACTCCTCTTATTTATAGATGTAGGAATAACTCTTCCCTAAACTATTTAGGATTAGGGTTTCTATTATAATTAAACTCCTTTAATTAATTATGCTCCTAATCCAATTAAAATTTCATGTGAGAGTACTTCTATTAATTAATTCTCAATCCCTATTAGAATTAAATAATAGTAATAGTAATAATAATAATAAGACTCCTCTTATTAATTTATATTCAATATTTCCAAAATATTAAATAATAAATATTAAGCTATTTAATTTATTCTATCTCCATAGACTAAATTAAATACACTTAACTTATTATTACAATTATGCCATTTACTTCTTAAATAAATATTTTTCTTTTTGCGGTGTGACCCTTTAGGTTCTCCATATTAAACCGGTTGTGAATAAATCAATTAGAACAATTCTAATCTTATTTAAATAAATAAATTAAACTATTTAATTCATTTAAATAAATAATATTCATTCTACAATAAGGGTAAGCCCCCTTAGCGATCAACGACTTTCCAGATAATATAGATTTCAACATTAATCACAAAAGAACCTTTAAGTACATAGTTACAGTACAATTCAATCCTTCTACCATACAATGTCCCAATTAAATATAAGACATGGATTTACTGTCAAGTCTTATTTTATTTAATTATATGTATTTCGATTCTCAAATGCACAACTCTAAATAATGCAAATTAGGGACTCCTTTCTAATTTCATTCTGCCTTGGCCAAGGACTACTGAGTTGTCATTTATCGAATCACATAGGACATTCACATCTTTTACTAGACGTGGTAGATTCTTTTTTGATCATTCATCTATCTCCATGTACAACTTATTATACCCAATCATAACCTTTGATATACCCTAAAGGTCTTAAGGGACATGTCAAAGTATAACTCATCATACACAAGATACTATGATGATCTCAAGTCCAAGGATCACTTATACTACTATCACTATAGGAATTCCTATTGACAGGCGAGTAAAACTCCATTAGGTATTCCTTAGCGAGTCACGTTCAGTGAACTTATTCTCCAATAAGCACCTACATACTTGATTTAGTGTCTCCACACAAATGATTATGAGATCAATCATTCTCTTCTTAAGAGCAAGCAACGTATGTACTAATCTATCCGGATTCACTAATCCCCTTTTTAGTAATCCAACGATTAAGAATGATTTTAGTTTGTGAGCTATCTAGAATTTAGATCTCATTAGCATGATCACCATCATGATTCTAAAAGCATTGTTCAAAACTATGGGTTTATCACATTTAATATAACAACATTATGTAGATAATATAAAATGCCTTTTAAGAAAATTAATTCTTTTATTAATAAATGAATAAGATTACAAAGTATATGCTACATCATATCAAATATGATTGCCTTGTGTGCAAACTACTTTCAATCACATGTCCAAGAAATTGCACTCGCTCTATCCAGAATTCACATTTTGAAAACTTAGCGTACAACTTCTCTCTTCTTAATGCTTCCAATGTCGCCTTCAAATGTTCTGCATGCTTTTCCTTGGTTTTGGAATATATTAGAATATCATCGATGAATACTACTACAAACTTATCCAAAAATGGTTTAACCACCATGTTCATTAAGTCCATGAATGTTGTAGGAGCATTCGTTAGACCAAACGACCTCACCAGAAACTCGTAGTGACCATAACGAGTACTGAACGCTGTCTTCGGTACATCTTCCTTCCTCACCTTTAACTGATGATAACCACTTCTCAAATCTATCTTCGAGAAATACCTAGCTCCTTTTAATTGACCAAACAAGTTGTCGATCCTTAGCAACGGGTATTTATTTTTAATCGTGACCTTGTTCAATTCTCTATAATCAATGCAAAGTCGCATCGATCCATCCTTCTTCTTGACAAATAATACCGACGCTCCCCACGACGATACACTCGGCTGAATCTACTTCTTGTCTAAAAGTTCTTGCAGTTGTACCATCAATTCTTTCATCTCTACTGGAGCCATACAGTATGGAGCTTTCGATATCGGGGCGGTTTCTGGCACCAAATCGATTACAAATTTCACTTCCCTATCTGGCGAAAGTCCTGGCAAATCGTCTGTAAAAACATCTATAAAGTCTCTTACGACAGGTATCTCTTCTAATTTCGGACTCTCTTTTCGAGTATCGACTATGTAGGCTAAGTATCCCACACACCCTTGTCTCAACAACTTCCTAGCCTGCATCATCGTCAGACAACTCGCTTGCCTAGGCGACTTGCTGCCATAAAATACTACTTTTGACGGAGTCATAAGGTTAATACGTTTCTTTTGGCAATCAATTATCGCCCCATAATTGAATAACCTGAAAGTAGTATGCACACAAGCCAATCATATTTGATATGATGTAGCATATACTTTGTAATCTTATTCATTTATTAATAAAAGAATTGATTTTCTTAAAAGCCATTTTACATTATCTACATAGTGTTGATATATTAAATGTGATAAACCCATAGTTTTGAGCAATGCTTTTAGAATCATGATGGTGATCATGCTAATGAGATCTAAATTCAAGATAGCTCACAAACTAAAATTGTTCCTAATCGTTGGATTACTACTTTGGGGATTAGTGAATCCGGATAGATTAGTACATACGTTGCTTGCTCTTAGGAAGAGGATGATTGATCTCATAATCATTTGTGTGAAGACACTAAAATAAGTATGTAGGTGCTTATTGGAGAATAAGTTCACTGAACGTGGCTCGCTAAGGAATACCTAATGGAGTTTTACTCACCTGTCAATAGTAATTCCTCTAGTGATAGTAGTACAAATGATACTTGGACTTGAGATCATCATAGTATCTTGTGTATGATGAGTTATACTTTGACATGTCCCTTAACACCTTTAGGGTATATCAAAGGGTATGATTGGGTATAATAAGTTCTGCATGGAGATAGGTGAATGATCAACAAAGAATCTACCACGTCTAGTAGAAGATGTGAATGTCCTATGTGATTCGAGAAATGACAACTCAGTAGTCCTTGGCCAAGGCAGAATAAAATTAGAAAGGAGTTTCTAATTTGCATTATTTAGAGTTGTGCATTTGGAAATCGAAATACATATAATTAAATAAAATAAGACTTGACAGTAAATCCATGTCTTATATTTAATTAGGACATTGTATGGTAGAAGGATTGAATTATACAGTAACTATTTACTCAAAGGTTCTTTTGTGATTGATGTTGAAATCTATATTATCTGGAAAGTCGTTGATCGCTAAGGGGGCTTACACTTATTGTAGAATAAATATTATTTATTTAAATAAATTAAATAGTTTAATTTATTTATTTAAATAAGATTAGAATTGTTCTAATTGATTTATTCACAACCGGTTTAATATGGAGAACCTAAAGGGTCACAATGCAAAAGGAAAATATTTATTTAAGAAGTAAATGGCATAATTATAATAATAAGTTAAGTGTATTTAATTTAGTCTATGGAGATAGAATAAATTAAATAGCTTAATATTTATTATTTAATATTTTGAAAATATTAAATATAAATTAATAAGAGGAGTATTATTATTATTATTACTATTACTATTACTATTACTTAATTCCTAATAGGGATTGAGATTTAATTAATAGAACTATTATTTATTTCCTAATAGGGATTGGGAATTAATTAATAAAAGTAATCTCTCACGAATTCCTAATTGGATTAGGAGCATAATTAATTAAAGGAGTTTAATTAGAATATAAACCCTAATCCTAAATAGTTTAGGGAAGGGTTTTCCTACATCTATAAATAAGAGGAGTCTTATCATAGATTAGGGTTACACACTCTTGCATTAGATTGTGGAGAGTACTTACAATTTCTATAGAGATAGAAACTAGGGTTTTGCCAAATACCCACCTTCTTGAATACTTGTTCTTCCTTGGTGGATTACCTCTAGAGGCCAAACACTTGGGTGGCTAACGTTGATCAAAGGAAGGAATCACACCATATCATTTGAGGAGAACACGAAGGACTAGGAGTTGAACTTGTACCCGAGGAAGCTTTGTTCTACGAGGGTATAATTCTTATTCTCTTTCTCTTTCGTTTATATCGTTAATTGAGCACATTGATCGATCATGGTGATGGTTTGTATAAAATTTTAAAATCCATTTTATCGCGCTTCCGCTCTATTTATGTAATTTGATTGCATGCTCGTGTTATATATAAACCTAACAGTGGTATCAGAGCCTAATCATGTGCTAATTATCGATCTTGATGATTCCATGTACGAATTGATATGCGAAACGTTCGAATTTTTGGGCAAGAAATTTTTTTTCTGATTCTGCGTCGCGGCGCGGCCGCGCCGCTTCCAGTTCATTTTGGAGCGCGGTTGCGCCCGAACCCAGAAAAACGTTTCCTGGGGTGCAGCGCGGCCGCGCCGCTCCTAGTTCAATTTGGAGCGCGGCCGCGCCGGTATGCAGAATTTGAAAATTTTTGTTTTTCTCAATTAACATAAATGGTTTATTTAATTGATAAAAGTTTAAAATAAAGATGTTTATTTTATCTGAAATATGATTTCAGATTGCTAAAATTAAAGGAGTTTAATTTGGATTTAGTTTTTGATTAAAATAAAAGAGTTTATTTTGTTTCAAAACTAAATATTAGCAAAACTTTTGCCCATTAATTGATATCAATGCATATATGTAATGGATTTATTATTCATGAGATGAATGTTATTTATTGATACATATAGAGATATGTATGATAATAAATAGGGATTGATTATGGACTATTGACCAATGTGAGATTGGATTTATTTTAGTGGATGCTTGAATGAATGGGTTTTATAAATGGGGTCTGCGTACCTCGTCTTCTGTAACGAATGCAATTTTTGTGATTGAATAAAAATATTTATTGAATTATATAAATATTTTTATTAATTTATTGAGCTAAATAAATAATTTATTAAGTTTTTGTGAAATGGGTATACGTTAAGTTTAATAGTGTTAATGTTATTTGAATGTGATTTGTTATCTTTATTCTAATTTAATTCAATAATTAAATTAGATGATGAAAATGTTTATTTGAATAAATGATTTATTTGAATAATATAATTCATTTGGTGTTATTGTTATTGGTTAAATAAATTTATTATTTAAGTTAGTAAGGTTTAATTGAATTTATTTAATAATAAGTTCAATTAAATTAGAAGTGTGACATTTAAAACTATATGTTATAATGATTTATTAAAATAAATGGAAGGAGTTTTAATTTAGTTTTTCCAAACAAGGCCTTGTGACCTTTGGTTGGAAATTATGGATTATTCTATTTTAATTTAGCCAAACAAGCCTTAGAGGCTTTTGAATTGTGTAACTGATGATTTAATTGGTAAATATACGTTCCATCAGTTTTTATTTTGCTTGTCAGTTGATTAAAAGAAAAGAAAATACAGAGTTTAAAAAAAGAGAAGGAAGAAAAACAGAGAAGAAGAGAAGAATAGTTTAACAGAGAATAGAGAGAAAATTGAGAATTGAGAAAGAGCTTGTGATTGTAAAGAATTCACCAAGTTCTTACAACAATAGAAGGTATAATTCCTTTTTCCTCTTTGTTTTATTCTACTGTATATAGTTTTAGTTACTGTACGTGAATTCAATTGCTAAAATATATGAATTATTGGATATACTTGTTGGTAAGCATGCATTGGTTAATTATATGGTGTTTATAAGTTAATTTTAAGGTTTCAATCCATGAAAGCATGCTTTGGAATATAACTTGTAATTTTTACAGAGTTTATTTCATATATGGTATATATATATATTTATGAAATTGGTGTTCAAATTTGGTTATTAATTGGTTAATTGATAATTGTTTATGATTATATGATGAAAAAAAAGAATAATGCAAGAAGAATGGTTTTAATTGGTTGAAAAATGAATTTACAAAGCTTGATTTCATGAAAATGGTCAAAACTTGAATAAATTGTTTAACAGTGAAATTATTGGGTTTAAATTGGTTGTTTATGTGTTAGAATGATTAAAATGTTTAGTAAACATGTTGGGTAAATGTTTTATATTATATATGATGTCTGGGTATATTTAATTGGTGTATTGGATGGTAGAATTCGGAAAATTTGGCCAAATTTGGCCTAAGTTTTCACTGTTTCGCGAACTGGGAAGACGACAACAGAGTCTACCGCCCCGGCGGTAGAAATACTCTGTGTTCCTCGCCCCGGCGGCAGCTTCGCCCCGGCGAAAAATTTGTTAAGCATAACTTCGCCCTGGCGACATATTTGTTAAGAAATCCACCGCCGCGGCGGTGGAACAGTAATAAAAAAAATATATTATTAAAAATTATTAAATTGTTTTGTGGTTTTGTTAAGTTGCTTTATGCATGTCTAAAGCATGTATTAAAGCATTAAGTGACCAATGAATTGCCAAGATGATTGTTAAGCTAGTACTTGTTGACTATGGTATGCTAAATGAGATGTTATAATAAAATGAGATAAAGAGCAAGCCTAAAATGCTTTTAATCTTGTGACTAATTATGTTACCATTTTATAATTAAATGTATAGGTTGTTTAAGGATCGTGAATTACTTAAATTTGTAATCTACGCTTGAGGCAAGTTTTCCTCCCTTAAACTTGAAAATTATTTATAGCAAGTTGTTCTTCCCTTTTAACTTATTAATTTATTCAAAGCAAGTTTATTTATATTGAGCAAGCTTATTGACCTTAGCTTATCGATATTCAAGCAAGGTTACTATCATGTTATGTACTTAAGCTTTATTCCAATCATTGTTTGTTATTCAAATTTCGAGTATAGTTTCTATTGAGCAAACTTATTTGATGAATTAGACTAGCAAACCCTTATTGATTCAGCTAGTCCTTAGTTGATGAACTATTTCAAAGACTTAGAATATTTTCTATACTTGTTCCAAGCCAAGTTCCTTTTGGTACGGATTCAGACGATAAACTGAGATGAACAACCCTAATATAGGGGATTACTTACGCGACAACGTTAAAATATTTGTGCACAATACATTGTACAAAGGGCTGATCCCCCTGAGTACGAGATGATGGTCCATAGTCTATATGACTGTTAAAGGTTACAGTAAAAATACTTGTTAACCTAGGACATAGTTCGAGGTCTTGTGACCCTCAGATATAATTTCTAAATCTTGAAATCTATTTTTCCTTGAATCGAGCATTCAAACGAGCTTTTAGACTTTGATCATTTATTGACTGAGATTCAGAAAACTATTATTCCTCAGTTGAAATCCATTTCATTTAAATATTATTGTTATCGTACTTGTAAGCAATTGTTTGCTCACTCTTGCAATAATTATTGTAGCTAAGCCAGAAAAGCAGGACGAGCCGTCCACGAGTAAAGGAAAGGGCAAATAGTAGAAGTAGCTTAAGACTTGTTGTCTATTTGATGTTTTATGTAACAAGACTTGTTTAAATTATATTCTATTCCGCATTGATGTATTAAGGTTAAGATAACCTGGGTTTTGATTGTTTAATAGTTTGGTGATGTAACCCATTTTGGGAAGATGTTTCTTTAAGTTTATTTTAATTGTCATTTTATTGGGTAGTTAGTTATGAATGAATGTTATAGTGAACACCAAATCAGTGGGAATTAAGTACCTGGATTTGGGGGTGTCACATCTTCTCTAATTTTTTCTTAATGTAAATTCTATCTCTCTCCTATGTACTTCCCCTTGACTGCTGATCAAAGTTTCTATTTACTTGAAATAGTTTATGTAATAGGACTAGTTAGAATTATTTTGAAGAATTGGAGACAAAGCAGCAAGGAGCGCTTGAAGACCCGTTTGTAATGGAGCCCGAGTTTAAATATAATAGTTGTATTTAAATTTAATTCTTGCACCCTAGGTTTGACCTTTTGGTTCACTTGGTGGCTCTAGTGAACCAAACTAGAATAAAAGTCCATAATCAATCAATCCGGGTAGAATATAGTATTCTATATGTGCATGCTTACTATATATATATATATTATATATTATCTAACACGCTTCGCATGTAAAATAATATGACGCGTATTATATATATATATATATATATATATATATGTGTGTGTGTGTGTGTGTGTGTGTGTGTGCATGCGCGCTAAACAAGATGAGACTAATAATAACAAACCCCTCAAAGTAATATATTAAGTCCTAAGCGTTCAAAGATATTTGGAATATCGAACGTCGCCTTCTAGCATGGTAAAACAATAGAGTATTAAATGTTTAATATGGGTTTGTTGTGTCACCACAAGGAAAGTATTAAATATTTAAGATGTTACTTTATCACATGTGATGCTTATAAATAGACTGAACGATGTTATTTTGTTGTGTCACCACAAGGACAGTGTTTTTCTTTCGAATATATGGAAGTGCTAGGATGGACTTAACTTGGATAATTTTGATTCGGATGTGTCACCACTTGATCAAAATAATCTAAGAGGCAAAATATAAGGAGTTACATAGAGATGTAATTGACAATAGTTGTCTACCTATTTATTTATATATCGTTTGTTGTGTCACCACAAGGCTATATACATTTGAAATGGGATCCTTAATCTCACTAGCAAATCTTTAATTAGAATTGTTGAACTATATAATGAGGGTAATATAGTTTGATGACAAAGTGAGAGATACAAATTTAAAATAAAGACCTAATTTATTTTGGTAATTAATTAAATGAATGTATGTTAAAATGTTGTCTATTTCACATGCAGAATTTAAAAATGTCAAACTCACTATCACTGCGTAGCATACTTGATGCTAACAAACTGACCGGACCGAATTACACGGACTGGTTAAGGAATCTGAGAATTGTTCTCACTACTGAAAAGATTTCTTATGTCCTAAATTCGCCAGTCCCTGCAAGTGTTGCAGAAACAGCCTCTGAGGAAGAGATTGCTACTTCCACAAAGTGGCAAGATGATGCAATCTTGACTCAATGCATCATGCTCGCATCCATGAGTAAGGAGCTTCAACGTCAGCATGAAACTATGGATGCTCCTACTATATTGATGCATCTCAAAGAGTTGTATGGTGAGCAAAGTAGGACTGCTAGATATCAGATATCTAAGGAGCTCTTCCGATCTCGTATGACCGAGGGCACTGCCGTTGAAACTCATGTTCTTAAGATGATCAATTTGATTGAACAACTTGGACAGCTTGGGTTCGTGATGGATGGGGAGTTAAGTCAAGATTTGATCTTGCAGTCACTCCCAGACACCTTCTCACAATTTGTTGTGAATTTTCACATGAATAAGTTGGACGTCAGCTTGCCTGAGTTACTTAACATGCTGAAAACTGCTGAAGGTCACTTCTCATCCAACAAGAACCTAGTTTTAATGGTGGATGATTCTTCCAAGAAAAGGAAGAGGCCCAAGGTATCTTCTGAAAAGAAGAAAAACAAGAAGGCTAAGGGCAAGGCGAAGAGAAAGGATAAAAAGAAACCTGATCCAGATAGCAAAGGAATTTGCTACCATTGCAATAAGCCGGGACATTGGAGAGGAACTGCAAGGAGTATCTTGCAGACCAAAACAAGTTTGGAGAAGCTTCGACTTTTGATCTAGGTTTGTTCATGATTGAAATTAATTTTTCTGGAAGCCAAAATTCTACTTGGGTATTGGATACCGGCTGTAGTTCTCACATACGTAATAATGTGCAGGGACTAAGCAGAAGTAGAAAGCTGGTGTAGACACCCAAATTTTGCGCTTCGTACACTAACCGTGACAGGAGGGCGAAATCGTCAAATGAACCGGCCTGTGAGAGCGAGGGATGCACAAGTGCGAACACTCAACGCCACCGCAACAATTTGCAAATCAAAACCGACGTGACAGCAGGGCCGTCCGAAATGAGCATGCCCGAACGATGTCGCACGTCTCCCAGTGATTCCCGGACTACAAAATACAAACCTGTCGGCGAAAACCGATGTCACGACACGCGAATCGAGGTGCGGCACGAAATTCGAGAAAATCAGCCCACCCGGCCGCGGATTGATCTGCGGCCAAACGATTAAAATAATGGTGGTGCGCACGGGACTCGAAACCAGGAAACCAGCTGAGTGCGATGAGGGGTGGGCCAGCCAGCCGCAGATCTATCTGCGGCCAGCCGCAGATCTATCTGCGGCTGCCCTAAAGCAGCCTATTTCAGCTCAGTTTCTTCATTTCATCCAAGAGGGAGAGCAGCAGCAGCAGCGGCGGAAAAAGAAAGAAAAGAAGGAGAAAACAGCAAGAAAAATAGAGAGAAAAGGGAGAAAATAGTGAGGAATTGTATCCATTTGTGAGATTATATATCATATATTTTCTACTCTACTCAATATACAAGTTCATACAATTTGTAAGGATCATTTGCAAGGTGAAAAACCCTTGTTATAGCATTTTGTTATACCATTTTTGGTAAGCTTTTGTCATCCGAATTATATTAAATGTAGTTATTCTTGTATATTGTTGTGGATCCATGGATTGAGGGTTATTAGTGAGGGTTCCAAATGGAACGAAATTCCTCCTAATGGCCCGATGATATCCATTTGGTGAATTTTTAGCTCGTTGTAATGATGTATTGTGCATAGATTGTTTAGATTGCTATTCTTAGGATCTTGTGGGTGTGTAGCGATTTTGGATGTGAGCCTAGGAGCGCGACCCCGTGGTCCAAATCCGATGATGGACATCTATTGATATATGTAATAAATTCGATGTATCTTTCATTGTAAATATGTAATCGTCGGGCCTTAAAACGACGCCAAGGCGAGAATCGTATTTAAGGCCCCGAAATAGTGAAACTTGCGATTGTAGGCGTTTGGGGTTATTTTGATGGCTTACATGCCCATGAATAGCCCCGACGCGTGTTTATGCTTGATTTGATTTATGACACGAAATTGATTTCAAAGCTAAATGATAAGATTTTCATAAAATCAATCAAAGTAGGATATTAGAATCACGAGGTTAAAATTTGAGAAATGTTAATGAATGTCGATTCCTATCTAACGAGAAAGCTAAAGAAAATCGTTTTCAAACATCACAAAAAATGATTTTATAAATAAATGGCGTTTTATTAAACCGTTGTGCATAGGGTTAAAGAGATTCTAGAAGTTGCCCATTATTTGAGTTACGAAAGCAACGTATAGATCTCGATTCCTATTTAGACGAAGGTTTAAAACTCTCGTTTTGCCAAAACGACACTCAATGAAAATCTCATAGTTTTGGACAATTAAAATCAAACCTTTCTCATAAAGAATAAAGCTTTCTCGTGTATACCGAAAAGACATTCCGAAGCGTTCTCAAATTAAAACACGATTTTCCCTAAAATCCAAATGACTCTTTCATACAAATTCCCCACAACATTCACATAGGCACGCACACACACACACACATACACATACACATTCATGAATTAAAGGATAGGAAAGCATCAAGATTGCGGTAACCGTGTTTCACGGAAGTCGAGGGGTGCCTAACACCTTCCCCTCACTTAAGCAAGCCCCCGAACTCTATGAATCTCGATTCGCAGACCAATTAATTCGGAGTCACACATGAGCCAGCGATTTATAAAAAAAACGAAAACTCGGATGAGTTGGTACATCCATTTCAAATATACCAACTGGCGACTCTGGTTAATTGGCTCATCATAAAAACGATCTTTCAAAACCCCGTCGACATCAATGCCGACCTTTTCCAAAGAATCATTAAATCAAAAGGCTAAAATAGGAAAAGGACGAGAGGAGAAAAACCCGGCGTCGACAGCTGGACAAGGATGAAGTCGTCCTACGAGTGGGAAATGGAGCAAAGGTTGCTGCATTAGCTGTAGGGACTTATCGTTTAGCACTGCCTTAGGGCAAGTTCATTAGTTTAAATAATTGTTATTATGTTCCGACACTCATTAGAAACATTATTTCAATTTCTGTATTGGATATGGATGGCTTTGATATTATAATAAAGAACAACAGTTGTTCTATTTATAATAAAAATGTTTTATATGGTGTTGGGAACTTACTGAATGGACTATACATACTTGACTTGCATGAAAATATACTTTAAATTGAACAAACTAATAAAAGAAAAAGAGATGGTGTTAATTATACCTTTATGTGGCACTGTAGACTCGGTCATATCAATGAAACAAGATTATCCAAGTTGCATAAAGATGGGCTTTTAGAGCTATCTGATTACGAATCATATCCAACTTGTGAATCTTGTCTCATGGGTAAGATGACTAAATCCCCTTTTAGTGGAAAAGGAGAAAGAGTTACAGAGTTGTTAGCATTGGTACACACAGACGTATATGGACCTATGACAACGAATGCACGAGGAGGGTATTCTTATTTTATTAATTTTACTGATGATCATTCTAGATTTGGATATGTGTATTTAATGAAATACAAATCTGAATCGTTTGAAAAGTTCAAAGAATTCAGAAGTGAAGTAGAGAAGCAAACTGGTAAGAGTATGAAGATTCTTCGATCGGATCGAGGAGGGGAATACTTGACCAATGAGTTTCTCAATTGTCTCAAAGAAAATGGTATAATCTCACAATGGACTCCACCAGGAACGCCACAGTTGAATGGTGTATCTGAAAGGAGAAATCGAACATTGTTGGACACGGTTCATTCCATGATGAGTTTTACCGACCTTCTAGTATCCTTCTGGGGTTATGCCCTAGAATCGGCTGCATACCTACTTAACAAGGTACCTACCAAATCCGTCCCAAAGACCCCATATGAGATATGGATAGGGAGGAAACCAAATCTTAAGCATGTTAAGACTTGGGGTTGTCTAGCTTATGTCAAAAGGTTTGAGCATGATAAGCTGAAGACTAGATCCGACAAATGTAGATTCATGGGATACCCTAAAGAAACATCAGGGTATTATTTCTATCATCCTACTGATCAAAAGGTGTTTGTTGCGAAACACGCTGTCTTCTTGGAAAAGGAGTTTATCCTTGAAGGGGTCAGTGGGAGTAAGATATATCTTGAAGAAGTTCAAGAACCACAAAATACTACGGCTCAAAGTCAGGTACCTGACCAAGTAGAAGAACCTACTGTACCACTACCTATTCGTAAATCTGGAAGAGTACCGAAGATACCTGATAGGTATGGATTCATCATAGAGGATGATGATGAGGTACGCATCACAGATGATGATGATCCATTAACTTACGAAGAGGCTATGAGTAGTGAAGACTCAGAGAAATGGCTAGAAGTCATGAAATTCAAGATGGACTCCATGTATGAAAACCATGTATGGACTTTGGTTTCACCACCTGAGGGCATTAAGCCTATTGGGTGTAAATGGGTCTTTAAGAGAAAGACTGGAGCGGATGGCAAGGTAGAGACCTATAAGGCCCGACTGGTTGCAAAAGGTTTCAAACAAAGACAAGGAGTTGACTATGATGAAACCTTCTTACCAGTAGCTATGCTCAAGTCCATTCGGATTTTGCTTGCAATTGCAGCTTATTATAACTACGAGATCTGGCAAATGGACGTGAAAACGGCCTTCCTCAATGGAGAGCTTGAGGAGAATGTATATATGATTCATTCCTTGTATTATATGTTGATGACATATTACTGATAGGGAATGATGTTCCTATGCTACAGCCGATCAAACTTTGGTTATCTAAACACTTCTCCATGAAGGACTTGGTTGAGGCATCCTATATTTTGGGGATAAAGATCTATAGAGATAGATCTAAAAGGATGTTGGGCTTGACCCAAGGAAAGTACATTGACTCGATGCTAAAGAAGTTTAGCATGGAAGATTCCAAGAGAGGTCTCATGACGATGAGCCATGGAATACATCTCTCCAAGAAACAGGCCCCAAAGACACCTGAGGAGAGAGACCGGATGAGTAAGATTCCTTATGCTTCCGCAATAGGATCTATCATGTATGGTATGATATGTACTAGACCAGATGTCGCTCATGCACTTATTGTGACGAGCAGATATCAGTCGAATCCAGGAGAAGAGCACTGGAAGGCTGTGAAAAACATCCTAAAGTACTTGAGAAGAACTAAGGATGTATTTCTTGTCTACGGTGGGTCTGAATTGAAACTAGAGGGATATACAGACTCAAGTTTTCAAACGGACCAAGATGACTATAAATCCATTTCAGGGTATGTGTTTACCTTAAACGGTGGCGCAGTGAGTTGGAAGAGTTCCAAGCAGCAAACAGTAGTTGATTCAGTGACAGAGGCAGAGTACATAGCTGCAAGTGAAGCTACAAAGGAAGCTGTTTGGATGAAGAAGTTCATAACTAAACTTGGAGTGGTTCCTAGCATTAGAGGAACCATACCTTTATTCTGTGACAACACCGGAGCTGTTGCGCAGGCTAAAGAACCCAGGTCTCATCAGAAATCCAAACATGTGTTGCGGCGGTTTCATTTGATTAGAGAGATCATTGAAAGAGGAGATGTCACTCTGGAGCGTGTGGACTCTCAAGACAACATTGCAGATCCATTTACTAAAGCTTTAAGTCAACAGCAGTTTGATCATCACTTAGAGAAGATGGGTATTAGATACCATGGCGATTGGCTTTAGTGCAAGTGGGAGATTGAAAGTAGTATGCACACAAGCCAATCATATTTGATATGATGTAGCATATACTTTGTAATCTTATTCATTTATTAATAAAAGAATTGATTTTCTTAAAAGGCATTTTACATTATCTATATAGTGTTGTTATATTAAATGTGATAAACCCATAGTTTTGAGCAATGCTTTTAGAATCATGATGGTGATCATGCTAATGAGATCTAAATTCAAGATAGCTCACAAACTAAAATTGTTCCTAATCGTTGGATTACTACTTTGGGGATTAGTGAATCCGGATAGATTAGTACATACATTGCTTGCTCTTAAGAAGAGGATGATTGATCTCATAATCATTTGTGTGGAGACACTAAAGCAAGCATATAGGTGCTTATTGGAGAATAAGTTCACTGAACGTGGCTCGCTAAGGAATACCTAATGGAGTTTTATTCACCTGTCAATAGAAATTTCTCTAGTGATAGTAGTACAAGTGATCCTTGGACTTGAGATCATCATAGTATCTTGTGTATGATGAGTTATACTTTGACATGTCCCTTAAGACCTTTAGGGTATATCAAAGGGTATGATTGGGTATAATAAGTTGTGCATGGAGATAGGTGAATGATCAACAAAGAATCTACCACGTTGATAAGTGGGTTTCATACCTACTTATTGGATACTATTTTGTTTCATTTGTTGCTTATCTAATAGCTATCTAGTGTAATTTCATGCATTTTTCCCTCTCTTTCGGTTTTTGATTCACTATTCTCATTATACGGCTTTTGCATAGTTTTTGGTAAATTTGGCTCGGGATGTTGTGCATTTGTGGATGGGAGCTATTTGATTGTTTGTTGATTGTGCAGTACTTGAGAGTAGAGAAATTATGCAACAGCAGCACTTCAGCAAACTGGCAGCCGGCGCAGCTGCGCCCCTCCTATTCATTCCCTGCCCCCGGCGCAGCTGCGCCCCTTTTACAAAGGACGCCGGCGCAGCTGCGCCTGTCGCCAGCCAGCCATGCAGCACGTTCCATCCAGCGAAGCAGCATTATCAGAAAATGGAGTGGTGCCTGATTTTGAGGATTCAGTGGGTTTGAACTTTATTAGTGGGAATCATAATAAGTCAAAATAAGACAATTCATGCATGCATTATTAGCCAATTTTGGAATTCAATTTGTAGCTCTTATCCTACACGAAAATTAGAATAGTTTACTGCATGTTAGCTTCAAACTTGGAAACAACCAGCTGAGCACAATTTGCATTTGGGAACTGAAGAATGGAGCTAAATGGATGCTGAATTGGAGATTGGGAGCAAGGAATCAACTATCTACACAACTTGGAAAATCATCAGAAGTTGCAGAACAGAAACAGGGAGCTTGAATATTTTCCGTTTTTGATTAATTTTCGTATTCTGTAATTATGATGATGAACCAATTGTGCATGATGAATTTTATTATTGTTATTATGAACTAAACTTAATTCTTGGGATTATAATGGATCTTTTGCATTACTAAGAATTGCAATGCTTCCTTATTTTTGCTAGTTGGTTATGAAATGAATGTCTAGCATAATTTATACTTCATGTTTAATTGCTTGATCACCAATTACTGTGATAATTTATATGGAATTGAGAAAGGAAATATAAATTTAGATCTAATTATGCTAGCATATGTTCATAATCTTTACATTCCTCGTAAAATTATTATTCGTGCTTAGGATAGAGATATACCGAAGCACCATGTGTGGTCATTTGAAAACTTGTTCTTAAACCCTTTTGATTGTAATTCACATAGAAATATAGTGCGTTAGTCATCTAGGGAGTTCACATTCACTCTATCAATTGTGGATTTAGTGTGATACGGATATGGTGCATCTAGAGATGGTCATATTTCACTTTCGTGTTTTCGACCAACATTCTATAGTAATCAATTAGCAACAATAGGAAGCATGCCAATCTAAGTATGTATTAAGTGAAATTGTAATCCCAAGCCCATAAAATCTGCATTTTTACAACCAAATTTATTCTAATTGTTTCATTAGTAATCGTTAGATTATTTCATCACTAAAATCGCTTGTTTAAAGAGACCGAACTAATTATAAAATCGGTGTTTGTAGTCATAAATGCAATTCAATTCCTCGTGGGATCGATACTTTACTTACTTCATATTACTTGTGGATCACGTGCACTTGCGTGTATGAGTTTTATTTGTTATACATACAAATATCCCAACACACGTCTAGTAAAAGATGTGAATAAAAGATGTGAATGTCCTTTGTGATTCGAGAAATGACAACTCAGTAGTCCTTGGCCAAGGCAGAATAAAATTAGAAAGGAGTTTCTAGTTTGCATTATTTAGAGTTGTGCATTTGGGAATCGAAATACATATAATTAAATAAAATAAGACCTGACAGTAAATCCATGTCTTATATTTAATTGGGACATTGTATGGTAGAAGGATTGAATTGTACGGTAACTATTACTCAAAGGTTCTTTTGTGAATGATGTTGAAATCTATATTATCTGGAAAGTCGTTGATATAGATTTCAACATTAATCACAAAAGAACTTTGAGTAAATAGTTACCGTACAATTCAATCCTTCTACCATACAATGTCCCAATTAAATATAAGACATGGATTTACTGTCAAGTCTTATTTTATTTAATTATATGCATTTCGATTCCCAAATGCACAACTCTAAATAATGCAAATTAGAAACTCCTTTCTAATTTTATTCTGCCTTGGCCAAGGACTACTGAGTTGTCATTTATCGAATCACATAGGATATTCACATCTTTTACTAGACGTGGTAGATTCTTTGTTGATCATTCACCTATCTCCATGCACAACTTATTATACCCAATCATACCCTTTGATATACCCCAAAGGTCTTAAGGGACATGTCAAAGTATAACTCATCATACACAAGATACTATGATGATCTCAAGTCCAAGGATCACTTGTACTACTATCACTAGAGGAATTCCTATTGAATTCCTCTAGTGATAGGGCGAGTAAAACTCCATTAGGTATTCCTTAGCGAGTCACGTTCAGTGAACATATTCTCTAATAAGCACCTACATACTTGCTTTAGTGTCTCCACACAAATGATTATGAGATCAATCATCCTCTTCCTAAGAGCAAACAACGTATGTACTAATTTATCCGGATTCACTAATTCCCAATTTAGTAATCCAACGATTAGGAATAATTTTAGTTTGTGAGCTATCTAGAATTTAGATCTCATTAGCATGATCATCATCATGATTCCAAAAGCATTGCTCAAAACTATGGGTTTATCACATTTAATATAACAGCACCATGTAGATAATATAAAATGCCTTTTAAGAAAATCAATTCTTTTATTAATAAATGAATAAGATTACAAAGTATATGCTACATCATATGAAATATGATTGGCTTGTGTGCATACTACTTTCAATCTCCCACTTGCACTAAAGCCAATCGCCATGGTATCTAATACCCATCTTCTCTAAGTGACGATCAAACTGTTGTTGAGTTAAAGCTTTAGTAAATGGATCTGCAATGTTGTCTTGAGAGTCCACATGTTCCAGGGTGACATCTCCTCTTTTAATGATCTCTCTAATCAAATGAAACCGCCGCAACACGTGTTTGGATTTCTGATAGGACCTGGGTTCCTTAGCCTGCGCAACAGCTCCAGTGTTGTCACAAAATAAAGGTATGGCTCCTCTAATGCTAGGAACCACTCCAAGTTTAGTTATGAACTTCTTCATCCAAACATCTTCCTTTGCAGCTTCACTTGCAGCTATGTACTCTGCCTCTGTCACTGAATCAGCAACTGTTTGCTGCTTGGAACTCTTCCAACTCACTGCGCCACCGTTTAAGGTAAACACATACCCTAAAACGGATTTATAGTCATCTTGGTCTGTTTGAAAACTTGAGTCTGTATAGCCCTCTAGTTTCAATTCAGACCCACCGTAGACAAGAAATACATCGTTAGTTCTTCTCAAGTACTTTAGGATGTTTTTCACAGCCTTCCAGTGCTCTTCTCCTGGATTCGACTGATATCTGCTTGTTACACTAAGTGCATGAGCGACATCTAGTCTAGTACATATCATACCGTACATGATAGATCCTATTGCTGAAGCATAAGGAATCTTACTCATTCGGTTTCTCTCCTCAGGTATCTTTGGGGCCTGTTTCTTGGAGAGATGTATTCCATGGCTCATCGGCATGAGACCTCTCTTGGAATCTTCCATGCTAAACCTCTTTAGCATCGATTCAATGTACTTTCCTTGGGTCAAGCCAAGCATCCTTTTAGATCTATCTCTATAGATCTTTATCCCCAAAATATAGGATGCCTCACCCAAGTCCTTCATGGAGAAGTGTTTAGATAACCAAATTTTGATCGACTGTAGCATAGGAACATCATTCCCTATCAGTAATATGTCATCAACATATAATACAAGGAATGAAACAGCGCTCCCACTAACCTTTTTGTACACACATGGTTCATCCTCATTTTTGATAAAATCAAACCTTTTGATTATCTCATCAAAACGGATGTTCCATCTTCGAGAAGCTTGCTTCAATCCATAAATGGATCTTTGTAGCTTACAGACTTGGTTTGTTCCAACCGTTGAAACCAAACCCTCTGGCTGTATCATATATACATTCTCCTCAAGCTCTCCATTGAGGAAGGCCGTTTTCACGTCCATTTGCCAGATCTCGTAGTCATAATAAGCTGCAATTGCAAGCAAAATCCGAATGGACTTGAGCATAGCTATTGGTGAGAAGGTTTCATCATAGTCAATTCCTTGTCTTTGTTTGAAACCTTTTGCAATCAGTCGGTCCTTATAGGTCTCTACCTTGCCATCTGCTCCAGTCTTTATCCTAAAGACCCATTTACACCTAATAGGCTTAATGCCCTCAGGTGGTGAAACCAAAGTTCATACTTGGTTTTCATACATGGAGTCCATCTCGGATTTCATGGCTTCTTGCCATTTTTCTGAGTCTTCACTACTCATAGCCTCTTCGTAAGTCAATGGATCATCATCATCCTCTATGATGAATCCATACCTATCAGGTATCTTCGGTACTCTTCCAGATTTACGAATAGGTAGTGGTACAGTAGGTTCTTCTACTTGGTCAGGTACCTGACTTTGATCCGTAGTATTTTGTGGTTCTTGAACTTCTTCAAGATATATCTTACTCCCACTGACCCCTTCAAGGATAAACTCCTTTTCCAAGAAGGCAGCGTGTTTCGCAATAAACACCTTTTGATCAGTCAGGTGATAGAAATAATACCCTAATGTTTCTTTAGGGTATCCCACAAATCTACACTTGTCGGATCTAGTCTCCAACTTATCTTGCTCAAACCTTTTGACATAAGCTGGACAACCCCAAGTCTTAACATGCTTAAGATTTGGTTTCCTCCCTGTCCATATCTCATACGGGGTCTTTAGGACGGATTTGGTAGGTACCTTGTTAAGTAGGTATGCAGCCGATTCTAGGGCATAACACCAGAAGGATACTAGAAGGTCGGTAAAACTCATCATGGATCGAACCATGTCCAACAATGTTCGATTTCTCCTTTCAGATACACCATTCAACTGTGGCGTCCCTGGTGGAGTCCATTGTGAGATTATACCATTTTCTTTGAGACAATTGAGAAACTCATTGGTTAAGTATTCCCCTCCTCGATCCGATCGAAGAATCTTCATACTCTTACCAGTTTGCTTCTCTACTTCACTTCTGAATTCTTTGAACTTTTCAAACAATTCAGATTTGTATTTCATTAAATACACATATCCAAATCTAGAATGATCATCAGTGAAAGTAATAAAATAAGAATACCCTCCTCGTGCATTCGTTGTCATAGGTCCACATACGTATGTGTGTACTAATGCTAACAACTCTGTAACTCTTTCTCCTTTTCCACTAAAAGGGGATTTAGTCATCTTACCCATGACACAAGATTCACAAGTTGGATATGATTCGTAATCAGATAGCTCTAAAAGCCCATCTTTATGCAACTTGGATAATCTTGTTTCATTGATATGACCAAGTCTACAGTGCCACATAAAGGTATAATTAACATCATCTCTTTTTCTTTTCTTAGTTTGTTCAATTTGAAGTATATTTTCATGCAAGTCAAGTATGTATAGTCCATTCAGTAAGTTCCCAACACCATATAAAACATTTTTATTATAAATAGAACAACTGTTGTTCTTTATTATAATATCAAAACCATCCATATCCAATACAGAAATTGAAATAATGTTTCTAATGAGTGTCGGAACATAATAACAATTATTTAAACTAATGAACTTGCCCGAAGGCAGTGCTAAACGATAAATCCCTACAGCTAATGCAGCAACCTTTGCTCCATTTCCCACTCGTAGGATGACTTTATCCTTGTCCAGCTTTCTACTTCTGCTTAGTCCCTGCACATTATTACATATGTGAGAACTACAGCCGGTATCCAATACCCAAGTAGAATTTTGACTTTCAGAAAAATTAATTTCAATCATGAACAAACCTAGATCGGAAGTCGAAGCTTCTCTAAGCCTCTTTTGGTCCGCAAGATACTCCTTGCAGTTCCTCTTCCAGTGTCCCGGCTTATTGCAATTGTAGCAAATTCCTTTGCTATCTGGATCAGGTTTCTTTTTATCCTTCCTCTTCGCCTTGCCCTTAGCCTTCTTATTTTTCTTCTTTTCAGAAGATACCTTGGGCCTCTTCCTTTTCTTGGAAGAATCATCCACTAGTAAGACTTGGTTCTTGTTGGATGAGAAGTGACCTTCAGCAGTTTTCAACATGTTAAGTAACTCAGGCAAGCTGACGTCCAACTTATTCATATGAAAATTCACAACAAATTGTGAGAAGGTGTCCGGGAGTGACTGCAAGATCAAATCTTGACTTAACTCCCCATCCATCACGAACCCAAACTGTCCAAGCTGTTCAATCAGATTGATCATCTTAAGGACATGAGTCTCAACAGCAGTGCCCTCGGTCATACGAGATCGGAAGAGCTCCTTAGATATCTAATATCTAGCAGTCCTACTTTGCTCACCATACAACTCTTTGAGATGCAGCAATATAGTAGGAGCATCCATAGTTTCATGCTGACGTTGAAGCTCGTTACTCATGGATGCGAGCATGATACATTAAGCCAAGATTGCATCATCTTGCCACTTTCTTAAAGTATCAATCTCTTCCTCAGAGGCTGTTTCTGCAACACTTGCAGGGACTGACGAATTTAGGACATAAGAAATCTTTTCAGCAGTGAGAATAATTCTCAGATTCCTTAACCAGTCCGTGTAATTCGGTCCGGTCAGTTTGTTAGCATCAAGTATGCTACACAGTGATAGTGAGTTTGACATTTTTAAATTCTGCATGTGAAATAGACAACATTTTAGCATACATTCAATTTATTAATTATCAAAATAAATTAGGTCTTTATTTTAAATTGGTATCTCCCACTATTTTCATCAAACTATATTACCCTCATTATATAGTTCGGCAATTCTAATTAAAGATTTGCTAGTGAGATTAAGGATCCCATTTCAAATGTATATAGCCTTGTGGTGACACAACAAGCGATATATAAATAAATAGGTAAACAACTATTGTCAATTACATCACTATGTAACTCCTTGTATTTTGCCTCTTAGATTATTTTGATCAAGTGGTGACACATCCGAATCAAAATTATCCAAGTTAAGTCCAACCTAGCACTTCCATATATTCGAAAGAAAAACACTGTCCTTGTGGTGACACAACAAAACAACATCGTTCAGTCTATTTATAAGCATCAAATGTGATAAAGCAACATCTTAAATATTTAATACTTGCCTTGTGGTGACACAACAAACTCATATTAAATATTTAATACTCTATTGTTTTACCATGCTAGAAGGCGACGTTCGATATTCCAAATATCTTTGAACGCTTAGGACTTAATATATTACTTTGAGGGGTTTGTTATTATTAGTCTCATCTTATTTAGCGCGCATGCACATATATATATAAAATACGCGTCATATTATTTAACATGCGAAGCATTTTGTATAATATATAATATATATATAGTAAACATGCACATATAGAATACTATATTCTACCCGGATTGATTATGGACTTTTATTCTAGTTTGGTTCACTAGAGCCACCAAGTGAACCAAAAGGTCAAACCTAGGGTGCAAGAATTAAATTTAAATATAACTATTACATTTAAACCCGGGCTCCATTACAAACGGGTCTTCAAGCGCTCCTTGCTCCTTTGTCTCCAATTCTTCAAAATTAATTCTAATTAGTCCTATTACAGAAACTATTTACAATAAATAGAAATCTTGATCAGCAGTCAAGGGGAAGTACATAGGAGGGAGATAGAATTTACATTAAGAAAAAATTAGAGAAGACGAGGTACGCAGACCCCATTTATAAAACCCATACATTCAAGCATCCACTAAAATAAATCCAATCACACATTGGTCAATAGTCCATAATCAATCCCTATTTATTATCATACATATCTGTATATGTATCAATAAATAACATTCATCCCATGAATAATAAAACCATTCCATATATGCATTGATATCAATTAATGGGCAAAAGTTTTGCTACTATTTAGTTTTGAAACAAAATAAACTCTTTTATTTTAATCAAAAACCAAATCCAAATTAAACTCCTTTAATTTCAGCAATCTGAAATCCTATTCCAGATAAAATAAACTCTTTTATTTTAACCTTTTATCAATTAAATAAACAATTTATTTTAATTGAGAAAAATAAAAAAAAATTTCAAAGTCTGGACACCGGCGCGGCCGCGCTCCATTTTGAACTAGGAGCAGCGCAGCCACGCTACACCCCCAGAAACGTTTTCTGGGTTAGGGCGCGGCCGCGCTCCAGAATGAACTGGAAGCGGCGCGGCCGCGCCGCGACGCAGATTCAGAAAAAAAATTCTTCAGCCCAAAATCCGATCGTATCGCATATCAATTCATACATGGAATCATCAAGATAGATAATTAGCACATGATTAGGCTCTGATAATACTGTTAGGTTTGTATATAACGCGAGCATGCAATCAAATTACATAAATAGAGCGGAAGCGCGATAAAACAGATTTTAAAATTTTATACAAACCATCACCATGATCGATCAATGTGCTCAATTAACGATATAAACGAAAGAGAAAAAGAATAAGAAATTATACCCTCGTAGAACAAAGCTTCCTCGGGTACAAGTTCAACTCCTAGTCCTTCGTGTTCTCCTCGAATGCTACAGTGTGATTCCTTCCTTTGATCAACGTTAGCCACCCAAGTGTTTGGCCTCTAGAGGTGATCCACCAAGGAAGAACAAGTATTCAAGAAGTTGGGTATTTTGGCAAAAACCCTAGTTTCTATCTCTATAGAAATTGTGAGTACTCTCCACAATCTAATGCAAGAGTGTGTAACCCTAATCTATGATAAGACTCTTCTTATTTATAGATGTAGGAATAACCCTTCCCTAAACTATTTAGGATTAGGGTTTATATTCTAATTAAACTCCTTTAATTAATTATGCTCCTAATCCAATTAGGAATTCGTGAGAGAGTACTTCTATTAATTATTTCCTAATCCCTATTAGGAAATAAATAATAGCTCTATTAATTAATTCTCAATCCCTATTAGGAATTGAATAATAGTAATAGTAATAATAATAATAAGACTCCTCTTATTAATTTATATTTAATATTTCCAAAATATTAAATAATATATATTAAGCTATTTAATTTATTCTATCTCCATAGACTAAATTAAATACACTTAATGATGAGTAGGTTTTATACCTACGAATTGGATACCATTTGATTGCACTATTGTTAATTTCCTTAAGTCATAGTTACTTTTCATGTGTTGTTTTTGTGTTTGTGTAGGCACTTTGCATTTGGAACCAAAGTGGTGGGGATGGAGTGTTGAAGCAGGAAAGTTAAGAAAATTTTGCAAGTTGCTGAGCACCTGCGCGGGCGCGCAGGATTTACATTGGGAGGCAGCGCGGGCGCGCTTGATGTCAGGTTGACTATCTGTGCTGGGGTGCTACGCGAGCGCGCTGGGTTTGTACTGTGGCTTGGCGCGGGCGCGCTAGTGCGTGTTGACTGAGTTAATTGTTAGTGTTTTAAAACAGAGTTTGATGTGTAATTGGATTTGGTTCTCTTTAATTAATTAGGGTTTTTATCAGATACTATAAGTAGGTGTTTTCTAGTTGGTAATGGATTTTATCTATGATTAGAAAACCCTAGTTTGGAGCAATTAGAGAAGACTGGAAGCGAGTTGAGAACAAGGAAAAAGAAAGGAGGAGCAGGACAGAGATTGAAGGATTGCTTACAGTGTTTCTTCTCTTTACTCTCTATTCTAAACTTTTTGATGTTATTAAACTTGTGGATGATGAATTCTAGTTTATTTATGAACTAAATTTCTTTTAAGGCTATAATGGATCTTAATGCGTAGTTTTGAATAGCATGTTTCTTTGAATATTATGATTAGTTATTTCTGGATTGTCTATTATGGTTTGTGCTGAATTACTTAATTATCTGGCCAATAATTACCGGGTTATTCTATATGAATTTGAAAGATGAAGTATAGAAGTAGAACTGATCATAATAGCATGTGATTGTGTTTTCTGCTGTCGATGGAATTCATAATTTGTAATTAGGATAGAGATATACCTATCACCGCATGTAATCAAAATAGGGAACTTGGGCTTTAAATCCTTTTTAATTGTAATTCACATAGAAATATAGTGAATTAGTTATTTAGGATGATTAACTTGAATCTATCAATTGTAGATTTAAGTTAAGTTGTTTGTGAAACATTGAAAGATGATCATAAATAGTGATGAGTTCCTGGTTAACAATCTAGAATAACTAGCATAATCCAAAGGGGAGCATGTTAAGTAAAATAAAGCATTAAGTGAAGTTGTAGTCTTAAGTCTTTAAAAATCTGTTCTCAAACTAGTGTTAGTAATTTAATTTAGAATTAATTAGTTAAATTCAAAACCTCAGAAATATAAAACCATTCGTTTACTAAAAACTGATTTGATTTAAATTTGGAATTTGTCATTGTAGAATCAATTCTTCTTTGTGGGACGATACTCTACTTTCACTTTATTACTTGTGGACTGCGTATACTTGCGTATTTTTGCTAGTATAGATTTTGGCAAACAAATTTTTGGCGCCGTTGCCGGGGAACAATTGTGTCTATAATTTCAAGTTTTAATTTAATTAATTCAGTTTTAGTTAACATTGTCTTTCTTGTTACTTCCTATTTCAGGTGATCTCGGTTTGTTTATGCAAACCCGATCCAAGCAGCCGGAGCTTGAGCAGAGTGAAGACGATCTTGAAAACAAGTTAAGCAAGTTGAGAAAGTTTTGCCGTGAGACTATCGAAAAAGAAAAAAATGGCTAACGAAGAACAGAAATCATTGAGGGAATATGCCATGCCTAAGCTTGATCAAATCAGGTCAAGCATCACGAGGCCAGCCATCACGGCTAATTCCTTTGAGATCAAGTCGGGTACAATTCAGATGATTCAGAATGCGGTACAGTTTGGGGGATTAGCCAACGATGATCCTAATGAACACTTGGTTAGCTTTCTTGAGATTTGTGATACATTCAAATATCCCAATGTAACTGATGATGCGGTGAGACTACGTCTGTTTCCGTTTTCACTAAGGGATAAAGCAAAGAGTTGGTTGCACTCACTTCCACCGGGGTCCATCACAACTTGGGAAGACTTGGCTCAGAAATTCCTAGCAAAATTCTTTCCGCCGGCTAAGTCTGCTAAGTTAAGAAACGATATTTCCACTTTTGAGCAAAGTCATGGAGAGACACTGTATGAGGCTTGGGAAAGGTTCAAAGAGTTATTGAAAAGATGTCCACATCATGCATTACCCAAGTGGCTGCAAGTCCAGACATTCTACAATGGGCTAAGTAGTAATACTCGAACAATTATAGATGCAGCTGCGGGGGGAGCACTTATGGATAAGAATTTTGATGAAGCTTACATCTTGTTAGAAACTATGGCTTCAAATAACTATCAATGGCCGACGTCGAGGATGAATCACCAAAAGGTAGCTGGAGTTTTGGAGGTAGATGCGGTCACTGCACTAACAGCTCAGATGGCAGCCATGTCTAAGAAAATTGAAGCCTTGGCGGAGTCGAAGGTCCAGCAAGCAGCTTATGTGTGTGAGCTATGTGCAGGTGCACATCCGACGGATTATTGTGCTATTAATCCGGAATCTGTACAGTACTTGGGGAGTTACAACCGACCGCAATAGCCATATCAGAATGCATATAATCCGGGGTGGAAGAATCATCCGGGTTTCTCATGGAGCAATAACACTCAAGTTCAAAATCCCGCTCCAAGATCACAGAATCCCCCGGGTTTTCAGAACCAAGCTCCACAACAGGCAGAGAGAAAACCCAATTTAGAAGAATCTTTGGCAAGATTTATCACAGCATCGGAGAAAATGAATGAGCAAGATAAGTTGATAAATCAGGTAGACTTGAATGTGAAGAGCCAAGCGGTGTCAATTCGGAATCTAGAAAATCAGCTCGGTCAGTTGGCTCAAGTCTTGAACAATCGACCGCAAGGAGTACTTCCAAGTGATACAGAAGTTAACCCTAAGAGGGACGGTAAGGAGCAATGTCAAGCTGTAACACTTCGAAGTGGGAAGCAACTTCAGCAGCACGGCGCGGCCGCGCCAGAAATACAAAGGGAGGCAGCGCGACCGCGCCCTTCCCCAGTTCCATCTCCTGTAGAAAATCTGATAGAAAAAGATAAGGTAACGAAGTATGAGGAGAAAGACAAGGAGCACAAAAAGCAAGAAGATGTATACCCTCCTGTTCCATATCCTCAGAGATTTCACAAGCAGAAACTAGACAAACAATTCTCCAGATTCCTTGAAGTATTCAAAAAGCTGCAAATCAACATACCGTTTGCCGAGGCTTTAGAGCAGATGCCGAGCTACGCCAAGTTCATGAAAGGAATATTGTCAAGAAAGAAAAAGCTGGAGGATTATGAAACAGTAGCATTAACTGAAAAGTGTAGTGCCATACTACAGAAGAAGTTGCCACCGAAGTTGAAGGATCCGGGTAGTTTCACTATCCCTTGCACCATTGGCAACTTATCAATAAGCAGATGTTTGTGTGATTTGGGTGCGAGTATCAATCTTATGCCATTATCGATTTATGTCCAGCTAGGTCTACCTGCACCGAAACCGACCAACATCTTTCTTCAGCTAACTGACAGGTCGGTTACATATCCTAGAGGTATTGTTGAAGACATCTTGGTAAAAGTAGACAAATTCATATTCCCAGCCGATTTCATTATTTTGGACTATGAGGAGGACAAAGACATTCCTATCATACTTGGGAGACCTTTTTTGGCAACGGGAAGAATACTTATAGATGTGCAAAAAGGAGAATTGACTATGAGGGTGCAAGACCAAGAAGTGACATTCAACGTGTTCAAAGCCATGAAATTTCCTACGGATGAGGAAGAGTGTTTCCGGTTGGATGTGGTAGAAAAAGTGGTGGAAGACGAGTTTTTGAGGAAATTGACTGAGGATCCGTTGGAATCTGTTTTATTAGGGGAGGCTGACATGGATGACCTAGAGATGATGGAATTTCTTCACATTTTAGATACAGTGCCGAGAGTACGCAAATTTCAGATCCCCTATGAATCCTTGGAACTTACTGACAAATCCTTAGAGCGCTTGAAGCCATCTCTTGAACTACCTCCTACTCTTGAACTTAAACCTTTACCGAGTCATCTGAGGTATGCTTATTTGGGTGAATCATCTACTTTGCCTGTTATTATTGCATCTATACTTAATGAATTGCAGGAAAGTAAATTGATTCGAGTCCTCCGGGAATACAAATCAGCAATTGGTTGGACCATCGCCGATATTAAAGGAATTAGCCCATCATTCTGTATGCACAAGATCCTTTTAGAAAACGATGCCAAACCGACAATAGAGCAACAAAGGAGGCTGAACCCAATCATGAAAGAGGTGGTGAAAAAGGAAATTTTGAAGTGGCTTGATGCAGGTATCATCTACCCCATCTCCGATAGCAGTTGGGTGAGCCCAGTCCAATGCGTGCCGAAAAAGGGTGGTATGACGGTTGTAGAAAACGAGAACAATGAATTGATATCGACAAGGACAGTGACCGGATGGAGGGTTTGTATGGACTACAGGAAATTAAACAAGACGACCCGCAAGGATCACTTTCCTCTACCCTTTATTGATCAGATGTTAGATAGACTGGCTGGGCACGAGTACTATTACTTGCTCGATGGCTACTCAGGTTATAATCAAATAGTGATTGCCCCCGAAGATCAGGAAAAGACTACCTTCACATGCCCCTATGGTACTTTCGCTTTTAGAAGGATGTCTTTTGGCTTATGCAATGCACCTGCGACGTTCCAAAGATGCATGATGGCTATTTTCTCATATATGGTTGAGCGCAACATGGAGGTATTCATGGACGATTTTTCAGTGTTTGGTGACACATTTGATAGTTGCTTGGAAAATCTGGTCCTGGTGTTGAAAAGATGCGTGGAGACCAATTTAGTGCTCAACTGGGAAAAATGCCATTTTATGGTGCAAGAGGGGATAATTCTTGGGCACAAGGTGTCATCAAACGGGTTAAAGGTAGATCGAGCCAAGCTGGAGACAATAGAAAATCTACCTCCACCGACCACAGTCAAGGGAATACGAAGTTTCTTAGGACACGCCGGATTCTATAGGAGGTTCATTAAGGACTTTTCTAAAATTTCTAAGCCCTTATGCAGCCTATTGGAGAAAGATGTGCCCTTTAAGTTTGGTGATGAGTGTCTTGCGACTTTTGACTTGCTGAAGAGGAAGTTGACCACAACACCTGTAATCGTAGCACCGGATTGGTCAAGGCCGTTCGAGTTAATGTGTGATGCTAGCGATTATGCTATTGGGGCTGTTCTGGGCCAATGAAAGGAAAAGATTTTTCATGCCATTTATTATGCTAGCAAAACATTGTCCGATGCCCAACTCAACTATAGGACTACCGAGAAGGAGTTGCTTGCGGTTGTGTATGCCTTTGACAAATTTCGCTCATACTTAATTGGAACTAAAGTAGTGGTGTTCACTGACCATTCGGCCATAAGATATCTGATTTCAAAGAAGGATGCGAAGCCAAGGCTGATTCGATGGATACTTCTACTCCAAGAGTTCGACCTGGAAATCCGGGATAGGAAGGGGACGGAAAATCAAGTTGCAGATCATCTCTCGAGATTAGAAAACAATGATCACGTAAAGGGAGACAAAACGGTGATCAATGAGTTCTTTCCAGATGAGCAGTTGTTTGTGATCCACTCAGAAGTCCCATGGTATGCCGATTTTGTCAATTATTTGGTTAGCAACGTAATCCCTCCTGATTTGACCAGCCAACAAAAGAAAAAGTTTATGCATGATGTAAAAAGATACATGTGGGATGAACCGTTCCTGTTCAAACATTGTGCCGATCAGATGATTAGACGGTGTGTGCCACAAAGTGAAATTGAGAGTATTTTACATCACTGCCATGATTCGTTATATGGAGGTCATTATGGAGGCGAAAAGACAGCAGCCAAGGTGCTACTGGCAGGATTTTTCTGGCCAACGTTGTTTAAAGACGCCCACCACTTCGTGCAAAGGTGTGACAGATGTCAAAGGGTGGGAAATATTTCCAAGCGTCATGAGATGCCCTTGAATGCCATTTTAGAAGTTGAAGTCTTCGACGTGTGGGGAATAGATTTTATGGGACCATTCCCATCGTCCTTTAACAACCTCTACATCCTGCTTGCAGTCGATTATGTCTCTAAATGGGTGGAAGCAAGTGCGCTACCGACAAATGATGCCAAGGTGGTTCTTAAATTTCTACAGAAAAACGTTTTCACACGTTTTGGCACCCCAAGAGCAATTATCAGTGATGAAGGAAGCCATTTTTGCAATAGGTATTTCACGGCTCTTTTAGCTAAGTATGGGGTAAACCACCGAATTGCTACAGCTTACCATCCCCAAACCAGTGGTCAAGCCGAAGTTTCAAACAGAGAGGTGAAACGAATTCTGGAGAAAATCGTCAATCCAAATAGAAAAGATTGGTCAGCAAAATTGGATGATGCACTTTGGGCTTATCGAACGGCTTATAAGACGCCCATTGGCATGTCACCGTACCAATTAGTCTATGGAAAGGCGTGTCACCTACCGGTTGAGCTTGAACACAAAGCATATTGGGCCATCAGAAAGTTGAACTTCGATCTCGCAGTAGCTGGGGGAAAGAGGCTACTTCAGCTTAACAAACTCGATGAATTCCGGTTACAAGCATATGAGAATTCAAAGCTTTACAAGGAAAAAGTCAAAAAGTGGCATGATCGGAAAATCATCGACAGGACGTTTGAGTCGGGACAAGCAGTGCTTTTATTCAATTCTAGACTAAAGTTATTTCCAGGGAAGCTCAAGTCGCGGTGGTCAGGTCCTTTTATCGTCAAACAAGCATTCCCTCATGGCGCCGTTGAAGTTTTTGCAAATAATCCGGAAGAGTCGTTTAAAGTCAATGGTCAAAGATTAAAACATTATTGGGGTGGTGGTGTTGATCGCCATAAAACCTCGATCACTCTTGCCGATTGAAATTGAAATAGGGAGTAGTCAGGCTGAAAGACTTTAATTCAAGTGCTAGTTGGGAGGCAACCCAATTTTAATTGTTTTCTAGTTTAAATTTTGTGATTTTTAGGACTTCGTTTTATTTCTATTTTTTTTATCTTGTCATAATTAGATGCTTTGTACTTAATTGTTATTGCTTGCAGGTCATACATCAAGGTTTGCACAGGAAGAAATAATCTAGACAAGCTTCACAGTGAAATTCCAGATTTGTAGTTCAGCGTGGCCGCGCTCAAATTATGCAGCTGAACAGCGAGCCCGCGCCCTTCCCCAGATTGCAATTTCTCCACACTGTCAAACTACGCGGGCGCGCCGCTATTAAGCTACAAAACTGCGCGGGCACGCCGCGATCAGTACCCAGTTTTTTAACCAGTCTTGGAACCCGACCCGGAAGCTACCTTATATTCCTATTCCATCTTGGACTTTCATTCTTCAAAAACCTATTCATATTCGAACTACTACTTCCCCTCCTCTCTTCCTATCCTGAATCCAAACCAAATCCGATCAACTATTTAACCATTCACGTAATCACGTCCTACATTCCCAAAACCTAAATTTTGTTTCTACCAACAATTCCTTTCTTTCATACCCTAGAATTCGAATCGTTAACCATCTACGGGATATGGCTCCAAAGAGAACTCGCGTGGTCTCTTCTTCGAGTAGTAGCGACGAAGAAGTCGATGAAAGGGATGTGTTAGACACCCATCGGTTTGTCAATCTCTCCGCTCAACATAATTATTTAGATGTGTGGCTGGGTAAGAATTTTGTTCAAGAAAGAGGATTGAAGCCTGATGACGACGATGGGATGATAAAGCGACAGATTAGGGGGCATGGTTGGACGTTATTTGTTGAAGCACCTATGCCAGCCCCGATGGCAATCGTTCGAGAATTCTATGCCAACGCACGGGAAACACAAAATGGTATCTCTTATGTGCGGGGCAAGGAAGTGAGATATGATAAGAAAGCCATCAATGATCTGTACCATTTGCAAACACACCCTGAAGATGGTTCCCACTGGTTTGCTTATGAGCGTGCGAATATTGATTTGGATTTGATTGTTTCAGAGATGTGCAAGCCAGATACTCAGTGGACCACTAAGGTTGGTACTACCCAGAAACTCCATTTCCTACACACGGCTCTCAATCGGTACGCGAAGGCGTGGTATGGCTTTATCTGTGCTAGTATGCTTCCTACGAGGCATATGAATGACGTTACAAAAGACCGCGCTATTCTGTTATATGGAATTCTAAAGGGCAAACTAATTGATGTGGGAGCCCTCATTCACTCGTCCATGTTGCGATCCATACGAGGGAGTACCTCTGGTGGAATCCTGCATGCTTCAATTGTCAGTAGTCTTTGCATAGCAATTGGGGTTACGTGGGACAACGAGACTTTACTGCTGCCAATGAAGGATATTGATCATAATCACATCCGAAAGTACGTTGTCTGGGATGGTGGCGAGTCTCATCCGCGAGGACTTGGATTCCTTACGGGTAGTGTTGCTGACGAAGAAGACGAGGATGCAGGAGCGGATGGAGCAGCGGATGCCATGCCAGTGACTCCTACCATGTATGCCCCCCAGGAACGCGATCTGCGTCATCTTCAGAGAAGGATGGACGCTCTACATGCATATTTCCGTACGTATTCTATAGTCTTTTCTGGAGCGTTGGCACAGGAATTCAATCAGTTGGGTGTACAGGTCCAGTTTCCCACTTTTGGTTCCGTTAGTTTATACCCACCACCGGATACTCCTCCCGAGCCTACTGCGGGAGATGATGATGCAGCTATTTAGGGGAGTTTCTTTCTTTCCCCTTGTGCTTTAATTTTTACAATGAGGGCATTGTCTAACATGAGTTTGGGGGGGTGATAGTTAATTTGGTGTTTGCATGATAGTTTTGTCTATTGTCTGTTAGTTACTTTGAGTTGTGTTTATGTAAGTTAGTTTGTGGTGCATTTAGTTTGTTGCATGAATCCAAGTAAGTAGTTGGTATGATTTTGACTCGGCCAATGATGAGTTTGGTCTTATTGTGTTAACGTGGACAGTGTGATAGTCATTAGGAATGTTATAATTGAGATCATATGAATAATTATGCCTGTCTTAACTTGAGTTATCGGATAGCACATGATTTGATTAATTTGACTGCTGAAGTTCAAGGTGTTGCATAATTAACTTTTAAATGAGAATTGGGTAAAAAAAAAAAAAAAAAAAAACTTTAGGTAAATTTACAATGAGGCTGAAGTAGAGTAAAAGCTGAGTTTGGGGGTTTTTTTTTAAAGGCTAAAAAAAAAAATTATCAATCAGAAAAATCCACAAATACAAAAAATTTACAGCTTTAGCATGCATCCGCATCCTTTCATTGCCCAAGACTGAACTTCGAACCGTTTGCCTGCAGGATTGCTCCTCAAACCCGTTCGCAGTCTAAGAAAGCCCAGGTCTCTAACTCTGAAATGGCTGATCTTCCCAATCATAGTTCCATCTCTCGGGAAGAGTTTGATGATTTTAAAAAGCAGATGATGGAAATGGCCACCATGCTAAAAGAACAGTTCCTAATCAGACAGGATTCGTCAAACCAGGGACCGCATAATGTACCACCGCCAGGGGGTGACCAGAATCCTCCTAAGGATGATGCAATCCCATTTAAAAATAACCAACATCAGCTTAAGGACGAGCCGGTCCTCCCAAAGGTCATTCCTGCCCTCAACAAGACAGTAATCACAATTCCAGAGGAGGGAGATACTGATGACCTTCGCAGGAAAATGAAGCAGATGGAGGAGACCATCCAATCTCTAAAGGGCATAGGCTCCTTGGGTAGGGTTAATTATGCAGATTTGTGTGTCTTCCCCGGAACCAGATATCCAGAAAAATTTAAGATCCCCGAATTCGAGAAATACAATTGGGGGGAAAGGGGATCCTTACACTCACCTGAAAATATATATTGGAGAACTGGGGTCCTATGCGGAAGACGAAGGATTAAGGATGCAATTATTCCAGAAAAGCTTGACGGGGGAGGCGAGGATCTGGTATGCCCGTCTCGATAATGCCCGGATTCATAATTGGGAGGAGCTGGCCCATACCTTTTCTGACACAGTATAGCTTTCAGGCACAGATGGCCCCTGATAGATATCAAATGACAAAAATCAAGAAGCAACCAAGGGAAACCTTCAGGGACTATGCCCAACGATGGAGGGGTATGGCCGCACAAGTGAATCCTCCAATGAGTGAGTCAGAGATGGTGATGACCTTTGTGGATATACAGGAAGCACCTTATTATGAGCGGGTCATATCAGGGATTGGAAGACCTTTCGCCGAGATGATAAAACACGGAGAAATGGTGGACATGGGGTTGAAATCGGGTAAAATCCGGGACTTCACAGCTCTTGAAACGGCTGCGGAACAAATCCAAAGTGGGAATTATGGCAGTACTTCCCGCAGGCCCCAAAAGCGAAAAGAGGAAGATGTCTCTCTCGTGCTGCAGGGATCATCCAGGAAAGTGGAGAATAGCCCTCCTGTACAAATACAGAGATTTGTGCCGCCCCGGCAACCCAATTTTGATAATCCCAGAACGGACGGGACGGGTACGAAGGAGGTTTGAGACCACACAGAGGCGGGTATTCACCCCGCTTGGGGATCCTCTTGAGCAGATTTTGGCAATATTGATATCACAGAGGAAGATTGTCGATTTGGCACCTCCATGTGACCCGAAGGGAAGAAAATTTGACCCCAGTAAAAAGTGTGCATATCATTCGGGTTCCCCGGGTCATGACACTCAGGAATGTTGGACGCTGAAACACATAATTCAAAACCTGATTGATAGCGGGGGAAAAATCGTGGTGGAGCAGCCCGAGCCGCCAAATGTTAAGATCAATCCCCTACCGAAGCATGATGGGGGAGGGGTCAATATGGTGGAAGCCATCGAAACCGAAGGACCGCCAAGGCGAAATTATATGATAGGGATTTATGGGATGGTTGGCATGACGGGTAGTCAGGAGAATATGCAGGGGGCACCGATTAGGTTGACGGGTGCAAGCCGGAGTATCACAGGGGGGCCTATCAAGTTAGCGGCTCCAAAACCTCTCATCATCGCAGCAAGACCACAGATCCCTATTTGCAATCTAAAAACAGTACCGTGGAACTACGGGGGTGTATTAGAGGAGGCGGCCAGTTGTGCTTCCGTAACATCAAAGGGGAATCCCTTGTATCTTCCAGGAAGAGTCCTCAAGAGTAAGAGAAAAGAGAACGAGAGGATATCCGAGGAAAAAGCCGTGGAGTTCTTGGAAAAGATGGATCATCCGGAAGTAAGGGGGATCAGGACGGTGAGCGAGGAATCGACTCTAACGTCGATCATAGATTTGGTGTTATCGTCCAGCGACCACTGCAGAATCTTGGCCAAAGTCCTAGGGGAGGCTCACATTCCCAAGACAATTAGCCAAGAAAGTTTCGGCCGCCTAGTGGACCATCTGCTAGAGAACAATGTGCTATCATTCACAGATGATGATATCCCGAAAGAGGGAAGGGGGCATCGGAGACCGCTGCACATCACAGTGATCTCATCAGGGTATGTCATGAATGGGGTATTGATTGATGGGGGATCAGCACTGAATATTTGTCCCCTCAGTACACTGAGAAAAATGAACATTAATCCCAAGCGCTTGCGGGCCAGTCACGTGGTGGTGCGAGCCTTCGATGGATCCCGGAAGGATACATTGGGAGAAATAGAGTTGCCCGTGGAGATAGGGCCGTGTACTTTCGATATTTCCTTTCAGGTATTGGATATCTCGGCCAGTTATAACATGTTATTGGGAAGACCATGGATACATATGGCCGGGGCAGTTCCCTCTACACTACACCAACAAATCAAGTTCATCGTCAGCGGGAATCTGGTAACAATCTCCGCAGAGCGTAATGACCCTTTCCCGTCCAACAATGGTCTGCCAGTAATCAATGTGGACGAATCCGCAGCGCCTGCCAGTTTTCAAGCACTGGAAATCAGCTCTCCCCACTATAGAGGTCTGGGAGCTCCAGCCATAAAATCGAAAGCCTCCCCTGAGCTCACCTTCGTTGCTAGAGAAATGATGAAGATGAAGTTTCAACCTGGGCAGGGTTTGGGAAAAGACAACCAAGGAATTTCCACGCCTATTCAACTGCCCAACCAGACAGGCAGGGCAGGGTTGGGATATCATGGAGGCATAGAGCGGAACCACTCTCAAAGGGAAGCCCCATTTCGATCGACCGGAATCCTAATGCCGAGGGGCCATAATGAACAAGGAACGGACAAGCCCGTGTCCGAATTAGAAGGTAAAGATTTGACCCCTGCGGATGATGAGGCAGTCAAAAGGAAGAGTTTCCTACGGGAGGTCATGCAGCAGTTCGAAACCAAATGCTATATCTCTGGACCATCAATGAACATTGGAGAGGGGAAGGATACGGCCACAACGTCGGGGGCCCAACAGAGTGTGCCTGTCATCGATTGGGCAGGGTTAGTTATCCCTAACAATGCTATGAGGGAGGACCGATACGATGTGGCGGTAGTCGTCAAGGAAGTCTCTGGTGCGCAGCCGCCTGTCATATGTCACATCCCGACTGATCTGACCACCGATAACTGGACGGTGGAGCCAATAATATCCAGACAAGGGTAAAGCACGGTGTCGGGGTGGTAGACCCCGGAGAGTGGGGGATGAATGTCTACCAGTTTTGGTTCTTTATTTTATATTTTGCATAACTATGTTAGTTTGTCATGTTATTTTAAGAGCGACCATTGTGGAAAGATGAATTATATATATGACAGTATTTTGTTTCAATGTCAGGTGTACCAATTTGAGTATTCCTTGCTTAACAAGCGATCCCTCAAATTTGAATGATGACTATGATTTTGATATCGAGCTGGATTTCGATTTAATGGGTATTGAGCAGGACGAGACAGATTACGATGACGCGCCTGACGAGATCAAAGGGTGGGTCGAGGATAAACCCAAACACAACTTAGACCAAACCATCACCATAAATATCGGAACCCCTGACCAACCCAAAGAGCTCAAGATCGGGACAGACCTGACCCCTAACCAGAAAGTAGAAATGACCAAATTGCTACGCCAGTATGAGGATGTGTTCGCCTGGTCTCATGAGGACATGATCGGATTATCCACCGACATTGTGGTACACCAGCTGCCCATCAAGGAAGGTTTCAAGCCCGTCAAGCAAAAACTAAGAAAGCTAAAACCGGAATGGAGCTTGAAGGTAAAGGAGGAGATCATCAAACAGTTCAGGGCTTGGAATCATCATGGTGTCCACCTACCCAGAATGGTTGTCCAATGTGGTCCCAGTGGCTAAGCCTGGAGGAAAGGTGAGGGTATGTGTTGACTATAGAGATCTGAACAAGGCCAGTCTCAAGGATAATTTCCCAGTACCTTTTATACACATATTGGTGGATAACACAGCCCAATACGAGATGTACTCTTTCGTTGATTGCTTTGCGGGGTATCATCAGATAATGGTGGCAGAGGAGGACCGGGAGAAAAACAGCCTTCATCACCCCTTGGGGCACTTTCTGCTATAGACGGTTGGCTTTCGGTCTCACAAATGCAGGGGCTACTTATCAAAGAGCTATGATGGCCCTGTTCCACGATATGATGCACAAGGAGATAGAGGTCTACGTGGATGACATTATCGTGAAGTCAAAGATAGAATCTGATCATGTGGACCCATCTCCAAAAGCTATTTGACCGGCTCAGAAAATATAATTTAAGGCTCAATCCGGCAAAGTGTGCTTTCGGAGTGCAATCGGGCAAACTCTTGGGATTCCTGGTTAGTGATCGTGGCATCGAGTTGGATCCGGCCAAGATTAAGGCCATTGTGGATATGCCGGCACCCCGCACTGAAAAGGAAATAAGAGGATTTCTGGGAAGAATAAATTTCATCAGCCGCTTCATATCCCATTTGACAACCACGTGCGAGCCAATTTTCAAGCTGTTAAGAAAAGATGTCTCCCAAGAATGGAATGAGCAATGCCAGAAAGCCTTTCAGATCATTAAGAAGCAGCTGACGGAATCACCCGTGCTGGTACCCCCGAAGGATGAGATCCCTCTATTCATGTATATATCAGTCAATGACATTGCGATGGGCTGTATGCTGGGGCAGAAGAATGAATTAGGCAAAGAGCAGGCCATTTATTACCTCAGCAAGAGATTTAGCCGATGTGAACAGAATTACACCCCTATCGAAAGGACCTGTTGTGCTTTGGCTTGGGCTGCAATGAGATTACAACATTATCTCCACGGGCACACCACGTACCTGATATCAAGGATGGATCCCCTGAAATATATCTTTGAACGGCCCATGCTGAACTGTCGACTTTCAAGATGGCAGTTAATCTTACAGCAGTTCGACATTGTATACGTAACTCAGAAAGCCATGAAGGGGCAGGGAATTGCAGATCAATTGGCAGAAGCGCCATCAGGGGGAATGGAGCCTTTAGACACTCCTTTACCGGGCGAAGACGTATTCTGGATCTTGCGCGCGAGAGAGGATGACGAGGGGCAGTTCTGGAAATTGTATTTTGATGGTGCCATGAATGCGGAGGGGGCAGGAGCCGGAGCAGTCCTGGTCTCTATCACAGGAGAGCAATACCCCGTAGCCACTAAATTACAGTTCAGTAACTCAAACAACACAGCTGAGTATGAGGGATGTATATTGGGACTCCGTTTGGCTCGCGATATGGGGGTGAAAAGGTTAGCAGTGTTCGGGGATTCGGAGCTGGTAATCAGACAAGCGATCGGGGTGTACAGCACTAAAGAGCTCCGGTTGCTTCCATACCACCGTTGTGTTATCCAACTGATGCAAGAGTTCGAAGATATCGCTTTCCGGCACATCCCCCGAGGACGGAATGATTTCGCCGATGCATTGGCGACTTTAGCTTCTCTAGTCCACACAATCAAGAGCAGGAACGTTCCACAGATAGAGATAGCAGTGCAGAACGCCCCGGCATACGAGGAGCACGTGGCGGTACTATCGGACGAGGGGGTTCTGCCAAAGCAGCCTTGGTATCACGACATAAGGGAATATCTGAGGGATAGATCCATTCCCGACCAAGCCAGCCGAGCGGAGAGGTTGAGAATTCAAAAGATGGCAATGAAATTTTATCTGAGCGGAGATTCACTGTACAAGAGGGATGCCAATTTGGGATTGCTACGATGTGTAAATAAAATGCAGGCCCAAAAGATTATGGATGAAATACATGGTGGAGTGTGTGGGCCACACATGAGTGGGCCGATGCTGGCCAAGAAGATCTTGAGAACGGGGCATTACTGGTTGACGCTGAAAGCCGACTGTGATGATCACGTCAAGCGGTGTTACCAATGCCAGGCGCACGGTAATGTTATCCATGCGCCTCCCAATGAACTGCACTGTATGACCTCCCCTTGGCCATTCTCAATGTGGGGTATGGATGTGATCGGACCAATAGAGCCCAAAGCAAGCAACGGCCACCGATTTATATTCGTCATGATCGATTACTTCACTAAATGGGTAGAAGCAGCTTCTTTCCCCAAAGTAACTCAGGAGATCATCGTCGGTTTCATCAGGAATAATGTCATTTGCCGATACGGGCAACCTGAGGTTTTAGTCTCTGACAATGCCAAGAATTTGAACAATACCCTCATGAAGGGATTATGCGACCAGTTTAAGATCAAACACCTCAATTCTGTCATTTACCGTCCTAAGATGAATGGGGGCAGTGGAAGCTGCAAATAAGAATATCAAAAAGATCATGGCGAAAATGTCCGCTAATCATCGGGGATGGCCGGATCTGCTACCTCTCACCTTGCTGGCGTACAGAACGTTGGTACGTACTTCTACAGGGGCAACCCCGTACGCTCTGGTATACGGAATGGAAGCGGTTCTGCCAGTTGAGGTTGAGATGGCGTCCCTCAGAATCTTGATTGATGCTCAGATAAACGAGGAGGATTGGATGCAAAGTCGGTACGACCAATTGGCCCTAATTGATGAAAGGAGGGTGGCCGCTGTGTTGCACGGTCAGTTATATCAGCAAAGGATCTCCCGATCATAGGACAAGAAGATAAGACCTCGAAAATTCAAAGAAAATGACCTAGTGTTAAAGAGAGTCATGCCTTGTCAAGACGAAGCCAAAGGGAAGTTTGCCCCGAATTGGGAAGGACCATTCGTGATTAAGAAAGTGCTATCCGGAGGAGCCCTCATACTACAGGATATCGACAGGAGGTGCGGCAATATCTGACAAATCCCCACCAAGACTTGAGAAGAGAAAAAAAGCGAGATATCAAAATCATGGTTAGCGGGATAAAATGAGGGTCCAATGAAAGGCAACGATACGACAAAAGGGGAAAACGACTAAATCTAAATACTTGTCTATATAAATAGGTCATTTTGTTACAAGGTTTCTCTTTTTGATAACCGATGAAACTGACATAGTCTATGCAGGAAATAAAATGATCTACCAATCTGAAACTAATCAAAGCAGGATGGATTAAGTGGTGGATAGATCTGAGGCATCGGCATTCCCTGCAATCTGTTGCCCCATCATGTCGACGCGATCCAATAAGCAGTGGCTCGGCTAACGGTCTCAGAGTGAGCATCTATAATTGCCTTAGTCTGCAATACAATGGCGTCTCTATCAGCATGAACAACATCCCTGGCCAGGATAGCAGCATCTCTCAACAAGAGCAGCATACCTCTCAGCCTCGGTAGTAATCGAGATGGGTGAACACCGGACGGACAGGGACCTAATGGCTCAGAATACCCTCCGCAAAGCCCGCCGACACCGGAAAGAATAATAAGGATTAGGAACGCTCCGGAAGATCATCTGCCATATCTCTGTCACCGGCGACAAACCGTCCAATCAGCGGAGAAGCCACCGACCAATCCTGTGGGGATCGAGATCCAAGCATACCACGACATCTGGCGACGACACCTGTAGAAAATAGTATCAAAAAGACTGTACAGGGGTCATTCTCTATCCATGAATAAAAAGCTTGCATCATACATGACTCGTTATGTGAAAATAAAATACAAAATTCTGAATAAGTCGGACGTCGAACACGACGAATCAAGGCAAGACCCGGCTGAACCCTGGCAAGGGCTGAGATCCACGCGAACCACAACAAGATGGTAAGCAACCCTGGGAAGGGCTGGTATCCACAAAAAGAAAAAAAGACAAAAACAACAAACCCTGGGAAGGGCTGAGATCCAAGCAAACCGCGACAGAGTGGTGAGCAAACCTGGGAAGGCATCCAAGCAAACCGCGACAGAGTGGTGAGCAAACCCTGGGAAGGGCTAAGATCCACGCGAACCACAACAAGATGGTAAGCAACCCTGGGAAGGGCTGGTATCCACAAAAAGAAAAAAAGACAAAAACAACAAACCCTGGGAAGGGCTGAGATCCAAGCAAACCGCGACAGAGTGGTGAGCAAACCCTGGGAAGGGCTGAGATCCACGCGAACCACAACAAGATGGTAAGCAACCCTGGGAAGGGCTGGTATACACAAAAAAAAAAAAAGACAAAAACAACAAACCCTGGGAAGGGCTGAGATCCAAGCAAACCGCGACAGAGTGGTGAACAAACCTGGGAAGGCATCCAAGCAAACCGCGACAGAGTGGTGAGCAAACCCTGGGAAGGGCTGAGATCCACGCGAACCACAACAAGATGGTAAGCAACCCTGGGAAGGGCTGGTATCCACAAAAAGAAAAAAAAAGACAAAAACAACAAACCCTGGGAAGGGCTGAGATCCAAGCAAACCGCGACAGAGTGGTGAGCAAACCTGGGAAGGCATCCAAGCAAACCGCGACAGAGTGGTGAGCAAACCCTGGGAAGGGCTGAGATCCACGCGAACCACAACAAGATGGTGAGCAACCCTGGGAAGGGCTGATATCCACAAAAAGAAAAAAGACAAAAAACAACAAACCCTGGGAAGGGCTGAGATCCAAGCAAACCGCGACAGAGTGGTGAGCAAACCTGGGAAGGCATCCAACCAAAACAAAAACCCTGGGAAGGGCTGAGATCCAAACTAACACCCTGGGAAGGGCTGAGATCCAAACTAACACCCTGGGAAGGGCTAAGATCCAAACAAACCACAACCCTGGGAAGGGCTAAGATCCAAACCAACAACAACCCTGGGAAGGGCTGAGATCCAAGCAAATCACGTATGTATTGTCATTCTTGTGCACTGTCATTCATGCATCGAGTGTCTATTCTTTATCATGTTCATTTCATTCATCATTGCATAAACATGATAAAGAGGGGCAGCTGTAGACACCCGATTTTTGCATTTCCTATACTAACCCTGACAGGAGGGCAAAATCGTCAATTGACCCGGCACACGAGAATAAAGGGTGGACATAAAGACGAACCCTCAAAACCACCACGACGGGATGATATTGAAGCCGACACGACAACAAGCGAATGTCGAGAGTCAGTTACTGATCACTGTGCTTGCCCGGATGACGTGGCACGTTTCCCGACGGGTTCCGGACTGCCGAGCGCAAACCCGTCAGCGGAAACCAACGGTACGACACGAAAATCGAGACGAGGCACGGAAAACGAGAAAATCAGCACAGTTAGCCGCAGATCAATTCGCGGCCAAGGACGGAACTCGAGGCAGCACGGGACTCGAAGCGCACGGGACTCGAGCGCGGCTGGGGGGAGAACCAAGGGCCAGCCGCAGATATATCTGCGGCCAGCCGCAGATAGATCTGCGGCTGCCCTTGGCAGTGCTTTATTAGGCCAGTTCGCATACAGGAAGAAAAAGAGAGGAGAAGAGAAGCATTCAGCAGAGCAGCAGCAACTCGGTAGGAACAAAAAACAGCAGCAAAACAAGAGCAATTAGGAGAGAAAAAGAGTGAAAAAGAGTGAGGAATTGTACCAAATTTGTGAGATTATATTCCATATTCTCTACTCTACTCAATACACAAATTCATACATATTGTGGGGATTAATTGCAAGGTGAAAAACCCTTTGTTCTTAGCATTTTGTTATACCATTTTGTTAATCTTTTGGTCATCCGAATCACCTTAAATGTAGTTTTTTCTTATATGTTATTGTGAAGCCATGGGTTAGGGACTATTAGTGAGGGTCTCATCGGAATGAAATTCCCCCTAATAGCCCGATGATATCCGTTTGGTGCAAATCTTAGCTATTATGGTATGGTATCATTCATAGTGTATTTCGATCGTCATTGTAAGACATCCTAGAGTGTTAGGCATCCCGTTGTTGTTTATTTTCGTTATATCCATTTGATGGTCGTGCAATAAGTTCGGATGTGAGCCTAGGAATGTGACCCCGTGGTCCAAATCCGATGATGGACATTTTTGAATGTATGTAATCGGGTGGATGTATCCGTTATTGTAAATATGTAATCGTCGGGCCTTAAAACGACGCCAAGGCGATAATCGTGTTTAAGGCCCCGAAATAGTGAAACTTGTGATTGTGGGCGTTTGGGGTTATTTTGATGGCTTACATGCCCATGAATAGCCTCGACGCGTGTTTATGCTTGATTGGATTTTGGGACATGAAAAAATGATTTCAAAGATTAAACGATGAAGGTTTTTTCCTTAAAATCAAGCAAACTAGGAGGTTAGCATCACGTAGCTAAAAAATTGGAGGTGTTAATGAATGTCGATTTCTATTAAACGAGAAGGCTAAAGAAAGTCGTTTTCAAATGTCACAAAAATGGTTTTATAAAATAAGACAACGTTTTATTAAATCTTGGTGCGTAGGGTGAAAGATATCCTAGAAGTTGCCCATCATTTTATGAAAGCAATGTATAGATTTCGATTCCTATTTTCACGAAGGTCTAAAACTTTTGTTTTGCCAAAACGACACCTAAGGAAAATCTCATAGTTTTGCCAACTAAAATCAAACCTTTCTCGCAAAGCTTTCTCGTTTAAGCCGATGGACATTCTAAGGCATTCTCAAAAGAAAAACACAATTTTCCCTAAATAGTCCAAATGATTCTTTTATGCAAACTCACCACAACATTTACATAGGCACACACACACACACACACACCCACACATTTCATGAATTAAAGGATAGGAAAGCATCAAGATTGCGGTAACCGTGCTTCACGGAAGTCGAGGGGTGCCTAACACCTTCCCCTCACTTAAGCAAGCCCCCGAACTCTATGAATCTCGATTCGCAGACCAATTAATTCGGAGTCACATATGAGCCAACGATTTATAAAAAATAAAAACTCGGATGAGTTGGTACATCCATTTCAAATATACCAACTGGCGACTCTGGTTAAATTGGCTCATCATAAAAACAATCTTTAAAAAACCCCGTCGACATTTAATGCCGATCTTTTCCAAAAAAATCATTCAACCAAAAGGCTAAAATTGGAAAAGACAAAAGAGACGAGAAAAACCCGGCGTCGACAATTATGCCTGTCTTAACTTGAGTTATCGGATAGCACATGATTTGATTAATTTGACTGCTGAAGTTCAAGGTGTTGCATAATTAACTTTTAAATGAGAATTGGGTAAAAAAAAAAAACTTTAGGTAAATTTACAATGAGGCTGAAGTAGAGTAAAAGCTGAGTTTGGGGGTTTTTTTTTAAAGGCTAAAAAAAAAAAATTATCAATCAGAAAAATCCACAAATACAATAAATGCGTTGACTAGTTAGGTTCTGTGGCCTTTGTTACTCGGGTAATTAGATCCTTAGAGCCCTAAAGCCGACTGGTTTGGGAGCCACTGATTGAACGCTCGTTATATGGGTGACTTTGAAAAGCCTAAGAGAGCCTGACATTGCACAGTTAAGCATAAATACGAGATGGAGCGTAAAACGCACTCGTAAAAGAATAAAGTTAGAAATAAGCCTTGTTAATACCTTCATGCTTAGTTTTTGCTTAATTTTGGTTGGATTTGTTGTATTTGCTTGAATCAAATTGAACATAGTTTATTCTTGTTCTAGAGTTGGTTATGCAGCTATATTTTGAACTTTGGATAGTTAGAGTGATTAATGAACACACACTCACAACTTGGGTGTTGACAGGTGTATTGTGTTTGAGTGATTGGGATTATTAGTTCCTATTGACTGGATTTATTGTTCCAAGTTAGTTTTTGATATCTCTGAGGCTAACAGTTAAGATTCATACTGGTTATTGGTTGGATTCTTAGGCATGGTAGTTGTTAGTTGCGTTCATGTTATTGTTTTGCATTGCTTGGGGACAAGCAATAGTTCGAGTTTGGGGGTATTTGATGAGTAGGTTTTATACCTACGAATTGGATACCATTTGATTGCACTATTGTTAATTTCCTTAAGTCATAGTTACTTTTCATGTGTTGTTTTTGTGTTTGTGTAGGCACTTTGCATTTGGAACCAAAGTGGTGGGGATGGAGTGTTGAAGCAGGAAAGTTAAGAAAATTTTGCAAGTTGCTGAGCACCTGCGCGGGCGCGCAGGATTTACATTGGGAGGCAGCGCGGGCGCGCTTGATGTCAGGTTGACTATCTGTGCTGGGGTGCTACGCGAGCGCGCTGGGTTTGTACTGTGGCTTGGCGCGGGCGCGCTAGTGCGTTTTGACTGAGTTAATTGTTAGTGTTTTAAAACAGAGTTTGATGTGTAATTGGATTTGGTTCTCTTTAATTAATTAGGGTTTTTATCAGATACTATAAGTAGGTGTTTTCTAGTTGGTAATGGATTTTATCTATGATTAGAAAACCCTAGTTTGGAGCAATTAGAGAAGACTGGAAGCGAGTTGAGAACAAGGAAAAAGAAAGGAGGAGCAGGACAGAGATTGAAGGATTGCTTACAGTGTTTCTTCTCTTTACTCTCTATTCTAAACTTTTTGATGTTATTAAACTTGTGGATGATGAATTCTAGTTTATTTATGAACTAAATTTCTTTTAAGGCTATAATGGATCTTAATGCGTAGTTTTGAATAGCATGTTTCTTTGAATATTATGATTAGTTATTTCTGGATTGTCTATTATGGTTTGTGCTGAATTACTTAATTATCTGGCCAATAATTACCGGGTTATTCTATATGAATTTGAAAGATGAAGTATAGAAGTAGAACTGGTCATAATAGCATGTGATTGTGTTTTCTACTGTCGATGGAATTCATAATTTGTGATTAGGATAGAGATATACCTATCACCGCATGTAATCAAAATAGGGAACTTGGGCTTTAAATCCTTTTTAATTGTAATTCACATAGAAATATAGTGAATTAGTTATTTAGGATGATTAACTTGAATCTATCAATTGTGGATTTAAGTTAAGTTGTTTGTGAAACATTGAAAGATGATCATAAATAGTGATGAGTTCCTAGTTAACAATCTAGAATAACTAGCATAATCCAAAGGGGAGCATGTTAAGTAAAATAAAGCATTAAGTGAAGTTGTAGTCTTAAGTCTTTAAAAATCTGTTCTCAAACTAGTGTTAGTAATTTAATTTAGAATTAATTAGTTAAATTCAAAACCTCAGAAATATAAAACCATTCGTTTACTAAAAACTGATTTGATTTAAATTTGGAATTTGTCATTGTAGAATCAATTATTCTCTGTGGGACGATACTCTACTTTCACTTTATTACTTGTATACTGCGTATACTTGCGTATTTTTGCTAGTATAGATTTTGGCAAACACTTAACTTATTATTACAATTATGCCATTTACTTCTTAAATAAATATTTTTCTTTTGCGGTGTAACCCTTTATGTTCTCCATATTAAACCGGTTGTGAATAAAACAATTAGAACAATTCTAATCTTATTTAAATAAATAAATTAAACTATTTAATTCATTTAAATAAATAATATTTATTCTACAATAAGGGTAAGCCCCCTTAGCGATCAACGACTTTCCAGATAATATAGATTTCAACATTAATCACAAAAGAACCTTTGAATAAATAGTTACCGTACAATTCAATCCTTCTACCATACAATGTCCTAATTAAATATAAGACATGGATTTACTGTCAAGTCTTATTTTATTTAATTATATGCATTTCGATTCCCAAATGCACAACTCTAAATAATGCAAATTAGAAACTCCTTTCTAATTTCATTCTGCCTTGACCAAGGACTACTGAGTTGTCATTTATCGAATCACATAGGACATTCACATCTTTTACTAGACGTGGTAGATTCTTTGTTGATCATTCACCTATCTGAAAGTAGTATGCACACAAGCCAATCATATTTGATATGATGTAGCATATACTTTGTAATCTTATTCGTCTATTAAAGGCATTTTACTTTATCTACATAGTGCTGTTATATTAAATGTGATAAACCCATAGTTTTGAGCAATGCTTTTAGAATCATGATGGTGATCATGCTAATGAGATCTAAATTCAAGATAGCTCACAAACTAAAATCGTTCCTAATCGTTGGATTACTAAAAAGGGGATTAGTGAATCCGGATAGATTAGTACATACGTTGCTTGCTCTTGTGAAGAGGATGATTGATCTCATAATCATTTGTGTGGAGACACTAAAGCAAGTATGTAGGTGCTTATTAGAGAATAAGTTCACTGAACGTGGCTCGCTAAGGAATACCTAATGGAGTTTTACTCGCCTGTCAATAGGAATTCCTCTAGTGATAGTAGTACAAGTGATCCTTGGACTTGAGATCATCATAGTATCTTGTGTATGATGAGTTTATACTTTGACATGTCCCTTAAGACCTTTAGGGTATATCAAAGGGTATGATTGGGTATAATAAGTTATACATGAAGATAGGTGAATGATCAACAAAGAATCTAACACTTCTAGTAAAAGGAGTGAATGTCCTATGTGATTCGATAAATGACGACTCAGAAGTCTTTGGCCAAAGCAGAATGAAATTAGAAAGGAGTTTCTAATTTGCATTAATCAGAGTTGTGCATTTCAAAATCGAAATACATATAATTAAATAAAATAAGACTTGACAGTAATTCCATGTCTTATATTTAATTGGGACATTGTATGGTAGAAGGATTGAATTGTACGGTAACTATGCACTGAAAGGTTCTTTTATGATTAATGTTGAAATCTATATTATCTGGAAAGTCGTTGATCGCTAAGGGGGCTTACCCTTATTGTAGAATAAATATTATTTATTTAAATGAATTAAATAGTTTAATTTATTTATTTAAATAAGATTAGAATTGTTCTAATTGATTTATTCACAACCGGTTTAATATGGAGAACCTAAAGGGTCACACCGCAAAAGGAAAATATTTATTTAAGAAGTAAATGGCATAATTGTAATAATAAGTTAAGTGTATTTAATTTAGTCTATGGAGATAGAATAAATTAAATAGCTTAATATTTATTATTTAATATTTTAGAAATATTAAATATAAATTAATAAGAGGAGTCTTATTATTATTATTACTATTACTATTATTTAATTCCTAATAGGGATTGGGAATTAATTAATAGAAGTACTCTCACATTAATTCCTAATTGGATTAGGAGTTTAATTTAATTAAAGGAGTTTAATTAGAATAGAAACCCTAATCCTAAATAGTTTAGGGAAGGGTTTTCCTACATCTATAAATAAGAGAAGTCTTATCATAGATTAGGGTTACACACTCTTGCATAAGAATTGTAGAGAGTACTTACAATTTCTATAGAGATAGAAACTAGGGTTTTGCCAACACCCATCTTCTTGAACAAGTATTATTCCTTGGTGGATCACCTCTAGAGGTCAAACACTTGGGTGGCTAACGTTGATCAAAGGAAGGAATTTAGTCGGTGGAATTCAAGGAGAACGCGAAGGAATTGGAGGTGAACTTGTACCTGAGGAAGCTAGAATTCTACAAGGGTATAATTCTTATTCTCCATCTCTTTCGTTTAATTAATAATTGTGCATAAAGAAAGATCATGGTGATGGTTTGTATAAAATTTTAAAATATGATTTTATCGCGCTTCCGCTTTATTAATGTAATTTGATTGCATGTTCGCGTTATACAAACCTAACAGTGGTATCAAGAGCCAAACTTTATGCGAATTATTAATTGTTTTGATTCGGTATATACATTGATATGTGTTTAGAACAATTTAATTGGGCATAATTGTTTGTGTAAAATTATTTTTTTTTATTTTTTTTATTTTGATTTTATTTATTTTCAATTAAGATAAAAGGTTTATTTTAATTGGAATATGATTAAAATTAAAAGTTTTATTTTAACTTGGAATGTGATTCTACGTTAACTAGAATAAAGGAGTTTATTCATATATGGAATAGGATTCCATGTTTCCTAGAATAAAGGAGTTTATTCATATATGGAATAGGATTCCATGTTTCCTAGAATAAAGGAGTTTATTCATATATGGAATAGGATTCCATGTTTCCTAGAATAAAGGAGTTTATTCACATATGGAATAGGATTCCATGTTTCCTTAAAAAATAAAGATGTTTATTTTGATAAGGAATAGGATTCAACATATTTTATTTTCCAACAATTTTAAGTTAAAAATAAAGGTGTTTATTTTAAACTTGAAATTGGTTTCCATATTAATTAAAATAAAGGAGTTTATTTTGATTTGGATTTTGATTAAAATAAAGGAGTTTATTTTTATTCAAAAAAAAAAAAATTAAATTAAAATAAAAGAGTTTATTTTGATTTGGAATATGATTAAAATAAAGAAGTTTATTTTAATTGAAACTGGATTTCATGATAACTAATTAGAGTTGGAATTGGATTCCATGATAACTAATTGGAGTTGAAATTGAATTTTATACTAACTAATATTGCCCATTAAATGATATCAATGCATATATGGAATGGTTTTATTATTCATGGGATGAATGTTATTTATTGATACATATAGAGATATGTATGATAATAAATAGGGATTGATTATGGACTATTGACCAATGTGTGATTGGATTTATTTTAGTGGATGCTTGAATGTATGGGTTTTTATAAATGGGGTCTGCGTATCTCGTCTTCTCTAATTTTTCTTAATGTAAATTCTATCTCCCTCCTATGTATCTCCCCTTGACTGCTGATCAAGGTTTCTATTTATTGTAAATAGTTTTTGTAATAGGATTAGTTAGAATTAATTTTGAAGAATTGAAGGCAAAGAAGCAAGGAGTGTTTGAAGACCCGTTTGTAATGGAGCCCGGGTTTAAATGTAATAGTTATATTTAAATTTAATTCTTACACCCTAGGTTTGACCTTTTGGTTCACTTGGTGGCTCTAGTGAACCAAACTAGAATAAAAGTCCATAATCAATCCGGGTAGAATATAGTATTCTATATGTGCATGCTTACTATATATATATATATATTATATATTATCCAACATGCTTCGCATGTAAAATAATATGACGCGTATTATATATATATATATATATATATATATATATATGTGCATGCACGCTAAACAAGATGAGATAAATAATAACAAACCCCTCAAAGAAATTATATTAAGTCCTAAGCGTTCAAAAATATTTGGAATATCGAACGTCGCCTTCTAGCATGGTAAAGCGATAGAGTATTAAATATTTAATATGAGTTTGTTGTGTCACACAAGGCAAGTATTAAATATTTAAGATGTTGTTTTATCACATTTGATGCTTATACATAGACTGAACGATGCTGTTTTGTTGTGTCACACAAGGACAGTGTTTTTCTTTCGAATATATGGAAGTGCTAGGTTGGACTTAACTTGGATAATTTTGATTCGGATGTGTCACACTTGATCAAAATAATCTAAGAGGCAAATTGAAAGGAGTTACATAGTGATGTAATTGACAATAGTTGTCTACCTATTTATTTATATATCGTTTGTTGTGTCACACAAGGCTATATACATTTGAAATGGGATCCTTATTCTCACTAGCAAATCTTTAATTAGATTTGCCGAACTGTATATTGAGGGTAATATAGTTTGATGAAAATAGTGGGAGATACCAATTTAAAATAAAGGCCTAATTTATTTTGGTAATTAATTAAAATGAATGTATGCTGAAATGTTGTTAAATTACAAATTCATTTATAGAATTTTACGATGTCTAATTCACTATCACTGCATAGCATATTAGATGCTAATTAACCGGACCGAATTACACGGATTGGTTAAGAAATTTGAGAATAGTTCTCAAGGCTGAAAAGCTATCTTATATCCTTAATATGCCTATCCCTGCAATGGTTGCAGACAATGCCTCTGAGGAAGAGATTGCTACTTTTAGAAAGTGGCAAGATGATGCACAGTTGGCTCAATGCATCATGCTCGCATCCATGAGTAGCGAGCTTCAGCGTCAGCATGAAACTATGGATGCTCCTACTATACTCTTGCACCTTCAAGGAGTTGAAGGGTGAGGAAAGTAGGACTATTAGATATCAGATATCTAAGGAGCTCTTCCGATCTAGAATGACCGATGGCACTACAGTATAGACAAATGTCCTAAAATTATCAATATGATTGAACAATTGGGACAACTGGGTTTTAATGGATGGAGAGTTGATCCAAGATTTGATCTTGCAATCACTTCTGGACTCTTTCTCACAAATTGTTGTGAATTTCCACATGAACAAGTTATATGTCAGCCTGCCTGAGTTGCTTAAACATGTTGAAAACTGTAAAGAGTCACTTTCCAACCAAGAAAGACCAAGTCTTACTGGTAGATGATTCTTCCAGGAAGCGGAAGAGGGCCAAAGGATCTTCTTAAAAGAAGAACAATTCAAAGAAGGTAAATGGAAGGGCAAAAATAAAGGACAATAAGAACAAGACTGATGCAGATAGCAAAGGAGTTTGCTTCCACTGCAATAAGCCTGGATACTAGAATTAAAACTAGAGGGTAACCAGAAGAAGCTTAGTGAAGCTTCGGTTACAAATATGGGTTTGTTCATGATTGAAATAAATTTTTCTATAAGTCAAGGTTCTACTTGGGTATTGGATACCGGCTGTAGTTCTCACATATGCAATCCAATGCAGAGACTAAGCAGAAGTAGAAAGCTAAACAAAGTAGTAATCTTATGTGTTGTAATGGAGCAAAGGTTGCTACATTAACCATAGGAACTTATAGTTTAGCATAGCCTACGGGCAAGTCTATTAAGTTAATAAGTTGTTATTATGTTCCAGCTCTCTTTAGAAACATTATTCTTTCCGTTGTTGGACAAGGAAGGTTCTGGTATTATATTTAAGAACAATTGTTGTTCTATTTATAATGATAATGTTTTGTATGAAACTGGAAGATTACTTGATAGACTTTGTATACTTGACTTACATGAAAAAAAATAATTTTGTAAATTGAACAAACTAGTAAAAGAAAAAGGAGATGGTCATTCAAAGAGTTGAATGTGTGTATTTGATGAAATACAAGTCTGAATCATTTGAAATGTTCAAAGAATTCAGAAGTGAAACAAATTGACAAAGTATTAAGATTCTTTGATCAGATCGAAGAAAGAATACTTGAGCAATGAGTTTCTAGATCATCTCAAAATGGTATTTTCTCGTAATGGAAACCTCATGATACGCAATAATTGATTGGTGTATCTAAAAGGAGAAATTGTACCTTGTTGGACATGGTGCAGTCCATAATGATTTTTACCGACATTCTAGTATCCATATGGGGTTATGCCCTAGAAACGGCTGCATATCTACAAAATAAGGTAACCTCAAAAATCTGGCCCCAATACTCCATAAAGGTTATGGATAGGGAGGATTCCTATTCTTAAGTATGTTAAGATAAGGGGTTGTCCAACTTATGTGAAAAGGTTTCAAAGATAAGTTTGGGACAAAATCTGACAAGTGCAAATTTGTGGGATATCCTAAAGAAAGTTTAGGGTATTATTACTATAATCCTACACGCTGCCTTCTTAGATAAAGGTGTTTATCATTGAAGAAGCTAGTGGGAGGAATAGATCTTGAAGGAGTTCAAGAACCACAAAGCACTTTAAGTCGAACCGAGGAACCTATAGATAGACCTATTGTACCACAACCGAATCGTAAATCTGGAAGAGTACCGAAGATACCTGGGAGGTATGGATTCATCATAGAGGATGATGATGAGGTACGCATCATAGAGGATGATGATCCAGTTATATACGATAAGGCTATGAGTATAAGATACTCAGAGAAATGGTAGATGGCCATAAAATCCGAAATGGACTCCATGTATGAGAACCAAGTATAGACTCTGGTTACTCCACATAAGGGCTTAGAGCTTAGAGTGTGAATATGGGTCTTTTAAGAGAAAGACTGGGGAAAATGGCAAGGTAGAGACCTATAAGACCAGACCTGTTTAAAAGGTTTTTCAAGTCAAGGAGTTGACTGTGATAAAACCTTATTACCGGGTAATGCTCAAGTCCATTTGGATTTTACTTGCGATTGCAGCTTATTACAAAATCTGGCAAAATGGATGTGGAGACGTCCTTCCTCAATGAAAACTTGAGGAGAATGTATGTATGATACAGCCAGAGGAATTTGTTTCAAAGGTTGAAGCAAATCGTGTTTTAAGCTACAATGATCCATTGATGGATTGAAGCAAGCTTCTCAAAGATGGAACATTCATTTTGATGAGACAATCAAAAGAGTTTGATTTTATCAAAAACGGGAATGAACCTAGTGTATACAAAAGGGTCAGTGGGAGCGCTGTGACATTCTAGGTATTATATGTTGATATACTACTGACAAGGAATAACACACCAATGCTACAATCAGTAAAGATAAAATTGTCTAAACATTCCTCCATGAATGACTTGGGAGGAGCATCCTATAAATTGGGGATATAAGTCTATATAGATAGATTTAAAAGGATGTTCGGCTTGACCCAAGGAACGTATATTCATTTCATGCTAAAGGCGTTTAGCATGGCAAACTCCAAGAGAGGTCTCATGATGATGAGCCATTGAGTGTATCTCTCTAAAATTGTCCCCAATTGAAAGAGAGATCACATGAGTTACTATCATGTATGCAATGAATATACCGGGCTTGATGTTGATCAGTCATATTCTGGAGAAGATCACTGTAAGACAGTGATAAACATCTTTAAGTACTTAACCGGTATTGAAGATGTAATCATAATTCATGGTAGGTTTGAATTAAAACTAGAGGGCTAAACAGACTCAAGTTTTTTCAGACTGACCAAGACGATAACAAATCCACTTTAAGGTAAATCGTTACCTTGAAAGGTGGTGCAGTGAATTAGAAAGGTTCCAAACAGCAAAGAGTTGCTGGTTTAGTGACAAAGACAAAGTATATAGCTGTAAATGAAGCTGCAAGTTGATTGTTTGGATGAAAAGTTCATCACAGAACTAGGAATAGTTCCTAAGTCTCATCTTGGATTCAAACATGTGTTGCGGCACTTTCATTTGATTAGTAGAATCATTGAAAGAGAAGAAGTCACTATAGAGATAGTGGACTCTCAAGAACAACATTGCATATCCATCTACTGAAGCTTTATCCAAACAGCAGGATGATCGTCACTTAGAGAAGAAGAGTATTAGATACCATGACGATTGGCTTTAGTGCAAGTGGGAGATTGAAAGTAGTATGCACACAAGCCAATCATATTTGATATGATGTAGCATATACTTTGTAATCTTATTCGTCTATTAAAGGCATTTTACTTTATCTACATAGTGCTGTTATATTAAATGTGATAAACCCATAGTTTTGAGCAATGCTTTTAGAATCATGATGGTGATCATGCTAATGAGATCTAAATTCAAGATAGCTCACAAACTAAAATCGTTCCTAATCGTTGGATTACTAAAAAGGGGATTAGTGAATCCGGATAGATTAGTACATACGTTGCTTGCTCTTGTGAAGAGGATGATTGATCTCATAATCATTTGTGTGGAGACACTAAAGCAAGTATGTAGGTGCTTATTAGAGAATAAGTTCACTGAACGTGGCTCGCTAAGGAATACCTAATGGAGTTTTACTCGCCTGTCAATAAGAATTCCTCTAGTGATAGTAGTACAAGTGATCCTTGGACTTGAGATCATCATAGTATCTTGTGTATGATGAGTTATACTTTGACATGTCCCTTAAGACCTTTAGGGTATATCAAAGGGTATGATTGGGTATAATAAGTTATACATGAAGATAGGTGAATGATCAACAAAGAATCTAACACTTCTAGTAAAAGGAGTGAATGTCCTATGTGATTCGATAAATGACGACTCAGAAGTCTTTGGCCAAAGCAGAATGAAATTAGAAAGGAGTTTCTAATTTGCATTAATCAGAGTTGTGCATTTCAGAATCGAAATACATATAATTAAATAAAATAAGACTTGACAGTAATTCCATGTCTTATATTTAATTGGGACATTGTATGGTAGAAGGATTGAATTGTACGGTAACTATGCACTGAAAGGTTCTTTTATGATTAATGTTGAAATCTATATTATCTGGAAAGTCGTTGATCGCTAAGGGGGCTTACCCTTATTGTAGAATAAATATTATTTATTTAAATGAATTAAATAGTTTAATTTATTTATTTAAATAAGATTAGAATTGTTCTAATTGATTTATTCACAACCGGTTTAATATGGAGAACCTAAAGGGTCACACCGCAAAAGAAAAATATTTATTTAAGAAGTAAATGGCATAATTGTAATAATAAGTTAAGTGTATTTAATTTAGTCTATGGAGATAGAATAAATTAAATAGCTTAATATTTATTATTTAATATTTTAGAAATATTAAATATAAATTAATAAGAGGAGTCTTATTATTATTATTACTATTACTATTATTTAATTCCTAATAGGGATTGGGAATTAATTAATAGAAGTACTCTAACATTAATTCCTAATTGGATTAGGAGTTTAATTTAATTAAAGGAGTTTAATTAGAATAGAAACCCTAATCCTAAATAGTTTAGGGAAGGGTTTTCCTACATCTATAAATAAGAGAAGTCTTATCATAGATTAGGGTTACACACTCTTGCATAAGAATTGTAGAGAGTACTTACAATTTCTATAGAGATAGAAACTAGGGTTTTGCCAACACCCATCTTCTTGAACAAGTATTATTCCTTGGTGGATCACCTCTAGAGGTCAAACACTTGGGTGGCTAACGTTGATCAAAGGAAGGAATTTAGTCGGTGGAATTCAAGGAGAACGCGAAGGAATTGGAGGTGAACTTGTACCTGAGGAAGCTAGAATTCTACAAGGGTATAATTCTTATTCTCCATTTCTTTCGTTTAATTAATAATTGTGCATAAAGAAAGATCATGGTGATGGTTTGTATAAAATTTTAAAATATGATTTTATCGCGCTTCCGCTTTATTAATGTAATTTGATTGCATGTTCGCGTTATACAAACCTAACAGTATCTCCATGTACAACTTATTATACCCAATCATACCCTTTGATATACCCCAAAGGTCTTAAGGGACATGTCAAAGTATAACTCATCATACACAAGATACTATGATGATCTCAAGTCCAAGGATCACTTGTACTACTATCACTAGAGGAATTCCTATTGACAGGCGAGTAAAACTCCATTAGGTATTCCTTAGCGAGTCACGTTCAGTGAACTTATTCTCTAATAAGCACCTACATACTTGCTTTAGTGTCTCCACACAAATGATTATGAGATCAATCATCCTCTTCCTAAGAGCAAGCAACGTATGTACTAATCTATTCGGATTCACTAATCTCCAATTTAGTAATCCGACGATCAGGAATAATTTTAGTTTGTGAGCTATCTAGAATTTAGATCTCATTAGCATGATCACCATCATGATTCTAAAAGCATTGCTTAAAACTATGGGTTTATCGCATTTAATATAACAGCACCATGTAGATAATATAAAATGCCTTTTAAGAAAATCAATTCTTTTATTAATAAATGAATAAGATTACAAAGTATATGCTACATCATATCAAATATGATTGGCTTATGTGCATACTACTTTCAACATAAGCATCTATATTATTGATCGGAATGATACCTGGCACCACATCACGAGACTGCACGGCGTCTTGCACGGTCATGTTGAAAGTCCTGGCAGTAGGTCGGTTTGTTGGTGCTGATCCAGTTATGGTTAACGTGCTACCACCACTATTTCCCCTATTCCCTCTTGTTCCTGCTCCTCCTGCTGCTTTCTTAGGGCAATCCCTAGCCAGATGATCCTTTGATCCGCAAGTGAAGCAAGCACCCTTCTTTAGATTCGGACAATTCGGTGCTATGTGACCCTCTTGACCGCAATTGTAGCAAACCTTCTTCCCCTTCAGGCATATCCCCACGTGATTCTTTTCGCATGTAACACACGCTTCCACTTTCTCCTTCTGACCTCCCTGTTGATTCCCAGCAGATCCATTGTCATTCCACTTTCTCTTTTGGTTGTGACCACCACTGTTACTACCACTCGCTTTGTTATTCTCATTTTCACCTTCTTCTTCTTCTACTCCTGGTTATACTTAGTCAGAGCATCGCTCCCACCTTCTGCGATAATCGTCTTTTCCAAAACTCCGGCAAAAGTGTTCAACTGGAACATTGACACCTTGTTGTACAACCACGGCTTCAACCCCTATTCAAATCTCATTGCTTTCCTTTCATCGGTATTCACCTGGTAGGTTGCGAACCTAGCCAACTCGTTGAGCTTCGCAGCGTATTTCGGTACAGTCATGGTACCCTACTTCAACTCCAGGAATTGAATCTCCATCTAATTATGTGACAACCCGAATTTTCAAGAATAATTATAATAAGAATTTAATATAGAATAATTCTTATTATGAGACGTATCGAGTTTGAATATATAAGTGTTATATATATTTATGTGATTTTTTTGGTAAGCTTAATATGTGTATATATATATATGTGTGTGTGTGAAATATATACGTATATTCAAAATGAATGAGTTAATAGTTAATTATTATAACGATCGCGAGTCGTGGATAGCTGGATAATCCGAACTTATGAATATTATTGAATAAAATAAACTTTTATTAATAATATTATGTGTTAAGCGTTTAAAGGTTATATTATGACCTAGATTATGTGTAGGCGATGATTGGTATGTATGAAAGTGTTCGTATAAGCCAATTTAGTGGTTTCGAGAAATATCGCTAGAATGTTATTTATTGGATTAAATAAATAATTGGAAGATAATATTATTGAACGAGTTATTTATTGTAAAGGTACTAACCCAAATTATGGGTGGGATATGTACGTTGATGTATATGATTATGGGGAGTTAATCGGGAAGAGTAGCGATCGCGAATCATGAATACCCTTGTAATTTGGGTTTATTAATATTATTAAATGGATTAAATATTATTTTCTTACGTGACGTGTTCTAAGGTTATTATATAACCTAGATGATGTCAACGTAAGAATTTTTATGCGTTATTAAACCGTAGGCGTGAATAATTGATTTTGCGAAAGATCGTAAAATCATTATTCACGGGCACGTTTCCCGATGCACTATTCACGCCCAAATATTTTTACGTCTTTTCGATTTCTATTAATTTTGTTAAGACGTGTGCGCGAAGAAATAATTTTTCCAAGCGTCGGAAATTTTATTTAAGCCCGAACGAGATTTATTTCGTATCCGAAAGGTATTATATGGGTGTTCCGAATAAATGGACAAATCCCATAATAATTATTTTACGCGTCCCAATATATTTATGATAATACCCATTTTAATTACGGGAAGAGTTATTGAGCAAATTGAGTACAAAAGTGAGAGTATTTGGTTATATTTTTGGGTATTGGGTGTTTTAATTGTTGCTTATTGAGCAAATGGGAGACAAACAAACTCCATGCACCAATAAGAATGAAATAGGAGACATGCTAGCCAATAGGAATTTAGCCAACGAGGGAGTGTCGGCCAAGAGTGGCCTTATGCCAAACACCATGTGCATAGAGAAGCCAACTTGGAAGACATGTTCCTCAAATTCATTTTCAAGGAGCTTGGTTTTGTAGACCCATTTCACCCTCCCATGTTGTCCATCCGACTCCTCCTCTTCTATTCTACCATACTCAGCTCATTTGCAACAAGGAAGAGAGTGGGAAGAGAGCAAGGAATCAGTAGAAGAAAGAAGGAGAAACAAATGAAAGAGAAAGAAGAAGAAGAATATAAGGGTTCGGGTGAAGAAGGAGAAGATAAGAGGAGAAGGAGAAGCGTGAGAAGGAGCAAGAGAGGAAGATGAAGCCCTAGCAAACCTCCATAACCTTCAAGAAATAAGAAACAAGAGGTAATCTTCTCTTCCACCATCTCTCCTCCATTTTTGAGTTTTTTCAAGCTTTTCGAGCTTTTGGTAATGGGTTTTGATTTTTGGAACTTGTTGGTTGTTATTGTTAGTTGTGGTTGCCTAATAATGTTACCAAGACACCTTGTAAGCTATTAATGACATTAAAGTGGAACAAAAATGAAGAAAAATCCTTACCTTTGCTTAAGGAGGATGAAGAACATGAAGAACAATGAACTTTGGACATGAACTTGGACATTTGGACGATTTAGAGGCCTTTGTAGCTATAATTTCGTGTTTGTTTAATTTATTTGTTGTTATGATGTTGTACTTCCATGGGTTACGAAGTTAACCCAGTTGGAACGGAGTCAAAAGAAGTTAAAACAAAGATTTGGTGAAGATTTTTGTGAAGAACACCAAGAACACCAAGAACACGAAAATATAGCATGAGTTGATACTTTAGCCTAAGCTTTGGCCATGTTAATATTAATGGATAGTTCTGAATTTTTGATATGTTGTAGCCCTATGTCTTAGGAGTCCATAGAGTCCGGAACGGACCAATTTGAACGTGTATTGAGGGAGTTATGGTGATTGGAAGCAAGATAGGTCTAGAACACTAAAACAGAGCATTCCGGGAAGCAAAACGGGTTGGAGACTCAGGCCGAGCGCCTAAGGCACTGGCAAGGCGCTGGCCACGAGCCCAGCTACTGTGAGAGAGTGCCTAGAGCGCTGCCCAAAGGCCATTTTGACCGCTTAAGGCGCTAGTAAAGAAATTGTGCAAAACTGCTCCGACGTCCTTTAGTAAAATGAGCATAACTTTCTCATACGAACTTGGATTGAGTCGATTCAAGATGATTCGGAAAGAGGACGGGTAGACCTATAACATTTGTTCTTTAAGTTTTTCGATTTGAGGTCGGTATCAATTCCCAAATTGACTATTTGTATGACTGATGTGTTTTTGGAGACAATCGGAGAGTGTCGGGCATGAGCGTAAGCACGCGTAATGCTCCCGACAATGTTAAATGATGTTCTAAGTTCTATAACATGATTTATTATAATATATAATGATACTTAATATTAACCATTGAGTATTAGACAAATTTGATTAGGCGTGTCAAGCGTACGCAATCGCGTGTCACTTGGGCGTTTGAATAGACAAGTGTGATGTACGGACGTGCAAACGTCGTAACGCCGTAACAAGTATGTATAACCTTGTTTAATATTTTGTTTCTAATAATAATGAAACAAGATAGTGTGTTATAAACCAATGTATGAGCATGCTAAGCACATGCAAAAGAGGCGAATTAGGCGTATGGCGTGTAAACGTCGAAACGTCGCGTAGAGTGTTAAAGAACTTAAATAGTGTTTCGATTTAAACAAAATGAACATTATAAGATATAAAGTGGGTTTATAATATAAACCATTATATGAAGCCTTTTTAGAGGCTAATTGGTATTTTATTGTTAAATAAATTGTGTAGGATATTTGAAGGACGAGCCATCATAATTTGGCAAGGAACGCTTAAGGCAAGTTCTTTCAGTAACTTGTTAACTTATTTAAATGTATTTATGTACATGACTTAATTACTAAATCTTTCATTATTATGTGGATTATATGCGAGCATGCTTAAAGTGTGCACAATGTGCAATTATGTGACTATATTGTTCTATGTGGAACCTGAACTATTGTGAATATACAATGTGAGATGCATGAAGTATGTTATGAGATACATGATGCATATATACAGATGAATTGCATAAGATTTATAATGCATGAGTAAGATGCATAGTATGAGAATCATGATGCATGGATAAATGCAAACTTATGTGCTACGTGAAGCATGAAATGTGAAAACTGTTAGTTCTTGCTGAGCCGTCATGCTCATTCTTGCAAAAATAAAACTTTTGTAGATTTACGATGCAATGCAATTATCTTGACATCGTAATGATAAGGATTAGAAGCGCATGGAAATAGGAAGGTTGCTAAATGTTCCCTTATTGTAATTATTTAGTTGTGATGACGGTATATGATGTACGTGAATTTGACTATGTAAACCTTGAGTTAAAGATGAAGGTTATCCTTTATAATAGTTAATATGTAACTATGTTAGTTACTTGTTTTAGTAAACTACAAGGATGACGATGATGTATAAATGACATTTTTATAACGAATGTATAGTTGCTGAATAACTTTGTGTATATTTAGGGATTGAATAAAATCAGAATTTGAACCTTGCGTTCACATAAGGGATATTGTAAGGGATCATGGTATTTATTCGACCTTGATTATAAGTGTAGTATTTAAAGGTTGTGAAATCTGGAATTGTAATAAAGAGTGTGATGGTAAGTTTTAATACTTATTGTTGTATAGTACTGTTATGTACAACATGAATAGAATTATATTTGTGATGATTATTAAATGATGTATTAGTTAAGGTCTTCGTACCTGAGACTAGATGGAAACATGTTGTAATAATCTTATAATCACTTTCATGTAGTAAGATCATGTGTTTAGTTATGGTTTCGAGGCTTGGGACGATAATATTTATATTATATCAATGTAAATATATTATTTTTCCGCATTAAGTTATTGTTAGATTGATATATGAGTGGCACAGTGATGCACCAAATTCGTGGATAAGGTAACCCGGATTTGGGGGTGTCACAGGTTGGTATCAAAGCTGATAGGTTATAAACCTTAGGTAAGAGTACCTTAGGCTATAACTATAGTGAAGAAAGATGATAATGATGAAGATAGTGAAGGAATAAAACTCAAATAGAGTTTAATTGATAGTAAATGAATTTAGAAAATTCATAGTAAGAGTTTAGATATATATAAGACGATTCAAAGAAGAATCTTGATGCGTTATAAAAGATGAGAATTTGGAGTTACCTGACTCTAGTGATAAAGATGATAAGTGTTGATAAATAGACGAGGTCTATAAGACGAAGATGCAATAAAATCATATATTATGATTAAAGAGAAGAGTATAGAAGATCGTAGGATGAAACGATCATAGGATAAGAAGATCGTAATGTAAAACGATTGCAGAGTAAGATCACGAAGTGATTGGATTAAGTCATAGAATGGCAGATTATCAAGTGAATGATTGAAAATTTTAGCTCAATGCTATAGATAGATAGTACTATGAGATAGTACGAGTAAAACTCGGAAAGAGTTATGGATGATGAAACATGAATTAAATTCTTGTTGAGCAATGAGTATGCTAGGATTGAGGGTGATTTCAATTGAGGACTCATGTTAGTGGCTGAGTTATACAATTCCTTATATGGGCGGGGAATTCGTGCTTGGTTTGAGAACCACTTAGCTTCCTATATCGGTATAGTGGTTGAGTTGAACAATTCCTTGTATGGGCGGGGAATTTGTGCTTGGTGTAATAACCGCTTAGCTTCTTATATTGATTAGTGGTCGAGTTGATCGATTCCTTGTATGGGCAAGGGATTGTGATGGGTTCGACAATCACTTAGCTTCCTATATTGATAATCGTTGGGATCTGGTATCGCGTTATCGCTATACGTATGACGAGAAGGTGATTCTTTTCTCATACCTATATTCGATGGTTAGAGAATAATAAGATTAGGAACGGGTTCTTGAAACTCATACTTATGGTAAGTTTGTGACTCACAATCATATGGTATGTTTTGAACCCCTCAGCGTATGGACAGTCCTTGATTTATTCTTGGACTATGTATTGCTAGGACAAGTTCCTAAGCTCATATTATTGTGGCAAGTTCCTGAACTCATAATGTTTGGTAAGTTGATGAACTATATTGGGGTATAGGAAAGTCGTAGAGCGAGAATTGTTAATTCTCAATATGATGAGCTTGGATGGAGTTAGAAATAGATAGAATTATTAAATAGTGGAGAAATGGGAGAAATTGAAGTTGATGAGGAGAAATGGATATTCCAAATCTTCTAGCTATGCTAGATTTTGAATTTATTGACATCGTGATAATACTTGCACTTTTGCTCTTCGAAAAAAAAAATGTGTATGGCCAGATTACTGGACCAATGATTTTTAAATGTACTATTATTCATATGTCTATGCTAATTGCTTCAGCTAGGCAAAATGATTTGAAAATATCAAAATGTATTTCTAAATGTCATCAATGCATCATGGAACCTGGTGTAGAATGACAGATGATGGAGTCATCAATGCAGATTAACCTAGTGTTGGATGTGATCATAGGATCGTCAACCCACTATGGTATGATGTAGTATGACAAAGTCACAAAATGACGGAATCCTCAACGGATTGTAGAAACAGTGCGGTATCATGACGTCATAAAATGATTTTTATTTTCTTTAAAGTATGAAAAAGTATGCCAATTGAGTTAGCTAAAATGTTTTGATTGATGTCCGAACCGTTGATGTGAGTCTAAGCTATTTGATTCGGCTAGACAAATATTGAAGTGTTTTATTGAATGTTTTTGAGCTAAGGTGAACAACCCTATTATGTCGGAAAAACCCCGACTGTTTGGCTAGAGAGTTGTGCACAACGCAAAAGTACGACAGGCTGATCACCTAAAGTACAACCAAGAGGTAGTTTACTGTCTTTATGACTATAAACAGACCTAGCAGAGGTAGTTTACTGTCTTTATGACTATAAACAGGCCTAGTAGAGGTAGTTTGCTGTCTTTATGACTGTAAGCAGGCCTAATAAAGAATGTTTACAGTCCTAGTGATTGTTAACTTCTAGGTCTATGGTGGAAATACCATTAAACCGAGTATGTCGTTCATGGTCTTTATGACCCCCTCAACATAATATGAAAAGTTTTTAAGGAATATTTTATTTCTTATTTGTTCAAGTTACTTCACAATTATTAAACAATTGTTGAAGGTTCCTATTATTCGGGAAACTGATTGTGGGAAGGGTGATTTTTCAAAGGAGAAGTAGTCGTAGAATGCGATAATTTTAAGTGAATCCTTGAAAGAGGATAGTGTAAAGGTTAGATTGAAAACCTAGTTTTAATGGGTAGGATGAGCAAAGATGAATGCGTTGAAATTTCGAGGACGAAATTCTTAGAAGAAGGGGTGAATGTAATATCCCGAATGTTTATGAGCTAGTAAAGCATGATATTAAATTATTATGATGATTGTGATATACAATGATCCTTAGAAAAGGAAATTGATGGTTAAAGAAAGGATAATACTCAGAGTATAATTGAATTGATAAAGGCTATATAATTAAACCTACGAGAGTTGGTTGAGGAAAATGGATTAAATAGGTAATATGAAACTTATGTTATAGTACTACGTTAAAATTATTCAACGATGAAATTTTGGAAGAAGATCTATGCGGACCGAGTAAGGATGTTTCGATGATTCCGAGGACGGAATCCTTATAAGGAGGGAAAGATGTGACAACCCGAATTTTTAAGAATAATTATGATAAGAATTTAATATAGAATAATTCTTATTATGAGACGTGTCGAGTTTGAATATATATGTGTTATATATATTTACGTGATTTTTTTGGTAAGCTTAATATGTATATATATATATATATATGTGAAATATATACGTATATTCAAAATGAATGAGTTAATAGTTAATTATTATAACGATCGCGAGTCGTGGATAGCTGGATAATCCGAGCTTATGAATATTATTGAATAAAATAAATTTTTATTAATAATATTATATGTTAAGCGTTTAAAGGTTATATTATGACCTAGATTATGTGTAGGCGATGATTGGTATGTATGAAAAGTGTTCGTATAAGCCAATTTAGTGGTTTCGAGAAATATCGCTAGAATGCTATTTATTGGATTAAATAAATAGTTGGAAGATAATATTATTGAACGAGTTATTTATTGTAAAGTTACTAACCCAAATTATGGGTGGGATATATTTACGTTGATGTATATGATTATGGGGAGTTAATCGGGAAGAGTAGCGATCGCGAATCGTGAATACCCTTGTAATTTGGGTTTATTAATATTATTAAATGGATTAAATATTATTTTCTTACATGACGTGTTCTAAGGCTATTTTATAACCTGGATAATGTCAATGTATGAATTTTTATGCGTTATTAAACCGTAGGAGTGAATAATTGATTTTGCGAAAGATCGTAAAATCATTATTCACGGGCACGTTTCCCGATGCACTATTCACGCCCAAATATTTTTACGTCTTTTCGATTTCTATTAATTTTGTTAAGACGTGTGCGGGAAGAAATAATTTTTCCAAGCGTCGGAAATTTTATTTAAGCCCGAACGAGATTTATTTCGTATCCGAAAGGTATTATATGGGTGTTCCGAATAAATGGACAAATCCCATAATTATTATTTTACGCATCCCAATATATTTATGATAATACCTATTTTAATTACGGGAAGAGTTATTAAGCAAATTGAGTACAAAAGTGAGAGTATTTGGTTATACTTTTGGGTATTGGGTGTTTTAATTGTTGCTTGTTGAGCAAATGGGAGACAAACAAACTCCATGCACCAATAAGAATGAAGTAGGAGACATGCTAGCCAATAGGAATTTAGCCAAGGAGGGAGTGTCGGCCAAGAGTGGCCTTATGCCAAACACCATGTGCATAGAGAAACCAAGTTGGAAGACATGCTCCTCAAATTCATTTTCAAGGAGCTTGGTTTTGTAGACCCATTTCACCCTCCCATGCTGTCCATCCGACTCCACCTCTTCCATTATACCATACTCAGCTCATTTGCAACAAGGAAGAGAGTGGGAAGAGAGCAAGGAATCAGCAGAAGAAAGAAGGAGAAACAAATGAAAGAGAAAAGAGAAGAAGAAGAAGAAGAAGATAAGGGTTCGGGTGAAGAAGGAGAAGAGAAGAAGAGAAGGAGAAGCGTGAGAAGGAGCAGAGAGGAAGATGAAGCCCTAACAAACCTCCATAACCTTCAAGAAATAAGAAACAAGAGGTATGTAAGGTTTGTATATAACCCGAGCATCCAATCAAATTACATAAATAGAGCGGAAGCGCGATAAAACGGATTTTAAAATTTTATACAAACCATCACCATGATCGATCAATGTGCTCAATTAATGATATAAATGAAAGAGAAAGAGAATAAGAATTATACCCTCGTAGAACAAAGCTTTCTCGGGTACAAGTTCGACTCCTAGTCCTTCGTGTTCTCCTCGAATGCTACGGTGTGATTCCTTCCTTTGATCAACGTTAGCCACCCAAGTGTTTGGCCTCTATAGGTGATCCACCAAGGAAGAATAAGTATTCAAGAAGTTGGGTATTTGGAAAAACCCTAGTTTCTATCTCTATAGAAATTGTAACTACTCTCCACAATCTAATGCAAGAGTGTGTAACCCCAATCTATGATAAGACTCCTCTTATTTATAGATATAGGAATAACCATTCCCTAAACTATTTAGGATTAGGGTTTCTATTATAATTAAACTCCTTTAATTAATTATGCTCCTAATCCAATTAGGAATTCATGGGAGAGTACTTCTATTAATTAATTCTCAATCCCTATTAGGAATTAAATAATAGTAATAGTAATAATAATAATAACACTCCTCTTATTAATTTATATTTAATATTTCCAAAATATTAAATAATAAATATTAAGCTATTTAATTTATTCTATCCCCATAGATTAAATTAAATACACTTAACTTATTATTACAATTATGTCATTTACTTCTTAAATAAATATTTTTATTTTGCGGTGTGACCCTTTAGGTTCTCCATATTAAACCGGTTGTGAATAAATCAATTAGAACAATTCTAATTTTATTTAAATAAATAAATTAAACTATTTAATTCATTTAAATAAATAATATTTGTTCTACAATAAGGGTAAGCCCCCTTAGCGATCAACGACTTTCCAGATAATATAGATTTCAACATCAATCACAAAAGAACCTTTGAGTAAATAGTTACTGTATAATTCAATCCTTCTACCATACAATGTCCCAATTAAATATAAGACATGGATTTACTGTCAAGTCTTATGTTATTTAATTATATGTATTTCGATTCCCAAATCCACAACTCTGATTAATGCAAATTAGGAACTCCTTTCTAATTTCATTCTGCCTTGGCCAAGGACTACTGAGTTGTCATTTATCGAATCACATAGGACATTCACATCTTTTACTAGACGTGGTAGATTCTTTGTTGATCATTCACCTATCTCCATGTACAACTTATTATACCCAACCATACCCTTTGATATACCCCAAAGGTCTTAAGGGACATGTCAAAGTATAACTCATCATACACAAGATACTATGATGATCTCAAGTCCAAGGATCACTTGTACTACTATCACTAGAAGAATTCCTATTGACAGGCGAGTAAAACTCCATTAGGTATTCCTTAGCGAGCCACGTTCAGTGAACTTATTCTCTAATAAGCACCTACATACTTGCTTTAGTGTCTCCACACAAATGATTATGAGATCAATCATCCTCTTCCTAAGAGCAAACAACGTATGTACTAATTTATCCGGATTCACTAATCCCCAATTTAGTAATCCAACGATTAGGAACAATTTTAGTTTGTGAGCTATCTAGAATTTAGACCTCATTAGCATGATCACCATCATGATTCTAAAAACATTGCTCAAAACTATGGGTTTATCACATTTAATATAACAGCACCATGTAGATAATATAAAATGCCTTTTAAGAAAATCAATTCTTTTATTAATAAATGATTTTGATTACAAAGTATATGCTACATCATATCAAATATGATTGGCTTGTGTGCATACTACTTTCAAGGTAATCTTCTCTTCCACCATCTCTCCTCCATTTTTGAATTTTTTCAAGCTTTTCGAGCTTTTGGTAATGGGTTTTGATTTTTGGAACTTGTTGGTTGTTATTGTTAGTTGTGGTTGCTTAATAATGTTACCAAGACACCTTGTAAGCTATTAATGACATTAAAGTGGAACAAAAAGAAAAATCCGTACCTTTGCTTAAGGAGGATGAAGAACATGAAGAACAATGAACTTTGGACATGAACTTGGACATTTGGACGATTTAGAGGACTATGTAGCTATAATTTCGTGTTTGTTTAATTTATTTGTTGTTATGATATTGTACTTCCATGGGTTACGAAGTTAACCCAGTTGGAACGGAGTCAAAAGGAGTTAAAACAAAGATTTGCTGAAGATTTTTGTGAAGAACACCAAGAACACCAAGAACACAAAAATATAGCATGAGTTGATACTTTTGCCTAAGATTTGACCATGTTAATATTAATGGATAGCTCTGAATTTTTGATATGTTGTAGCCCTATGTCTTAGGAGTCCATAGAGTCCGGAACGGACCAATTTGAACGTGTATTGAGGGAGTTATGGTGATTGGAAGCAAGATAGGTCTAGAACACTAAAACAGAGCATTCCGGGAAGCAAAACGGGTTGGAGACTCAGGCCGAGCGCCTAAGGCACTGGTAAGGCACTGGCCACGAGCCCAGCTACTGTGAGAGAGTGCGTAGAGCGCTGTCCAAAAGCCATTTTGAGCGCCTAAGGCACTAGTAAAGAAACTGTGCAAAACTACTCCGACGTCCTTTAGTAAAATGAGCATAACTTTCTCATACGAACTTGGATTGAGTCGATTCAAGATGATTCGGAAAGAGGACGGGTAGACCTATAACATTTGTTCTTTAAGTTTTTCGATTTGAGGTCGGTATCAATTCCCAAATTGACTATTTATATGACTGATGTGTTTTTGGAGACAATCGGAGAGTGTCGGGCATGAGCGTAAGCACGCGTAATGCTCCCGACAATGTTAAATGATGTTCTAAGTTCTATAACATGATTTATTATAATATATAATGAAACTTAATATTAACCATTGAGTATTAGATAAATTTGATTAGGCGTGTCAAGCGTACGCAATCGCGTGTCACTTGGGCGTTCGAATAGACAAGTGTGATGTACGGACGTGCAAACGTCGTAACGCCGTAACAAGTATGTATAACCTTGTTTAATATTTTGTTTCTAATAATAATGAAACATGATAGTTGTCGACGCTGGGAGGATCGCTTCTGTGGTTAATTATTACCCTTTCTAATTTTAGCATTTTTATTAGATGATGTTTTGGAAGAGGTCGGCACAAAGGTCGACGGGGTTTTGAAAGATCGTTTTTTATGATGAGCTAATTGACCAGAGTCGCCAGTTGATATATTTGAAATGGATGTACCAACTCATCCGAGTTTCGTTTTCGTAAATCGCTGGCTCATATGTGACTCAAAATTAATTGGTCTGCAAACCGAGATTCATAGAGTTCGGGGGCTTGCTTAAGTGAGGGGAAGGTGTTAGGCACCCCCCGACTTTCATGAAACACGGTTACCGCAATCTTTGATGCTTTTCCTATCCTTTTAATTCTTAAAATGTGTCGGTGTATGCGTGTGTGTGCCTCTGTGAATGTTGTGGTGAGTTGTATGAAAGAATCATTTGGGGTTTTTTATGGAAAGTCGTGTTTTGAGAGTGCTTTAGAATGTCCTTCGGCTTATACGAAAAGGCTTTATTTTTTATGAGGAAGGTTTGATTTTAATTGTCAAAAACTGCAAGATTTTTCTTAGGTGTCGTTTTGGCAAAACAATAGTTTTTTAAACCTTCGTCAAAATAGGAATCGAGACCTATACGTTGCTTTCGTAAATAAAATGACGGGAAACTTCTAGGATCTCTTTAACCCTATGCACAATGGTTTAATAAAACGTCATTTATTTTCATAAAACCATTTCTTGTGATGTTTGAGCACGATCTTTCTTTAGCCTTCTCGTTTAAATAGGAATCGACATTCATTAGCACTTCCAATTTTGAGCCTCGTGGTTCTAATAACCTAATTTGATTGATTTTACGGAAATCTTCATCATTTAGCTTTGAAATCAATTTTTGTGTCGTAAATTAAATCAAACATTAAAATGTGTGGGGGCTATTCATGGGCATGTAAGCCATCAAAATAACCCCGGACGCCCACAATCGCATATTTCACTATTACAGGGCCTTAAACCTGACTTTCAACTTGATATCGTTTTAAGGCCCGACGATTACATGTTTACAACAAAGGGCACATCGACCCCATTACATTCACCTAAAAATGTCCATCATTGGATTTGGACCACGGGGTCGCGTTCCTAGGCTCACATCCAAAATTTTTACACACCCACAAAATGGATACTACAAAAATTAAACAACACCGGATTGCATTGCACACCACAATATCCTAAAATAGCAATCTAAATACACTACGCATAATACATTATCCCAATGGGCTAAAAATCACCAAATGGATATCATCGGGCCATTAGGAAGAATTTTGTTCCATTGAAACCCTCACTAATAGTCCCTAATCCATGTATCATCAATAATATACAGAAAAACTACATTTAATATAGCCCGAATGATAAAAGTTTACCGAAATGATATAACAAAAAATGCTATAAAAAATGTCTTTTCACCTTGCAAATGACACCACGATGCGTATAAACTCGTATATTGAATATAGTAGAAATTATATGTGATACAATCTAACAACAAAGGGGTATAAATCCTTTCTTTTCTCTCTTTTCTCTCCTTTCCCGCTGTTGTTGCTTGCTGCCTCTTCTTCTTTTTTTTTCTTCTTTGCTGCTGTTTCAACTCTCTATATGCCAAATGAAGAAATGGGCTGATAAAGGCCGATCAGAGGCAGCCGCAGATTGATCTGCGGCTTGCCTCAGTTCCTCCGCGCCCGCCGTGCATTTCAGCCCGCCGCGCACTTCAGTTTTTTTTAATCCTTGGCCGCAGATCAATTCACGGCTGGTTGGGCTGATTTTCTCGATTTTTGTATTACACCTCGATTCTCGTGTCGTACTGTTGGTTTTCGCTGAAAGGCTTGTATTTTGCAGTCCGGGAACAGCTGGGAAACGTGCCATGTCATTCAGGAATGCTCGTTTCGAATGGCTGCGTCATGACACAGGATTTATATTTCGAGCTTGGTTTCCAAGGGCGCTGCCCCCCCCCCCCCCCCCCCCCCCCGACCCCCACTGGATCACCGGCGAGCAGGTAAGCGTAGTGGCCATTAGTCGATTCCTGATATCCGCTTGTTGTCGTGTCGACTTTGATCGCAAGTCGTTGTGGTGGCTCTGAGTGTTCGTACTTACATCCACCTTTCGTTCTCGTAGGCTGGGTTGATTGACGATTTTGCCCTCCTGTCAGGGTTAGTATACGAAGTGCAAAATTTGGGTGTCTACAGCTGCCCCTCTTTATCATGTTTATGAAATGTCAAATGAAATGTCAAATGAAATGAACATTATAAAAAAGTGGACACGCGATGCATGAATGACGGTGCATAAGAATGACAGTACATACATGATACAACACATATAGCATAAGAATGACAATACGTACATGATGCAACATATATAGCTTATGATGCAACACGAGATGTAAGGCATGCAAAACGTTCGTAAAGGTGTCAATGCATCATGCAATCGTAACTTCATTGTGATTATCGATCTCAACAGGACTCAATTGCTGATCGCATCGTTGTTGTCAGGTTCCGTCTCTGACAGGTCGTTGCGATAATCGTTATCGCAGACGTCGTGCTCCGTCTCGTAATCGTCGTCGTCGCAGAATCGTTGTCGTCTCATAACCGTCGGGTCTCGTATTCGATCGATCGTCTCGTAGATGTGGGGTCTGGTCTCCGATGGGTCGTCTTTGTCTGTATCGGTTCTCGTCTCCGATTGGTCGACTTACCTGTATCGGTTTTCGTCTCTGATTGGTCTCGTCTGCACCGGGTCTCGTTTCCGGTTGATCGTCCTGTTAGCACCGGGTCTCGTATCCGGTTGATCGTCTGTATCGGTTCTCGTCTCCGATTGGTCGACTCGTCTGTATCGGCTCTCGTTTTCGATCGGTCGACTTGTCGGCACCGGGTCTCGTTTTCGGTTGATCCTTCTGTCAGCACCGGGTCTCGTATCTGGTTGATTGATTCGTCTGTATCGGTTCTCGTCTCCGATTGGTCGACTCATCTGCATCGGTTCTCGTCTCCGATCGGTCGACTTGTCTGCACCGGGTCTCGTTTCCGGTTGATCGTCTCGTCAGCACCGGGTCTCGTCTCCGGTTGATCGATTCGTCTGCATCGGTTCTCGTCTCCGATTGGTCGACTCGTCTATATCGGTTCTCGTCTCTGATCGGTCGACTTGTTGGCACCGGGTCTCGTCTCCGGTTGGTTGATTCGTCGGCACCGGGTCTCGTCTCCGGTTGATCGATTCGTCTGTATCGGTTCTCGTCTCCGATTGGTTGGCTCGTCTGCACTGGGTTTCGTCTCCGGTCTCGTCGGCACCGGGTCTCGTTTCCGGTTGATTGATTCGACTGTATCGGTTCTCGTCTCCGATTGGTCGACTCGTCTGTACCGGGTTTCGTCTACGGTTAATCGTCTCGTCGACACCGGGTCTCATCTCCGGTTGATTAATTTCGACTGTATCGATTCTCGTCTCCGATTGGTAAGTTCGTCGGCACCGGGTCTCGTCTTCGGTTGATTGATTCGACTGTATCGGTTCTCGTCTCCGATTGGTCGACCCGTCTGTACCGGGTTTCATCTCCGGTTAATTATCTCGTCGGCACCGGGTCTCGTCTCCGCTTGATCATCTCGTCGGCACCGGGTCTCGTCTCCGGTTGATTAATTTCGACTGTATCGATTCTCGTCTCCGATTGGTCGGTTTGTCAGCACTAGGTCTCGTCTCCGGTTGATTAATTCGACTGTATCGGTTCTCGTCTCCGATTGGTCGACTCGTCTGTACCGGATTTCATCTCCGGTTAATTGTCTCGTCGGCACCGGGTCTCGTCTCCAGTTGATTGATTTCGACTGTATCGGTTCTCGTCTCCGATTGGTCGGTTCGTCGGCACCGGGTCTAGTCTCCGATTGATTGATTCGATTGTATCGGTTCTCGTCTCTGATTGGTCGACTCGTCTGTACCGGGTTTCGTCTCCGGTTAATCGTTTCGTCGGCACCGGGTCTCGTCTCTAGTTGATCGATTCGTCTGTATCGGTTCTCGTCTCCGATTGATTGGTTCGTCGGCACCGGGTCTCGTCTCCGGTTGATTGATTCGACTGCATCGGTTCTCGTCTCCGATTGGTCGGTTAGTCGGCACCGGGTCTCGTCTCCGGTTGATTGATTCGACTGTATCGGTTCTCGTCTCCGATTAGTCGACTCGTCTGTACCGGGTTTTGTCTCTAGTTAATCGTCTCGTAGGCACCGGGTCTCGTCTCCGGTTGATCGTCTCGTAAGCATCGGGTCTCATTTTCGGTTGATCATTTCGTAAATCACCTCGTTCCTGTCGGGTCCTGCCCCGACAATCGATTCGTCGTGTTCCGCACTCGATTGGTCGAAATCTCATATTTTATTTTCACATAACAAGTCAAATGGGTTTGAAAAAATGATCAATTGCTCTATTATTAACTGTATGATGCATGCTTTTTATTCATGGATAGAGAATGACCCCTGCACAGTCTTTTTGATACTATTTTTCACAGATGTCGTCACCCGACATCGTGGTACATTTGGATCTCATCCATCCCACAGGGTTGGTTGGCAGACTCTTCCGCTGGTTGGACCGTTTGTCGCCGGCCGACAGGGTTATCGTAGATGGTCTTCTGGGACATTCCTGGTCATTATTATCCTTTCAGGTGCCGGCGGGCTTTGTGGAGGGTATTCTGAGCTGTTGGACCTCTGCCCGTCAGGTGTTCAGATTAGGGACAGTGGAGCTGACCCCCACTCTCGAGGAGTATGCTCGCTTTACCAGCTTGTCTTTGGATGGTCCTTGTGCTAGGGTCACAGCTGGTTCCATGCGCCGTCAGTTCTTGACTTTTACTGGTTTGCGGAGGACAGTCCTGTTATCGGTGATCACATCAGACCATCTAGTTCTTCTTCATTTCCTGATTGACCGATTCGGTTCACCCGACAGTTTTCATCTATTCTCTGGTGATTTTTCCGTATCTGAGGAGCGCTGGGGCGCTTTGAGAGTAGACGTTTTGATGGCTTGTGTTATCTCCGTTTTGTATTTGCCAGCCGGACTCGATCTGTTGGATATGCGAGTTATTGCGGCCATTAGAGCTCTTCAGGAGGATCACACTATTATTCCCATGATACTAGCAGACACCTACGTGTTAGTCTCATATTGTCAGTCTTTCCGAGGCCGAGTATTCCGAGGGAGCTCTGTTTTGTTGTATGTGTGGTTTATGAACCATCTCAGTCCCATCGGTCATTTCCATCGCCATGGGTTTTGCTTCAGCCACGACATAGCCATGCAATTTTCGTTCTGTCCCGTAAGCTATTCTGATGCGGTTACCTGGATAGAATTCTTATCGGCTATTGAGGAGCCCTTTCATCTTTTGATCTATTCGGGTTATTGCTCCTTCATGAGCTTCTTGACTCATGTGCCCACCTTGGATTTCATCCCTATTTCTGGCTTGAGGGGCGTGACGACTTATCATCCCTTGGCGGTTATGGGGCAGTTTGATCAGATGCAGGATTTTCACCCCTTTACGGGCGCAACCGACTACCGATTCCTCATATCATCCCAGACAGAGAGAGATCTACTGCGGGTATATGATCTTTGGTCTCACAGGATCTTTACCGAGTATAGTGAGAGTTGCCCCATTCAGACATCCGCTTATGTACAATGGTTGCACGAAGACTCTGATATGGTTGGCTTGAGTCAGACTGGAGTATTTGATGACTCTCGAGTAATTTTCACAGATGATACCACCCCAGAGGTATTCATTCTTCCTGAGTCTACAGAGACGATATCCAGATGTGATTTTGGAGGCTTCTCCACTCCCGCCCATATTCCTCATTCCATCTCAGCTGATTCTGCCCCTAGTCGGGTTACTGAGGATAGCCGGATCCGACTGGCCTTGATTACTGCTGAGGCTGAGAGGGACGCTGCTCTTGTTGAGAGAGATGCTGTTATTCTGGCTAGAGATGCTGCCCTCGCTGATAGAGACGCCATTGTATTGCAAACTAGGACAGCTATAGATGCTCACTCTGATACTGTTAGCCGACCCTCTACTTTATTGGATCGCATCGCCATGATGGGGCAGCAGATTACAGGGGATACCGATGCTTTAGATCTATCCACCACCTTATACATCCTACTTCAGTTAGTTTCAGATTTGTAGATCACTTTATTTCCTGCATAGACTCTGTCAGTTTCATCGGTTATTGAAAGAGAAATCTTGTAACAAAGTGACTTATATATACATACATGCATTTAAATTTAATCATTTTCCCTTTTGTCGTATCGTTGCCTTTCATTGGATCCTCATTTTATTCAGCTAACCATGATTTTGATATTTCGCCTTATTTCTCTCCTCAAGTGTTGATGGAGATTTGACAGATATTGCCGCACACCCTGTCGATTTCATCGGACTAAGTCTTAGATTTTGGCTAACTGTTTGGTTGGGTTAGGGTTATGCCATTTGAGATGAAGCTGAGTAGGTGGCTGGTTTCAGGAAGGCTTTTCTGGCTGTTGGGAATCTGTTTCGGTTAGAGAAAGTATTATTTTGTAAAGAAATGGACCGCGCCATGATGGCTGCCTACGTACTCCCACAGGTCGGGAAATCAGGTCCTACGTAGTTCGTTCTTCAAAGAAAGAGGAGAAAAATGATGATGATTTTTTTTTTTAGGTGTAGAACCGCTTCACCGAGTCAGAATTGATGGGCTGTGGAAACACCTCACCGTCCATCTCTTGCAATATGAGGGCTCCTCCGGACAGCATTTTCTTAATCACAAAAGGTCCTTCCCAGTTCGGGGCAAACTTCCCTTTGGCTTCGTCTTGACAAGGCATGACTCTCTTTAGCACTAGGTCATTTCTCTTGAACCTCCGAGGTCTTACCTTTTTGTCGTACGATCGAGAAATTCTCTGCTGATATAACTGACCGTGCAAAACAGCAGCCACCCTCCTTTCATCAATTAGGGCCAATTGGTCGTACCGACTTTGCATCCAATCCTCCTCGTTTATCTGAGCATCAATCAAGATTCTGAGGGACGCCATCTCAACCTCAACTGGCAGAACAGCCTCCATTCCGTATACCAAAGCGTAAGGGGTTGCCCCTGTAGAAATACGCACCGAAGTTCTGTACGCCAGCAGGGTGAGAGGTAACAAATCCGGCCATCCCCGATGATTGGCAGACATTCTCGCCATTATCTTCTTGATATTCTTATTTGCAGCCTCCACTGCCCCATTCATCTTAGGACAGTAAATGACAGAATTGAAGTGTTTCTGCTCGACAGGCTTGAAACCCTCCTTGATAGGCAACCGGTGTACCACAATGTCGGTGGGCAATCCGATTATGTCCTCATGAGACCAGGCAAAAACATCCTCATACTGGCTTAACAACTCGGTTATTTCTGTTTTCTGGCTAGGGGTCAGGTCTGTTCCTATCTTGAGCTCTTTCGGTTTGTCAGGGGTTCCGATATTTAAGGTGATGGTTTAGTCTAAGTTGGGTTTGGGTTTGTCTTCGACCCATCCTTTGATCTCGTCAGGCAGGTCGTCATTATCTGTCTCATCCTGGTCAATGCCCATTAAATCGAAATCCAGCTCAATATCAAAATCATAGTCGTCTTTCAAATTTGAAACACCATTTGTTAGGCAAGCAATACCCAAATCGGTACACCTGACATGAAACAAAAATATTTGTCATATATATAAGTCATTTTTCTGCAATGATCATCTTTAAAATAACATGACAAAATAACATAACCATGAAAAATTCAAAATAAGGAACAAAAACTGGTATCTATTCATCCCCCACCATCTGAGGTATACCACCCTGACACCATATTTTACCCTCGTTTGGATATTACTGGCTCCATCGTCCAGTTGTCGGTGGTCAGATCGGCCGGAATGCGACAAATGAAAGGCGGTTTCGCATCGGGAACCTCCTTGATGACCACAGCCACATCGCATTGGTCCTTCTTCATAACCTCCTCAGGAATAGTCAGCCCCGCCCAATCGATGACAGGCACACTCTGTTGGGCTCCTGACGGCGTGGCAACATCCTTCCCTTTTCCACTGCTAACTGCCTGTCCAGGGATATAACATTTGGTTTCAAACTGTTGCATGACCTCCTGCAGGAAACTCTCCCTTCTGGCCGACTCATCATTGATGGGGGTCAATTTTTCACCTCCTGTCTCAGACATAGGCTCGCTAGTACCTTGCTCCTTGTTGATTTTCGGCATAAGACTTTCGGCCAGTCGAGTTGGGGACCCCCTCTGAGGGCGTTTCTGTTTTATGCCTCCATAATATCCCAACACTGCCTTGCCTATCTGACTGGGCAGTTAAATGGGCTCAGTAATTCCTTGACTGTTCTTTCCCAACCCTTGTCCAGGTCAAAACTTCATCTTCATCATTTCTCTATCAACAAAGGTAAGTTCAGGAAAGACCTTAGGTTTTACGGCTGGCGCCCCCAGACATCTGTAGTGGGGAGTACTGATTTCCAGCGCCTGAAAACTGGCAGGTACCACTGATTCGTCCAAATTAATCACCGGCAGGCCATTCCTGTAAGGAGAGGGGTCATTATGCTCCGTAGAGATCGTCACCAGGTTCCCGTTGATGATAAACTTAATTTACTGGTGTAGCGTAGAGGGAACTGCCCCGGCCATGTGTATTCACGGCCTTCCCAATAACATGTTATAACTTGTCGCGATATCCAGGACTTGGAATGAAATATCGAAAGTATAAGGCTCTATCTCCACAGGCAATTCTATCTCCCCCATCGTATCCTTCCGGGATCCGTCAAAGGCTCGTACCACCACATAACTGGCCCGCAGGCGTTTAAGATTGACGTTCATTTTTTCCAATGTACTGAATGGACAGATATTCAATGCTGATCCCCCATCAATTAGCACCCCATTCATAACATATCCCCATGAGATTATCATCATCTGTGAAAGATATTATATTGTTTTCTAACAGATGGTCCACTAGATGGCTGAACCCTTCTTTGCTAATCACCTTGGGAATGTGTCCCTCTTCCAGGACTTTGGCCAGAATTCTGCAGTGATCGTCAGATGATAATACCAAATCCATGATCGATGTCAGAGTCGATTCCTCGCTCAATACCTTGACCCCCTTGCTTCTGGATGATTCATCTTCCTTAAGAATTCCACAGCTTTCTCCTCAGATATCTTTTCGTTCTTCTTCTCTTTGCTCTCAAGGACTCGTCCTGGAAGCACAACTGGCCGCCTCCTCTGATACTCCCCCGTAATTCCACGGTACTGTTTTCAGATTGCTAATGGGGATTTGTGGCCTCGCTGCAATAGTGAGAGGTTTCGGAGCCGCTAACCTGATAGGCCCCTCGGTGATACTCCTGCTCAGACCTACCAACCTAATCGGCGTCCCTCGTATATTCTCCTGATCACTTATCATGCCAATCATCTCATCAATTCTCTTTATATAATTCAGCCTTGGTGGTCCTTCGGCTTCGCTGGCTTCCACCACATTGACCCCTTCCCCATCATGCTTAGGCAGAGGATTAACTTTAACATTTGGTGACTCTGGTTGCTCCACCACGATCTCCCCGCTATCGATCATGTTCTGAATCTTGTGCTTCAGCGTCCAGCATTCCTGAGTATCATGACCAGGGGAACCCGAATGGTAGGCACACTTCTTATTCGGGTCAAATCTTCTCCCTTTCGGGTCAATCGGGGGTGCCAAATCGATTATCTTTCTCTGTGCTATTAAGACCGCCAAAATTTGTTCAAGAGGATCCCCAAGTGGGGTGAACACCCGGTCCTTCGTGGCCTCAAACCTTCTTCGTTCGTCCGTCCTTTGATTATGGAAATTAGATTGTCGGGGTGGCATTATTCTCTGTATTTGCACTGGAGGGCTATCCTCCACCTTCCTAGACGATCCCTGCAGGATGAGGGAAACATCTTCCTCCCTTTTCTTTTGGGTCCTGCGGGAAGTACTACCATAGTTTCCACTCTGGATTTGCTCCGCAACTGCCTCTAGAGCTGTGAAGTCCCGGATCTTGCCAGACTTTAACCCCATGTCAACCATTTCTCCATGCTTTATCATTTCGGCAAAAGGTCTTCCAATCCCCGCTATCACTCACTCATAATAAGGCGCCTCCTGAATATCCACAAAGGTCATTACCATTTCTGCCTCGCTCATTGGGGGATTTACCTGTGCAGCCATACCCCTCCACCGCTGTGCATAGTCCCTAAAAGATTCTTTTGGTTTCTTCTTGATCTTTGTCATCTGATATCTGTTAGGGGCCATCTGTGCCTGGAAATTATATTGTGTCAAGAAAGTATGGGCCAACTCCTCCCAGTTGTGGATCCGAGCATTATCAAGGCGGGCATACCAAGTTCTTGCTTCTCCTGTTAGGCTCTTTTGGAATAACTGCATTCTCAGTCCTTCGTCCTCTACATAAGACCCAAGTTCCCCGATGTATATCTTCAGGTGTGTATAAGGGTCTCCCTTCCCATTATATTTCTCAAATTCGGGGATCTTGAACTTCTCCGGATACCTGGTTCCTGGAAAGACACACAGATCTGAATAATTTACCCTGCCCAAGGAACCTATGCCTTTCAGAGATTGGATAGTCTCCTCCATCTGTTTCATTTTCTTTCGAAGATCATCAGTGTCTCCCTCCTCTGGAATACTGATTACTGTCCTGTTAGGTGTAGGAATGGCTTTGGGGATGACTGGCTCGCCCTTAGGCTGGGGTTGATCATCCTTAGGCGGATCCTTGTTTGGCGGGTCTTGTCTCAATAGCAACTGCTCTTTCAGCATCGTGGCCATTTCCAACATCTGTTTTTTTAAATCATCGAATTCCTCCCGAGATATGGAACCAGGATTAGGAGGTGGAAGATCAGCCATTTCAGATGTAGAATCCTAGGCCCTCTTAGATTGCAAACGCGTTTGAGGAGCAATCCTACAGGGGAAAACGGTTTGAAGTTTAGTCTTGGGAAATGAAAGATGTGGATGCATACTAAAGCTGTAACTTTTGTGTTTTTAGGTTTTTTAATCTTTCCTTGTAAAACAACATGTTAGCAGTCTCTTATTGCAATAATAAATGCTAGACACGAATTATTATGCTTTCCCAGTTATTCCCTACAAAACATAGAGGTTAGTACTTTTATTTTGACAAAAAGGGAGATATATAAAAATATTGAATGGGACTATAACATTCATACGCGTAAACGTAAAAGGGTATGAAGAGACTTTCCCTGCGTTGGGTTAATCTGAGGCTGACCTACCTTAAGGTTACTCCTCTTATTAATTTATATTTAATATTTCTAAAATATTAAATAATAAATATTAAGCTATTTAATTTATTCTATCTCCATAGACTAAATTAAATACACTTAACTTATTATTACAATTATGCCATTTACTTCTTAAATAAATATTTTCCTTTTGCGGTGTGACCCTTTAGGTTCTCCATATTAAACCGGTTGTGAATAAATCAATTAGAACAATTCTAATCTTATTTAAATAAATAAATTAAACTATTTAATTCATTTAAATAAATATTATTTATTCTACAATAAGGGTAAGCCCCCTTAGCGATCAACGACTTTCCAGATAATATAGATTTCAACATTAATCATAAAAGAACCTTTCAGTGCATAGTTACCGTACAATTCAATCCTTCTACCATACAATGTCCCAATTAAATATAAGACATGGAATTACTGTCAAGTCTTATTTTATTTAATTATATGTATTTCGATTCTGAAATGCACAACTCTGATTAATGCAAATTAGAAACTCCTTTCTAATTTCATTCTGCTTTGGCCAAAGACTTCTGAGTCGTCATTTATCGAATCACATAGGACATTCTCTCCTTTTACTAAAAGTGTAGATTCTTTGTTGAATCATTCACCTATTTTTATGTACAACTTATTATACCCAATCATACCCTTTGATATACCCTAAAGGTCTTAAGGGACATGTCAAAGTATAACTCATCATACACAAGATACTATGATGATCTCAAGTCCAAGGATCACTTGTACTACTATCACTAGAGGAATTCCTATTGACAGGCGAGTAAAACTCCATTAGGTATTCCTTAGCGAGCCACGTTCAGTGAACTTATTCTCTAATAAGCACCTACATACTTGCTTTAGTGTCTCCACACAAATGATTATTAGATCAATCATTCTCTTCATAAGAGCAAGCAACGTATGTACTAATCTATCCGGATTCACTAATCCCCTTTTTAGTAATCCATCGATTAGGAACAATTTAAGTTTGTGAGCTATCTAGAATTTAGATCTCATTAGCATGATCACCATCATGATTCTAAAAGCATTGCTCAAAACTATGGGTTTATCACATTTAATATAACAGCACTATGTAGATAATGTAAAATGCCTTTTAACAACCGAATAAGATTACAAAGTATATGCTACATCATATCAAATATGATTGGCTTGTGTGCATACTACTTTCAGTTTTCCCCACCTAAGGTTCATAACCTACAACTCTGATACCAACCTATGACACCCCCAAATCCGGGTACTTCATTCCCACAAGATTTGGTGTTCACTATCTAATTAAATCACATCACATCTAACTACCCATTCAAATATAAATGAAAACTCTTAATAGAAATAAAGATCTCCCATTAAAGGGTTACAAGATCATCAGTGTCTCCCTCCTCTGGAATACTGATTACTGTCCTGTTAGGTGTAGGAATGGCTTTGGGGATGACTGGCTCGCCCTTAGGCTGGGGTTGATCATCCTTAGGCGGATCCTTGTTTGGCGGGTCTTGTCTCAATAGCAACTGCTCTTTCAGCATCGTGGCCATTTCCAACATCTGTTTTTTTAAATCATCGAATTCCTCCCGAGATATGGAACCAGGATTAGGAGGTGGAAGATCAGCCATTTCAGATGTAGAATCCTAGGCCCTCTTAGATTGCAAACGCGTTTGAGGAGCAATCCTACAGGGGAAAACGGTTTGAAGTTTAGTCTTGGGAAATGAAAGATGTGGATGCATACTAAAGCTGTAACTTTTGTGTTTTTAGGTTTTTTAATCTTTCCTTGTAAAACAACATGTTAGCAGTCTCTTATTGCAATAATAAATGCTAGACACGAATTATTATGCTTTCCCAGTTATTCCCTACAAAACATAGAGGTTAGTACTTTTATTTTGACAAAAAGGGAGATATATAAAAATATTGAATGGGACTATAACATTCATACGCGTAAACGTAAAAGGGTATGAAGAGACTTTCCCTGCGTTGGGTTAATCTGAGGCTGACCTACCTTAAGGTTACTCTCGCGGCTTTTCGGCATGAAGGTCCCCAAATCTTCGCAATCTACTCGTCTGAATCCTTTCGATTGAAGCGGATCTGGGTGGTGCGTTTCTTGAGCCATCTCCGGGGAGCAGCCCCTTCGAGTCCAGTAATAAGCAACCGACAGGTTTTCCTCAAGAGGAGGTACACTCTCAACATACATTCACATTCATCATCCTCACCGTATGCAAATGATTACTTTAAAGTAAGGCAATTCCATTCAATCATTCATTAGATAAAACACACATTCTCATAATAACAAGTAAAACAGGTCAAAGTATCGCACGTACATACACATTCATAAATTTTTAAAGGATAGGACAACATCAAGATTTGAACGCGGCTTAAGCCTTCTAATCTCCCTAGCGGAGTCGCCAACTGTCGACGCCTGGAAAATCGCTTCTGTGGTTAATTATTACCCTTTCCAATTTTAGCCTTTTTATTAGATGATGTTTTGGAAGAGGTCGGCACAAAGGTCGATGGGGTTTTGAAAGATCGTTTTTTATGATGAGCCAATTGACCAGAGTCGCCAGTTGGTATATTTGAAATGGATGTACCAACTCATCCGAGTTTCGTTTTCGTAAATTACTGGCTCATATGTGACTCCGAATTAATTGGTCTACAAACCGAGATTCATAGAGTTTGGGGGCTTGCTTAAGCGAGGGGAAGGTGTTAGGCACCCCCCGACTTCTGTGAAACACGGTTACCACAATCTTTGATGCTTTTCCTATCCTTTTAATTCTTAAAATGTGTGTGTGCGCTCGTGTGTGTGCCTCTGTGAATGTTGTGGTGAGTTGTATGAAAGAATCATTTGGGGTTTTTTATGGAAAGTCGTGTTTTGAGAGTGCTTTAGAATGTCCTTCGGCTTATACGAGAAAGCTTTGTTTTTTATGAGGAATGTTTGATTTTAATTGTCAAAAACTGCAAGATTTTTCTTAGGTGTCGTTTTGGCAAAACAATAGTTTTTTAAACCTTCGTCAAAATAGGAATCGAGACCTATACGTTGCTTTCGTAATTAAAATGACGGGCAACTTCTAGGATCTCTTTAACCCTATGCACAATGGTTTAATAAAACGTCATTTATTTTCATAAAACCATTTCTTGTGATGTTTGAGCACGATCTTTCTTTAGCCTTCTCGTTTAAATAGGAATCGACATTCATTAGCACTTCCAATTTTGAGCCTCGTGGTTCTAATAACCTAATTTGATTGATTTTACGGAAATCTTCATTATTTAGCTTTGAAATCAATTTTTGTGTCGTAAATCAAATCAAACATTAAAATACGTGAGCGCTATTCATGGGCATGTAAGCCATCAAAATAACCCCGGACGCCCACAATCGCATATTTCACTATTACGGGGCCTTAAACTCGACTTTCAACTTGATATCGTTTTAAGGCCCGACGATTACATGTTTACAACAAATGCACATCGACCCCATTACATTCACCCAAAAATGTCCATCATCGGATTTGGACCATGGGGTCGCGTTCCTAGGCTCACATCCAAAATTGCTACATACCCACAAAATGGATATTACAAAAATTAAACAACACCGGATTGCATTGCACACCACAATATCCTAAAATAGCAATCTAAATACACTACGCATAATACATTATCCCAATGGGCTAAAAATCACCAAATGGATATCATCGGGCCATTAGGAAGAATTTTGTTCCATTGGAACCCTCACTAATAGTCCCTAATCCATGTATCCTCAATAATATACAGAAAAACTACATTTAATATAGCCCGAATGATAAAAGTTTACCGAAATGATATAACAAAAAATGCTATAAAAAATGTCTTTTCACCTTGCAAATGACACCACGATGCGTATAAACTCGTATATTGAATATAGTAGAAATTATATGTGATACAATTTAACAACAAAGGGGTATAAATCCTTTCTTTTCTCTCTTTTCTCTCCTTTCCCGCTGATGTTGCTTGTTGCCTCTTCTTCTTCTTTTTTTCTTCTTTGCTGCTGTTTCAACTCTCTTAATGCCAAATGAAGAAATGGGCTGATAAAGGCCGATCAGAGGCAGCCGCAGATTGATCTGCGGCTTGCCTCGGTTCCTCCGCGCCCGCCGCGCGTTTCAGCCTACCGCGCACTTCAGTTTATTTTAATCCTTGGCCGCAGATCAATCCGCGGGTGGTTGGGCTGATTTTCTCAATTTTCGTACCGTACCTCGATTCTCGTGTCATACTGTTGGTTTTTGCTGAAAGGCTTGTATTTTGCAGTCCGGGAACAGCTGGGAAACGTGCCATGTCATTCAGGAATGCTCGTTTCGAATGGTTGCGTCATGACACAGGATTTATATTTGGAGCTTGGTTTCCGAGGGCGCTGCCCCCCCCCCCCGACCCCCACTGGATCACCGGCGAGCAGGTAAGCGTAGTGGCCATTAGTCGATTCCTGATATCCGTTTGTTGTCGTGTTGGCTTTGATCGCAAGTCGTTGTGGTGGCTTTGAGTGTTCGTACTTACGTCCACCTTTCGTTCTCGTAGGCTGGGTTGATTGACGATTTTGCCCTCCTGTCAGGGTTAGTATACGAAGTGCAAAATTTGGGTGTCTACAATAGTGTGTTATAAACCAATGTGTGAGCATGCTAAGCACATGCAAAAGAGGCGAATTAGGCGTATGACGTGTAAACGTCGAAACGCCGCGTAGAGTGTTAAAGAACTTAAATAGTGTTTCGATTTAAACAAAACGAACATTATAAGATATAAAGTGGGTTTATAATGTAAACCATTATATGAAGCCTTTTTAGTGGCTAATTGGTATTTTATTGTTAAATAAATTGTGTAGTATATTTGAAGGACGAGCCATCATAATTTGGCAAGGAACGCTTAAGGCAAGTTCTTTCAGTAACTTGTTAACTTATTTAAATGTATTGATGTACATGACTTAATTACTAAATCTTTCATTATTATGTGGATTATATGCGAGCATGCTTAAAGTGTGCACAATGTGCAATTATGTGACTATATTGTTCTATGTGGAACCTGAACTATTGTGAATATACAATGTGAGATGCATGAAGTATGTTATGAGATATATGATGCATATATACAGACGAATTGCATAAGATTTATAATGCATGAGTAAGATGCACAGTATGAGAATCATGATGCATGGATAAATGCAAACTTATGTGCTACGTGAAGCATGAAATGTGAAAACTGTTAGTTCTTGCTGAGTCGTCGTGCTCATTCTTGCAAAAATAAAACTTTTGCAGATTTACGTTGCAATGCAATTATCTTGACATCGTGATGATAAGGATTAGAAGCGCATGGAAACAGGAAGGTTGCTAAATGTTCCCTTATTGTAATTATTTAGCTGTGATGACGGTATATGATGTACGTGAATTTGACTATGTAAACCTTGAGTTAAAGATGAAGGTTATCCTTTATAATAGTTAATATGTAACTATGTTAGTTACTTGTTTTAGTAAACTACAAAGATGACGATGATATATAAAGGACATTTTTATAACGAAAGTATAGTTGCTAAATAACTTTGTGTATATTTAGGGATTGAATAAAATCAGAATTTGAACCTTACGTTCACATAAGGGATATTGTAAGGGATCGTGGTATTTATTCGACCTTGATTATAAGTGTAGTATTTAAAGGTTGTGAAATCTGAAATTGTAATAAAGAGTGTGATGGTAAGTTTTAATACTTATTGTTGTATAGTACTGTTATGTACAACATGAATAGAATTATATTTGTGATGATTATTAAATGATGTATTAGTTAAGGTCTTCGTACCTGAGACTAGATGGAAGCATGTTGTAATAATCTTATAATCACTTTCCTGTAGTAAGATCATGTGTTTAGTTATGGTTTCGAGGCTTGGGACGATAATATTTATATTATATCAATGTAAATATTTTTATTATTCTGCAATGAGTTGTTGGCAGGTGTAGAATGAGATGTATCGTGATGCACCAGACCCGAGGTTAAGGTAACCCGGATTTGGGGGCATCACAGATTATGCGAGCTTGTTGGAAAATGCATTTCAAAGAACATTTCCTTAAACATATCCCATGCGATTACACCCTGACCTCCTCGAACCTTATTCGCTTTCCACCAGTAGCTGGCCTCTAACTTAAGCATGAACGTTGCAAATACAGTCTTTTGGTCATCACTAACCCTAGCAACGTCAAACACTTTCTCCATTTCCATCACCCAGGTTTGGGCTTCGATCGGGTTCAGGAAACCCCTAAACTCTGGCGGTCCTACCGCTTTGAAATCCTTAAATGATGTAACTGGTGGAGTTTGCGGTTGATTCGCAAGTGCGCCAACTAAAAGATTCACCAATTGCTGTATAGGATTAGCATTGGCGTCGTTGTTGTTATTGTTAGTTGAGCTTTCTTGAACTTGTTGACGTGGTTGGCATCTGGGCGGCATTTTCTGTTTAAGAATATGCGCTTATTAGATCATTACTCAATCTCTTAAGTGTTTAATACTTAACTCAAACAATTCAGGTGTAACACCTAATACATAACATCTTCAAATAAACTTGATATTTCATTCATTCAAAAGTCTTAAACATAGAAAGATAGCATCACTGCTATTTACATAAACTATCCCGAGATCAAAGAATCTTTAGGATTTAATAATCATATTCCATCGTTTATAGCCACGCTGGAATTTACATTACTAACTACCATAAATATTTACATATTTTTCAATACGTTTCCTATCACGGCCTGCTAAGGCGTTGAACTGCCTTCCTGCGTTCTTCCTCTATGATACGGAACATTACCCTGCGATCCAACAAATACCATGGCAAGTCCTCGAACTAAACTGGATAGTGGAGAACTCGATCCTGGGCCCTATCAATCGCTGTCTCAAAAGTATAGTCTGTCTCTTCAATCTTATCCTTCTTTGCCCGTTCCCCTTCTTCAAAAATTTTTGCGCGTCGAGCGGTATTCATCCAGGCGTCTTCTGTTCTAGCACGTTCCGCTGACTCTTCACTCAGATCATCCTTCAATTTCTCAATTTCAAGCTTCATCTTCTCATTCTCGACTAACAATTCTTCCTTCTGACTCTCTGCCTGAACTAGCTTCCATTTCACGTCTCCAAGACGTATATCTAGATCCTCAATTTTCTTATTCTTCTATTTTATAGCAGTCTAGCATCTATTTGCCAGTCTCTGCAAATCTCTGACTCTATCCTGTAACTCTATGGTAGGTCATACCATGCATCGTACATCTCAACATTGATAGAGGTAAGGGGTACCTTCTCGGGATCCTCATCATCCTCCTCAGCCTCTACCTCTACCTCCTCAGAATCCTCCTCTGGATCAAACTCAGGCTCATGCTCCTGACCCAAAATAGTGATCAATGAAGATGGCTCTCTCTTTATCAACTGCTCCCAGATAACATGAATATCACGGGGCTCCTCCTCTCTAGCTACTCAAGGCTCAACCTCTCTAGGCTGACTGAATCCTCCAACATCCGACATCCTGACAACAAAGTTTAAGTTTTAATTAATACTTGGTACTACTCGCGACACATAGGTTGTTAACACATAAGCACATAACACATAAAGTCGTTTATTATCTTTAATAAATTCCTTAATTCATTCCTTAGCACTCAATAAGAGTTTATCACCACTATATTTTCTGTCTCCTAAAAGGCTAATACCCTAAGGTTTTTGTTAGGTTTGTATAACGCGAACATGCAATCAAATTACATTAATAAAGCGGAAGCGCGATAAAATCATATTTTAAAATTTTATACAAACCATCACCATGATCTTTCTTTATGCACAATTATTAATTAAACGAAAGAGATGGAGAATAAGAATTATACCCTTGTAGAATTCTAGCTTCCTCAGGTACAAGTTCACCTCCAATTCTTTCGCGTTCTCCTTGAATTCCACCGATTAAATTCCTTCCTTTGATCAACGTTAGCCACCCAAGTGTTTGGCCTCTAGAGGTGATCCACCAAGGATTAATACTTATTCAAGAAGATGGGTGTTGGCAAAACCCTAGTTTCTATCTCTATAGAAATTGTAAGTACTCTCTACAATTGTTATGCAAGAGTGTGTAACCAAAATCTATGATAAGACTTCTCTTATTTATAGATGTAGGAAAACCCTTCCCTAAACTATTTAGGATTAGGGTTTCTATTCTAATTAAACTCCTTTAATTAAATTAAACTCCTAATCCAATTAGGAATTCATGTGAGAGTACTTCTATTAATTAATTCCCAATCCCTATTAGGAATTAAATAATAGTAATAGTAATAATAATAATAAGACTCCTCTTATTAATTTATATTTAATATTTCTAAAATATTAAATAATAAATATTAAGCTATTTAATTTATTCTATCTCCATAGACTAAATTAAATACACTTAACTTATTATTACAATTATGCCATTTACTTCTTAAATAAATATTTTCCTTTTGCGGTGTGACCCTTTAGGTTTCTCCATATTAAACCGGTTGTGAATAAATCAATTAGAACAATTCTAATCTTATTTAAATAAATAAATTAAACTATTTAATTCATTTAAATAAATATTATTTATTCTACAATAAGGGTAAGCCCCCTTAGCGATCAACGACTTTCCAGATAATATAGATTTCAACATTAATCATAAAAGAACCTTTCAGTGCATAGTTACCGTACAATTCAATCCTTCTACCATACAATGTCCCAATTAAATATAAGACATGGAATTACTGTCAAGTCTTATTTTATTTAATTATATGTATTTCGATTCTGAAATGCACAACTCTGATTAATGCAAATTAGAAACTCCTTTCTAATTTCATTCTGCTTTGGCCAAAGACTTCTGAGTCGTCATTTATCGAATCACATAGGACATTCTCTCCTTTTACTAAAAGTGGTAGATTCTTTGTTGATCATTCACCTATTTTTATGTACAACTTATTATACCCAATCATACCCTTTGATATACCCTAAAGGTCTTAAGGGACATGTCAAAGTATAACTCATCATACACAAGATACTATGATGATCTCAAGTCCAAGGATCACTTGTACTACTATCACTAGAGGAATTCCTATTGACAGGCGAGTAAAACTCCATTAGGTATTCCTTAGCGAGCCACGTTCAGTGAACTTATTCTCTAATAAGCACCTACATACTTGCTTTAGTGTCTCCACACAAATGATTATTAGATCAATCATTCTCTTCATAAGAGCAAGCAACGTATGTACTAATCTATCCGGATTCACTAATCCCCTTTTTAGTAATCCATCGATTAGGAACAATTTAAGTTTGTGAGCTATCTAGAATTTAGATCTCATTAGCATGATCACCATCATGATTCTAAAAGCATTGCTCAAAACTATGGGTTTATCACATTTAATATAACAGCACTATGTAGATAATGTAAAATGCCTTTTAACAACCGAATAAGATTACAAAGTATATGCTACATCATATCAAATATGATTGGCTTGTGTGCATACTACTTTCAGTTTTCCCCACCTAAGGTTCATAACCTACAACTCTGATACCAACCTATGACACCCCCAAATCCGGGTACTTCATTCCCACAAGATTTGGTGTTCACTATCTAATTAAATCACATCACATCTAACTACCCATTCAAATATAAATGAAAACTCTTAATAGAAATAAAGATCTCCCATTAAAGGGTTACAATATCTTAATAACATCAATCCCAGGTCATCTAACCTTAAACAAAACATCAATGCGGAAACATAACATAAATATCGTAAGTCTTCATCACTTGTTTGCTTTGCCTTTGCCCTTACTAGTGGATTGTTAGATTTGTATATAACGCAAGCATACAATCAAATTACATATATGGGGCGGAAGCGCGATAAAACGGATTTTAAAATTTTAATACAAACCATCACCATGATCTATCCCTGTGTTCAATTATCAATTATACGAAAGAGAAAGTGGATAAGAATTATACCCTCGTAGATCAAAGCTTCTTCAGGTACAAGTTAAACTCCTAGTCCTTCGTGTTCTCCTCGAATTCCATCGATGAGATTCCTTCCTTTGATCAACGTCAGTCACCCAAGTGTTTGGCCTCTAGAGGTGATCCACCAAGGAAGAATAGGTATTCAAGAAGTTGGGTGTTGGCAAAACCCTAGTTTCTATCTCTATAGAAATTGCAAGTACTCTCCACAATCTAATGCAAGAGTGTGTAACCCCAATCTATGATAAGACTCCTCTTATTTATAGATGTAGGAATAACTCTTCCCTAAACTATTTAGGATTAGGGTTTCTATTATAATTAAACTCCTTTAATTAAGTATGCTCCTAATCCAATTAGGAATTCATGTGAGAGTACTTCTATTAATTAATTCCCAATCCCTATTAGGAATTAAATAATAGTAATAGTAATAATAATAATAAGACTCCTCTTATTAATTTATATTTAATATTTCCAAAATATTAAATAATAAATATTAAGCTATTTAATTTATTCTATCTCCATAAACTAAATTAAATACACTTAACTTATTATTACAATTATGTCATTTATTTCTTAAATAAATATTTTTCTTTTTGCGGTGTGACCCTTTAGGTTCTCCAAATTAAACCGGTTGTGAATAAATCAATTAGAACAATTCTAATTTTATTTAAATAAATAAATTAAACTATTTAATTCATTTAAATAAATATTATTTATTCTACAATAAGGGTAAACCCCCTTAGCGATCAACGACTTTCCAGATAATATAGATTTCAACATCAATCACAAAAGAACCTTTGAGTAAATAGTTACCGTATAATTCAATCCTTCTACCATACCATGTCCCAATTAAATATAAGACATGGATTTACTGTCAAGTCTTATTTTATTTAATTATATGTATTTCGATTCCCAAATGCACATCTGATTAATGCAAATTAGAAACTCCTTTCTAATTTCATTCTGCCTTGGCCAAGGACTATTGAGTTCTCATTTATTGAATCACATAGGACATTCACATCTTTTACTAGACGTGGTAGATTCTATGTTGATCATTCACCTATCTCCATGTACAACTTATTATACCCAATCATACCCTTTGATATACCCCAAAAGTCTTAAGGGACATGTCAAAGTATAAACTCATCATACACAAGATGATGATCTCAAGTCCAAGGATCACTTGTACTATTATCACTAGAGGAATTTCTATTGACAGGCGAGTAAAACTCCATTAGGTATTCCTTAGCGAGCCACGTTCAGTGTACTTATTCTCCAATAAGCACCTACATACTTGCTTTAGTGTCTCCACACAAATGATTATGAGATCAATCATCCTCTTCCTAAGAGCAAGTAACGTATGTACTAATCTATCCGGATTCACTAATCCCCTTTTTAGTAATCCAACGATTAGGAACGATTTTAGTTTGTGAGCTATCTAGAATTTAGATCTCATTAGCATGATCACCATCATGATTCTAAAAGCATTGCTCAAAACTATGGGTTTATCACATTTAATATAACAGCACTATGTAGATAATGTAAAATGCCTTTTAAGAAAGTCAATTCTTTTATTAATAAATGAATAAGATTACAAAGTATATGCTATATCATATCAAATATGATTGGCTTGTGTGCATACTACTTTCAATCTCCCACTTGCACTAAAGCCAATCGCCATGGTACCTAATACCCATCTTCTCTAAGTGACGATCAAACTGTTGTTGTGTTAAAGCTTTAGTAAATGGATCTGCAATGTTGTCTTGGGAGTCCACACGCTCTAGGGTGACATCTCCTCTTTCAATGATCTCTCTAATTAAATGAAACCGCCGCAACACGTGTTTAGATTTCTGATTAGACCTGGGTTCCTTAGCCTGCGCAACAGCTCCGGTGTTGTCACAGAATAAAGGTATGGTTCCTCTAATGCTAGGAACCACTCCAAGTTTAGTTATGAACTTCTTCATCCAAACAGCTTCCTTTGTAGCTTCACTTGCAGCTATGTACTCTGCCTTTGTCACTGAATCAGCGACGGTTTGCTGCTTGGAACTTTTCCAACTCACTGCGCCACCGTTTAAGGTAAACACGTACCCTGAAACTGATTTACTGTCATCTTGGTCCGTTTGAAAACTTGAGTCTGTATAGCCCTCTAGTTTCAATTCAGACCCACCGTACACAAGAAACACATCCTTAATTCATCTCAAGTACTTTAGGATGTTTTTCACTGCCTTCCAGTACTCTTCCCTTGGGTTCGACTGATATCTGCTTGTTACACTAAGTGCATGAGCGACATCTGGTCTAGTACATATCATATCGTACATGATAGATCCTATTGCTGAAGTATAAGGAATCTTACTCATACGGTCTCTCTCCTCAGGTGTCTTTGGGTCCTGTTTCTTGGAGAGATGTATTCAATGGCTCATCAGCATGAGACCACTCTTGGAATCTTGCATGCTAAACCTTTTTAGCATCGAGTCAATGTACTTTCCTTGGGTCAAGCCAAGTGTAACGAATGCGATTTTTGTGATTAAATAAAAATATTTATTGAGTTATATAAATATTTTTGTTAATTTATATATTGAGTAAAATAAATAATTTATAAAGTTATTATGGAATAGTTCATGTTAAGTGTAATTATGTTAAATGTTATTTAAATGTGATTTGATGTGATTATTCTAATTTAATTTAATAATTAAATTAGATGATTAAATGATTTATTTGAATAAGGATTTATTTGAATAAGATAATTTATTTGGTGTTATGGTTATTGGTTAAATGGAGTTATTAATTAAATTGTAAGGTTTAATTGAATTTATTTAATAATAAGTTTAATTAAATTAAAAGTGTGACAATTAGAACTATATACTAAAATGGATTATTAAAATAAATGGAGAAATGGTGGTTTTATTTAGATAAACCAAACAAGGCCTTGTGACCCTTGGTTGGTAAAAATGGATTATTTTCTTTGGTTCAACCAAATAAAGCCTAACTCTTGATTTTTTTAACTGATTAATTAAAACCAGTACGTGAGTTATCAGTTTTTTTTAAAGAAAGAAAAGGAGGAGAAAGCTTAGCAGAGAAAGAAAAACAAAATTGAAAGAAAAAGAGAACTTGGAAAGAGTCTGTGAATTGAGAGAGAAGTTTAGAGATTGGAGAGAAGAGAATTCTAAAATCAAAGGAGAATTAATCAAGTTTTTTTAAGCAATAGAAGGTATAATATTCTTCACTGTATTTTTTTAAATTTACTTTACTGTATATGAAGTTAGTTGTTTAAAGCATGAATTAGTTGATGTAATTGTTAGTAAGCATGTACTAGATGATTATATGGTGGTTATAAATCAATTTGAAGGTGTTAATCCATGAAATCATGTTTTAAAATGAAGTTTTTGGTTTTACAGAGCTTTATTTTCATGTATGGCTTATGTGTATGAAATTGATGTTTAATTTGGTTATTAACCGGTAAATTGACATTTGATTATGATTATATAATGAAAAATGAGAAGAATGCTAGTAGAATGGATTAAAATGGTTGAACGATGAATTCACAGTGTTTGATTTCATTAAAATGGCTAAAATATGAATATCTTGTATAAACAGAGAATTTTGGAATTTTAATTGGTTGATTATGTGTAGTATAATGGTTAGAATGTTTAGAGACATGTTGGGTAATTATTTTCTTGCGTGTTCGATGTCCGGGTAGGTTTAAATTATGTGTTGGATGGTAGAATTCGAGAAATTTTGGCCTAAGTTTTCACAAGTTCGCGAACTGTAGGAGATGACTGCCAAGTCTCTCGCCCCGGGGAGAATATTGAATAGGAAATCTTCGCCCCGGCGAAGTCTCGCCCCGGCGAGAATATTGAACTGGAAATCTTCGCCCCGGCGAGATTTTTGTTAAGTAAATTCTGGCCCCGGCGAAGGAACAGTAACTGAAATTTTAAAATTTTATTTTCTTTGTAATTTTACTATGATGCTATAATCAAGTTTAAAACTTATATTACGGTATAAAGTGACTAATAAGATACCACGATGGTTGTTAAACAAGTACTTGATGATTATCGAATGTCAATCGAGATGTTATAATAAAATAAGATAAGAACGAGACTTAAACATATATTATTCGGTAACTAATTATTGTTACCATTTTATAATCGGGATGTATAGGTTGATTAAGGAACGTGAATTTAAATCTGTAATCTACGTGCGAGGCAAGTTTTCCTCCCTTATACTTGTTATTTTCCTTTAAAGCAAGTTTATTTTCATTGAGCAAGCTTATTAACCTTAGCTTATTATTATTCAAGCAAGGTTGTTATCATGACAAGTGTTTATATTTACTTCAGTCATTTATTGTTCGATCATTGATCGTTATTCAAACTTCGAACAGAACTTCTATTGTACAAACTTTATTGATGAATCAAATGCTTTAGTGACTAGCAAACCCTTATTGATTCAGCTAGTCCTTAGTTGATGAGCGTTCTAAAGACTTAGAATATTTTAAAATTGTTCCAAAACTAGTTCCTTTTTGGTACGGATTCTGAAGCTAAACTGAGATGAACAACGCTAATATAGGGGATTAATTACGCGACAGCGTTAAAATGTTTGTGCACAATATATTGTACAAAGGGCTGATCCCCCTAAGTACGAGATGGATGGTCCATAGTCTATAAGACTGTTAAAGGTTACGGTAGAAATACTTGTTAACCTAGGACATAGTTCGAAGTCTTGTGACCCTCAGATACAATTTTAAACCTTGAATTCTATAATCAGTTCTTGAGCCAAGTATCCTATTAAACTTTTCTGTCTCGATTGGTTATTGATTGAATTCAGAAAACTACAATACCTCGGTTAAAATCTATTTCGTTAATTATTCAATTTTTATCGTTATTATGCTTGTGGGCAATTGTTTGCTCACTCTTGCACTAAAACATTGCAGCTAAGAATGAGAAATTGGACGAGCCGTCCACAAGTAAAGGCAGGGGCAAGATGCCGAAGTAGCAAGAGACCTGTTACACATTTGATGTTTATTTGTAACAAGACTTATTTTAAATTATGTTTTATTTCCGCACTGATGTAATAGAGGTTAGATAACCTGGGATTTGTTTATTTAAGAGATTTGAGATGTAACCCCTTTTGTGGGAAGATGATGTATTCAGTTTATTTATATTACCTTTTGCCATGGGTAGTTAGTCATGAATGTATGGTATAGTGAACACCAAATCTGTGGAGGTGAGGTACCCGAATTTGGGGGTGTCACAGGTTGGTATCAGAGCTGATAGGTTATGAACCTTTAGGTGGGGAAAAACCTTAGGATAGTAGCCTTTTAGAAGATAGAGAATATAGTGGTGATAAACTCTTATCGATTTCTAAGGAATGGATTACGGAAATTCATAAAAGACAATAAAATGATTATGTGTTATGTGCTTATTTGATAACAAACTTATGTGCTCGCGAGTATTATCGAGTAGTGATTAAAACTTAATTTTATTGTCAGGATGACTGATGAGTGTATTTTATATACACAAATTAGGTACTTTTAGCCTTAATAATTTGTAAGTCTCTAGCTATTTCGTTTGGTTTTATGTGTTTTCATCTTATTGTTGTGTAATGTACTTTTGTAGTACTTTTACATGTAATTGTTTGCTTTTATGTGTTTTTACGTTGTTTTGTAGGTATTGAAATAAAGGCCCCTTGGACCGTTACGTTTTTGGCTCGAATCTAACATTTCCGCTGCTTGTTTCTCAATTTGACCCATGATGCAATCCGAATCTCTCAAAACTCAAAGAACGAAAGTTGTAGATTTTGATCTTAGCTTTCCCAAACATCCGGAATCATCCAATTTGAAGTTCGTATGAGAGAGTTATGGTCCTTTTACCATCGGATTTTGCATGAATTTTACACAGCAGCTGCTTCGGGGCCAATTTGCGCCTTGCTCTGGCCATTATCTCGTCGAGCTCCAGTTATGGAAGTTGTAGAGCTCCTTCTTAGCTTTCCATAGCCTCCTTAAACGCCTTAATCCGAGTTCAGACGAAGACGTTATGGCCATGTTACCAACAGACGTCGAAACGGATTCCCGCTACAGAACACCGCCGGGGCGAGGGCGTCGCCGGGGCGAGGGCGTCGCCGGGGCGAGGGCGTCGCCGGGGCGAGGGCGTCGCCGGGGCGACGGAATTCAGGCCAAAATTGGCGCCGGGGCGAGAAACGCTTCTGACTTTGCGAATTTTTTGGTCCAAAACTCGGGAAATGCTAGGGTTTGAGACACCCATCTCTTATAACACCAAAGTGGCGGCTGGAACTTCATTCTAACATACACCCACTCATTCTAACTCATCCTAACACCTTCTAACACAAAATCTAGAGAGAGGAAGCTACCAAATACATCAAATTAGAGAGCCAAAGTGCTAAAATCAAGCTACATCAAGCAAGGCCAAGGAGCAAAAACATCAAGGATTGCAAAATCAAGGAGGAGAAGCTAATGTTCATCATCAACCCATCAAACATCATATGAAAATCTACAAAAGTGGTTCTATCTCTAGTTTTCTCTTCTATTTTGTAATCCAACATGATGTATAATTTGAATATGATGTTATTTGTAGTTACCATGAACTAGAACTAATTTTCTAAGATTTCAATGGAACCCAATATGTAGTTTGAATTGAATGCTCTCTCTTGGATATTGGTTATTCATTTGTGAATTGGGTATCATAATTTATGCTTTTTGGATTAATTGCCTAGCTAGTAATTACCTTGGGAACTTATATGGAATTGAGAGAGGAAGTATACGTTGAGACCTTGTTATGATATCATGTGAAAATTAGATATTCCTATGGGTAATTTATGAAATTAAGTGACGTGTGTTTTATTTATTACCCTCATGAATGGATAATTTGATTGTATTTAGGATAGACATATACCTAAATACCACATGTATCCATTTGAGAATCATGCTTAATGATTTCTATTGCGAAAGTTGATAATTGATAGGGTGATTAATGAGATTTGGTGACACGTGTCTTGTTGATTATTCTTGATATTGGATTCTTGCTAGTGTGTAAAATAGAGATATTTATACACCGCATTGGGAAATACGTATTTGACCATCGAGAGAGGCTTGTATATACTTGTAAATTCTCGGATAACAATCCTTGTGATTTAACTAGTTGAAAAGAGAGAGTTAGGATATTCAAGTGAAGTATTGGGGGAAATTGCAATCTTAGACTTGTTAATATTTGATTTCATTATCTTAATGCTTTCCATAGTTGTTTAATTATTTGTTATCTTCATTAATACAAAACAACAAAAACAACTATCATTTGTTTAAATAAGATTGAGATGATAAAAGGTTAGTACTTGGAAAACACTAGTAATAATTCCTCGTGGGATCGATACTTTACTTACTCTTTATTACTTGTTGACCGCGTATACTTGCGCGTAAATTGTTCATATACAAATCGGACAACAATGACTGATAGAGGAGAACCCAGCCAGGCTAGGGAGGAGGAGTCCCGAGATATTCATACGGTCTGGGAGCAGCTAGTTTCGAGAGAACCAACCCCACTGACCACTGTTGTAGAACCTAAGTTCGAGCCTGAGTCAGATCCTAAGGATGATCCTGAAGAGGTTGAGGAGGAGGAGGAAGACCCTGAGGAGATACCATTATCTTCCTTAGGTGTTCAGATGTATGAGCAGGTGTATGATCGCAACATAGAGTTGCAAGATAGAGTGGAGGAGTTAGAGGGGCAGTTGGCTGAGCGACAGACTGTCTTGGAGCAGAAGAACAATGAGATTGAGGAGTTCGATATACGTCTTGGGGACGTGGAGTGGAAGCTGGTTCATGAAGAGAGCCAAAAGAAGGAGTTGGAAGATCAAGTTGTGGAATGTCAAGCCGCTTGAGAGCAGAAAGATGTAGAGATCCAAGACCTTTCATCACGTCTTGCAGAAGTCGAGCAGAGACTAGCTTAGTCTGAGTACCAACGAGGTCAGTTATTGGCTAGAAATGAAATTGTACGACAAGAATTAAAAGAGGAGGCAGCTATGCGGGTGAGAGCTGAAGACGCTTGGCTGAGGGAGGCTAATCGCGCGGATCGTGTTGAATGTGAGGTGCGGTCAAAGAAGGCCAAGATTGATGAGATGGAGTATATTTTTCACACCACAGTAGATAGAGCTCAGGATCGAGTTCGTCGTCATCCAGATATAATGGGTCGAAGGATGGTGACTCGTATTATGGAGCAGGAACGCAAGGAAGCTGTGCGCCGTGGGATGTCATCGTAGATTAGTATTAGAGGTGCTAGTATGAAAATCTATAAAGTTAATAAGTTGTAAATCCCAGTTGTATATAATGGGATAGAATAATGATGTAATCCTAGAACTTTACGCTTTCAGGATAGATGATGTAAATAACTATGATGCTATTTTATTATGTTCTGAGCAGTAAATGAATAAAAATGCGAAAGTTTATCAGATGTGCTATGTGCTAAGTGTTGTTTATAAATATTTAAGTTAAGACTTAAATGTTTAAGTAATTGAATAATATTCTAATAGCGCGAATTCTTAACAGTAAGATCCCGCCAAGAAGACAAACCCGTCAACAGACCCCTGAAGGATCCACCAATAACAACGAAGAAGTCAACTCTAAGCCAATGCAGCAGCTGGTAAACCTGCTAACTCGAGCATTTGCAAATCAACCCCAAGCTCAGGCCACGACTTTTAAAGATTTCAAGGCTGTTGGACCCCCAGAATTTCAAGGGTCTATGGATCCGATCGAGGCACAAACCTGGGTCATGGAGATGGAGAAAGTGTTTGATGTCGCTAGGGTCAATGAGGACCAGAAAACTGCATTTGCAACATTTATGCTCAAATCAGAAGCAAGTTAATGGTGGCAAGCTAATAAAACCCGAGGCGGGCAAGGGATAATACCGTGGGAGCGATTTAAGAAAATATTTTTCGAGACCTATTTTTCGGCAAGCGCGCAGAATCAAATGGAGGTGCAGTTTCTAGAGTTGAAGCAAGGTACCATGACGGTACCTGAGTATGCTGCAAAATTTAATGAGTTGGCGAGGTTTGCGCCATATCAAGTCAACACGGATGACCGAAAGGCTAGAAGTTTTGAGCACGGACTGAAGCCCTGACTGTATAGCCGAGTTTTAATGTTTCAACTGAATTCATTTGCGGTAGTGTTAGAGAAGGCGATTATCGCTGAAGGAGGAAGTGATGCTCTGTCTAAATACAATCAAGAGCAGAAGAAAAAGAAGAGTGAGAATGATAATAATGTAAGTGCTAGCCATGGTGGCAGCAATCAAAAGAGAAAGTGGAGTGATAGTAACTCTGGTGCCAGTCAGCAGGGAAGTCAGAAAAAGAAGGTGGAGGCATGTAGTAACTGTGGAAAAAGCCATGGGGGTGTTTTCTTGAAGGGTAAGAGAGTATGCTTTAACTGCGGTCAGGAGGGTCATATCGCACCGAATTGCCCTAGTGCGAAGAAGGGCGCATGTTTTATTTGTGGGTCGAAGGATCACTTTGCTCGGGATTGCCCTAAGAAGACTACAGGTGGAGCTAATGCAGGAAAGGGGAACAACAGTGGTGGCAATCTGACTATCACAGGACCGACGGAGCCCAATTGACCTACCACTCGAACATTCAACATGACGGTGCAGGATGCTGTGTAGTCAAAGGATGTGGTGACAGGTATCATTCCGGTCAATAGTATAAATGCTTACGTATTATTTGATTCGGGTGCTACTTGTTCATTTATATCCGATGATTTTGCTAAGAAATTAGAGTTACCTCAGGAAGAGTTAGATTACCCTATGAATATAGAAATTGCGAATAGGGAAGTGATTCCTGTTAAGTTTGTCCACAAAAACTGTCAGGTAGACATTAAGGGTCATGTGATGACAGTAAACTTGATGCCAATTCGTCTTGGGGAGTTTGACGTTATTTTGGGAATGGATTGGTTGTTCAATCATGGGGCAGTTATTTATTGTCAAAAGAAGTGTGTGAATCTTAAGACTCCGTCGAAGGTAGTGTTTTATGGCTACAAGTCACCTATACAAACGAGTTGTCTGACAGTGATGCAGGCCAGGAAGATGTTGAGACAAGGGTGTATAGGATATCTAGCCTACAAAGTCGATATACGAAAGATGAGTGCAAAGCTGGAGGAGATACCAGTAGTTAGGGATTTTGCGGATGTGTTTCCTGATAATTTGCCATAATTACCGCCAGATAGGGAAATTGAGTTTGAAATTGATCTAGCATCGGGTACAGCCCCTATATCAAAAGCCCTATACCGAATAGCTCCGGTAGAAATGAAAGAGTTGATGGTGCAATTGCAAGAGCTGTTGGATAAAAAGTATATTCAACCGAGCGTTTCACCGTGGGGAGCGCCAGTGTTATTCGTCAAGAAGAAGGACGGATCAATGCGTCTTTGCATTGATTATAGAGAGTTGAATAAGGTTACGATTAAAAAGAAGTATCCATTGCCAAGGATCGAAGACCTTTTGACCAATTGAAGGGAGCAAGATATTTTTCAAAGATAGATCTGCGAAGTGGGTACCATAAGTTAAAGGTGAGAAAGGAAGACATACCAAAGACTGTATTTCGAACTAGATATGGTCACTATGAGTTTTTGGTTATGTCATTTGGTTTAACAAACGCACCTGCAGCATTTATGGACTTAATGAATAGAGTATTCAAACCATTTCTGGATAAGTTTGTAGTGGCATTCATAGATGACATTCTGGTCTACTCTAAAACTCAGGAAGAACACGTGGAGCACTTGAAGGTGACATTGGAGACGTTAAGGAAAGAGAAGTTGTATGCAAAATTTTCAAAATGCGAATTTTGGTTAGAGCGTGTGCAATTTCTTGGGCATGTGATTGATAAGGACGGCATATCGGTGGATCCATCAAAAGTTCAAGCTGTGGTGAACTGGGATCAGCCGAAAACACCGTCAGAAGTAAGGAGTTTCTTAGGTTTGGCAGGTTATTATAGGCGTTTTATTCAAGATTTCTCCAGGATCGCCACTCCGTTGACGAATTTAACCAGAAAATCAATGGAGTTCGTTTGGACGGAGAAGTGCGAAGAGAGTTTCCAAGAGCTAAAGAAGAGACTAAGTTCGGCACCAGTGTTGTCTTTGCCAGATGATACAGGAAATTTTATGGTATATAGCGACGCATCGCATAAGGGACTTAGTTGTGTGCTGATGCAGAATGGTAAGGTTATTGCATATGCATCGCGCCAACTAAAGGACTATGAAAAAGGGTATCCGACCCATGATTTGGAGTTAGCAGCCATGGTGTTTGCTTTGAAAATCTGGAGGCACTATCTCTATGGGGAGAAGTGTGAAATATATACGGACCATAAAAGTCTGAAGTATATTTTCACACAGAAGGATATGAATATGCGGCAGAGGAGATGGATAGAATTTATCAAAGACTATGATTGTGAAATTTTATACCATCTGGGGAAGGCTAATGTGGTTGCCAATGCTTTGAGTAGAAAAGGTCGGGAGAAACTATTTTTGTTAACTGCTCAGGAGAAGCTTGTAGCGGAAATGGCTAAATTGGAATTAGAGATGAAGGGTCTGGCAGAGTCTAATGAAAAATTGTTCCAGATGGAAACCCAACCAACTTTGGTGGAAAAGGTGAAGGAAGCGCAACTTCAGGATGAGGAATGTGTTAAGATACGAAAAAGAGTGCTTGAGGGAGAAGAGCTTAAATATAAAGTTGATACTGAAGGGTTGCTGAGATTTGAAGGTAGAATCTGGGTACCGTCAGTGCTGGCAATCAGAGAGGAGATTTTGAACGAAGCTCATAGTTCAAGTTTTTGATACACCCGGGAAGTACAAAGGTGTACCAGGATCTTCGCCAACATTTATGGTGGCCAAACATAAAAAGGGAAGTTGTTGAGTGTGTTGTGAAGTGCTTAACTTGCCAGAAAGTCAAAGCAGAGCATCAACGACCAAATGGTTTGTTACAGCCCTTGGAGATACCAGAATGGAAGTGGGAGCATATCACGATGGACTTCGTGGTAGGGCTTCCAACTACTCAGAAGGGATATGACGCAATATGGGTTATAGTGGACCGACTAACGAAATCAGCGCATTTCTTGCCGATCAAAATCAGATTCACCCTGGATCAGCTGGCGAAGTTATACATCAAGGAGATTATCTCAAGGCATGGAGTTCCAGTATCAATAGTATCAGACAGAGATCCACGTTTCACATCAAAATTTTGGAGGAGTCTGCAAACGTGTTTGGGGACGCAGTTGAGAATGAATACAGCCTATCATCCTCAAACCGATGGCCAGAGCGAAAGAACAATTCAAACATTGGAGGATATGCTTCGGGCGTGCGTCATGGATTTTAAAGGCAACTGGGATGATTATTTACCTCTGGTCGAATTTGCCTATAACAATAGTCATCACGCAAGTATTGGAATGCCGCCTTATGAAGCATTGTACGGAAGGAAGTGCAGAACTCCGTTATGTTGGGATGAGGTTGGTGAACGTCGACTATTGGGACCCAAGCTAGTACTACAAACTGCTGAAATTGTCAAGGTGATAAGAGCCAGATTGTTAGCTGCTCAAGACAGGCAGAAGAAATATGCGGATCAACATCGTCAAAATCGTGAATTTGAAGTCGGGAGTTTTGTGTTTCTCAAAGTATCTCCTTGGAAAGGAAAAATCAGATTTGGTAAAAAGGGTAAACTCAGTTCGCGGTTTATTGGACCCTTTGAGGTGCTAAAAAGGGTGGGTGAGGTAGCTTATGAAGTAGCTTTACCTCCCGAGTTATACCACATTCATAATGTCTTTCACATATCGGTGTTACGACCGTATAAGCCTGATTATAAACATGTAATAGAATATGAACCAATACAGTTTGAGAAAGATTTATCCTATGAAGAGATACATGTACAGATAGTGGACAGGAAAGAGCAGGTTCTCAAAAATAAAGTGATACCTTCTGTTAAGGTAATCTAGAGGAACCACGGTGCTAAAGAAGCTACGTGGGAACTCGAAGAGAAAATGATGCAAAGTTATCCACAATTGTTTGTTTAATCTTTGTATCGCGATTTTGGGGACAGAATCTTTGTAAGGAGGGGAGAATGTAACGGACGAATTAATTGCGTTGTGATTCTGGGGACAGAATCCTTTTAAGGAGGGAAAGATGTAACGAAAGCGATTTTTGTGATTAAATAAAAATATTTATTGAGTTATATAAATATTTTTGTTAATTTATTTATTGAGTAAAATAAATAATTTATAAAGTTATTATGGAATAGTTCATGTTAAGTGTAATTATGTTAAATGTTATTTAAATGTGATTTGATGTGATTATTTTAATTTAATTTAATAATTAAATTAGATGATTAAATGATTTATTTGAATAAGGATTTATTTGAATAAGATAATTTATTTGGTGTTATGGTTATTGGTTAAATGGAGTTATTAATTAAATTAGTAAGGTTTAATTGAATTTATTTAATAATAAGTTTAATTAAATTAAAAGTGTGACAATTAGAACTATATAGTAAAATGGATTATTAAAATAAATGGAGAAATGGTTTTATTTAGATAAACCAAACAACGCCTTGTGACCCTTGGTTGATAAAAATGGATTATTTTCTTTGGTTCAACCAAACAAAGCCTAACTCTTGATTTCTTTAACTGATTAATTAAAACCAGTACGTGAGTTATCAGTTTTTTTTAAGGAAAGAAAAGGAGGAGAAAGCTTAGCAGAGAAAGAAAAACAAAATTGAAAGAAAGAGAGAGCTTGGAAAGAGTCTGTGAATTGAGAGAGAAGTTTAGAGATTGGAGAGAAGAGAATTCTAAAATCAAAGGAGAGTTAATCAAGTTATTTTTAAGCAATAGAAGGTATAATATTCTTCATTGTATTTTTTTTAAATTTACTTTACTGTATATGAAGTTAGTTGTTTAAAGCATGAATTAGTTGATGTAATTGTTAGTAAGCATGTACTAGATGATTATATGGTGGTTATAAATCAATTTGAAGGTGTTAATCCATGAAATCATGTTTTAGAATGAAGTTTTTGGTTTTACAGAGCTTTATTTTCATGTATGGCTTATGTGTATGAAATTGATGTTTAATTTGGTTATTAACCGGTAAATTGATATTTGATTATGATTATATAATGAAAAATGAAAAGAATGCTAGTAGAATGGATTAAAATGGTTGAACGATGAATTCACAGTGTTTGATTTCATTAAAATGGCTAAAATATGAATATCTTGTATAAACAGAGAATTTTGGAATTTTAATTGGTTGATTATGTGTAGTATAATGGTTAGAATGTTTAGAGACAAGTTGGGTAATTGTTTTCTAGCGTATTTGATGTATGGGTAGGTTTAAATTATGTGTTGGATGGTAGAATTCGAGAAATTTTGGCCTAAGTTTTCACTGGTTCGCGAACTGTAAGAGATGACTGCCGAGTCTCTCACCCCAGCGAGAATATTGAACTGTAAATCTTCGCCCCGACGAACTCTCGCCCCGGCGAGAATATTGAACTGGAAATCTTCGCCCCGGCGAGAATATTGAACTGGAAATCTTCGCCCCGACGAGATTTTTGTTAAGTAAATTCTCGCCCCGACGAAGGAACAGTAACTGAAATTTTAAAATTTTATTTTCTTTGTGATTTTGCTATGATGCTATAATCAAGTTTAAAACTTATATTAAGGTATAAAGTGACTAATAAGATACCACGATGGTTGTTAAACAAGTACTTGATGATTATCGAATGTCAATCGAGATGTTATAATAAAATAGGATAAGAACGAGACTTAAACATATATTATTCTGTAACTAATTATTGTTACCATTTTATAATCGGGATGTATAAGTTGATTAAGGGACGTGAATTTAAATCTGCAATCTACGTGCGAGGCAAGTTTTCCTCCCTTAAACTTGTTATTTTCCTTTAAAGCAAGTTTATTTTAATTGAGCAAGCTTATTAACCTTAGCTTATTATTATTCAAGCAAGGTTGTTATCATGACAAGTGTTTATATTTACTTCAGTCATTTATTGTTCGATCATTGATCGTTATTCAAACTTCGAATAGAACTTCTATTGTACAAACTTTATTAATGAATCAAATGCTTTAGTGACTAGCAAACCCTTATTGATTCAGCTAGTCCTTAGTTGATGAGCGTTCTAAAGACTTAGAATATTTTAAAATTGTTCCAAACCTAGTTCCGTTTTCGTACGGATTCTGAAGCTAAACTGAGATGAACAACCCTAATATAGGGGATTAATTACGCGACAGCGTTAAAATGTTTGTGCACAATATATTGTACAAAGAGCTGATCCCCCTGAGTACGAGATGGATGGTCCATAGTCTATAGGACAGTTAAAGGTTATGGTAGAAATACTTGTTAACCTAGGACATAGTTCGAGGTCTTGTGACCCTCAGATACAATTTTAAACCTTGAATTCTATAATCAATTCTTGAGCCAAGTATCCTATTAAACTTTTCTGTCTCGATTGGTTATTGATTCAATTCAGAAAACTACAATACCTCGGTTGAAATCTATTTCGTTAATTAGTCAGTTGTTATCGTTATTATGCTTGTGGGCAATTGTTTGCTCACTCTTGCACTAAAACATTGAAGCTAAGACTGAGAAATCGGACGAGCCATCCATAAGTAAAGGCAAGGGCATGATGCCGAAGTAGCAAGAGACCTGTTACACATTTGATGTTTATTTGTAACAAGACTTATTTTAAATTATGTTTTATTTCCGCACTGATGTAATAGAGGTTAGATAACCTGGGATTTGTTTATTTAAGAGATTTGAGATGTAACCCCTTTTGTGGCAAGATGATGTATTCAATTTATTTATATTACCTTTTGCTATGGGTAGTTAGTCATGAATGTATGGTATAGTGAACACCAAATCTGTGGAGTTGAGGTACCCGGATTTGGGGGTGTCACACCAAGCATCCTTTTAGATCTATCTCTATAGATCTTTATCCCCAAAATATAGGATGCCTCACCCAAGTCCTTCATGGAGAAGTGTTTAGATAACCAAATTTTGATCGACTGTAGCATATGAATATCATTCCCTATCAGTAATATATCATCAACATATAATACAAGGAATGAAACAGCGCTCCCATTAACCTTTTTGTACACACAAGGTTCATCCTCATTTTTGATAAAATCAAACCTTTTGATTATCTTATTAAAACGGATGTTCCATCTTCGAGAAGTTTGCTTCAATCCATAAATGGATCGTTGTAGCTTACAGACTTGGTTTGTTCCAACCGTTGAAACAAAACCCTCTGGCTGTATCATATATACATTTTCCTCAAGCTTTTCATTAAGGAAGGCCATTTTCACGTCCATTTGCCAGATCTCGTAGTCAAAATCCGAATGGATTTGAGCATAGCTACTGGTGAGAAGGTTTCATCATAGTCAACTCTTTGTCTTTGTTTGAAACCTTTTACAACCAGTCGGGCCTTATAGGTCTCTACCTTGCCATCTGCTCCAGTCTTTCTCTTAAAGAACCATTTACACCCAATAGGCTTAATGCCCTCAGGTGGTGAAACCAAAGTCCATACTTGGTTTTCATACATGGAGTCCATTTCGGATTTCATGGTCATTTGCCATTTCTCTGAGTGTCTACTACTCATAGCCTCATCGTATATAACTGGATCATCATCATCTATGATGCGTATCTCATCATCATCCTCTATGATGAATCTATACCTCCTAGGTATCTTCGGTACTCTTCCAAATTTACGATTTGGTTGTGGTACAATAGGTCTATCTACAGCTTCCTCGGTTTGACTGAAAGTTCTTTGTGGTTCTTGAACTCCTTCAAGATCTATTACCCTCCCACTAGCTCCTTCAATGATAAACACTTTTATCCAAGAAGGCAACGTGTAGGATTATAGTAATAATACCCTAAACTTTCTTTAGGATATCCCAGAAACTTGCACTTATCAGATTTTGTCCCAAACTTATCTTTTGTAACCTTTTCACATAAGTTGGACAACCCTTTATCTTAACATACTTAAGACTAGGAATCCTCCCTATCCATAACTTTTATGGAGTCTTGGGGCTGGATTTTGAGGTTACCTTATTTTGTAGATATGCAGCCGTTTCTAGGGTATAACCCCAGATGGATACTAGAATGTTGGTAAAAATCATTATGGACCGCACTATGTCCAACAAGGTACAATTTCTCCTTTTAGATACACCAATCAATTATTGCATATCAGGAGGTGTCCATTATGAGAAAATACCATTTTGAGATGATCTAAAAACTTATTGCACAAGTATTCCTTCCTCGATCTGATCAAAGAATCTTAATACTTTGTCAATTTGTTTAACTTCTGAATTCTTTGAACCTTTCAAATGATTCAGACTTGTATTTCATCAAATACACATATTCAACTCTTTGAATGATCATCTCCTTTTCTTTTACTAGTTTGTTCAATTTGCAAAATTGTTTTTCATGTAAGTCAAGTTTACAAAGTCCATCAAGTGATCTTCCAGTTTCAAACAAAATATTATCATTATAAATAGAACAATAATTGTTCTTAAATATAATACCAGAACCTTCCTTGTCCAACAACGGAAGTAATAATGTTTCTTAAGAGAACTGGAACATAATAACAACTTATTAACTTAACAGACTTGCCCGTAGGCAACGCTAGACTATAAGTTCCTACGACTAATGTAGCAACCATTACTTCATTCTCCGCACGTAAGATTACTTACTCTTTGTTTAGCTTTCTACTTCTGCTTAGTCTCTGTATTGGATTGCATACGTGAGAACTATAGCCGGTATCCAATACCCAAGTAGAACCTTGACTTACAGAAAAATTTATTTCAATAATGAACAAACCTATATCTGTAACTGAAGCTTCACTAAGCTTCTTCTGGTTAGCCTCTGCAAGATGCTCCTTACAGTTTCCTTTCCACTGTCCAGGCTTATTACAGTGGAAGCAAACTCCTTTGCTATTTGCATCAGTTTTGTTCTTAGTGTCCTTAGTTATTGCCTTTCCTTATACCTTCTTTGAATTGTTCTTCTTTTAAGAAGACCCTTTGGCCCTCTTCCGTTTCCTGGAAGAATCATCTACTAGTAAGACTTGGTCTTTCTTGGTTGAAAAGTGACTATTTACAGTTTTTCAACGTGTTTAAGCAACTCAGGCAGGCTGACATATAGCTTGTTCACGTGGAAATTTACAACAAATTGTGAGAAGGAGTCCGGAAGTGATTGCAAGATCAAATCTTGGATCAACTCTCCATCCATGACAAAACCTTGTTGTCCTAATTGTTTAATCGAATTGATCATTTTAAGGACATGAGTCTGTAATGTAGTGCCATCGGTCATTCTAGATTGGAAGAGCTCCTTAGATATCTAATATCTAGCAATCCTACTTTCCTCACCATTCAACTCCTTAAAGGTGTCGGAGTACAGTAGGAGCATCCATAGTTTCATGCTGACGCTGAAGCTCGTTACTCATGGATACGAACATGATGCATTGAGCCAACTGTGTATCATCTTGCCACTTTTAAAAGTAGCAATCTCTTCCTCTCAGGCATTGTCTACAACCATTGCAGGGATAGGCATATTAAGGACATAAGATAGCTTTTCAACCTTGAGAACTATTCTCAAATTCTTTAACCAGTCCTGTTAATTTGGTCCGGTTAATTCGCATCTAATATGCTCCGCAGTGATAGTAAATTAGATATTGTAAAATTCTGTAAATGAATTTGTAATTTAACAACATTTTAGCATACATTCATTTCTTAATTAATTACCAAAATAAATTAGGTCTTTATTTTAAATTGGTATCTCTCACTTTTCATCAAACTATATTACCCTCAATATATAGTTCGGCAAATCTAATTAAAGATTTGCTAGCGAGAATAAGGATCTCATTTCAAATGTATATAGCCTTGTGTGTGCACAACAAACTATAAATAAATAAATAGGTAAACAACTATTGTCAATTACATCAGTATGTAACTCCTTGTATTTTACCTCTTAGATTATAATGGTCAAGTGTGTGCACATCCGAACTAAAATAATCTAAGTTAAGTCCAACCTAACACTTCCATATATATGAAGAGAAAAAGACCGCCCTTGTGTGTGCACAATAAAGCAGTAATGTTCAATTCCTTAATAAGCATCAAATGTGATAAAACAACATCTTAAATATTTAATACTTGCCTTGTGTGTGCACAACAAACTCATATTAAATATTTAATACTCTATTGCTTTACCATGCTATAAGGCGACGTTCGATATTTCTAATATCTTTGAACGTTTCGGACTTAATATAATTTCTTTGAGGGGTTTGTTATTATTAGTCTCATCTTGTTTTGCGCGCATCCACATATATATATAATACACGTCATAGTATTTAACATGCGAAGCATGTTGTATAATATATAATATATATATATATATATAGTAAACATGCACATTGTAGACACCCAAATTTTGCACTTCGTATACTAACCTTGACAGGAGGGCAAATTCGTCCATTGAGCCAGCCTATGAGAGCGAAGGAGGGGCGCAAGTACAAACACTCGGCGCCACCGCGACGATTTGCAAATCAAAACCAACATGACAACAAGGCCGTCCGAAATGAGCATTCCCGAATGATGTGGCACGTCCCCTAGTAATTCCCGGACTGCAAAATACGAGCCTGTCGACGAAAACCAACGTCATGACACAAGAATCGAGGCGTAGCACGAAAATCGAGAAAGTCAAGCCAGCCAGCCGCGGATTGATCTGCGGCGAATAAGTGCGCCTTTTGAAAACACGGAACTCGAAACACGGAAACCGAAAAATCAGCTGAGTGGATGGGTGGCGGCCAGCCAGCCGCAGATCAATCTGCGGCCAGCCGCAGATCCATCTGCGGCTGGCTCTGGCCAGCCTATTTCAGCTCATCCCTCATTCAGCATACAGGAGGTTAGAGAGAGGCAGAAAGAAGAAAAAGAATAGGCAGCAGCAGCTCGGAAAAGGAGGAAGAAATAGCAAGAATTTGCAAGAAAATAGAGAGAAAAGAGGGGAAAAAGTGAGGAATTATATCTTTTGTGTAAGATTATATATCATATATTTTCTACTCTACTCAATATACAAGTCATACACATTGTGAGGATTATTTGCAAGGTGAAAAGACCATTTCTATAGCAATTTTTGTATATCATTTTGTTAATCTTCTTGTCAATTGGGTTATGTAAAATATAGTTTTTCTTGTATATTGTTGTGGATCCATGGATTGAGGACTATTAGTGAGGGTTCCAAATGGAACGAAATTCTTCCTAATGGCCCGATGATATCAATTTGATGATTTTAGCTCGTTAAAGTAATGTAGCAATTTTGAATGTGAGCCTAGGAACGCGACCCCGTGGTCCAAATCCGATGATGGACATTTTTGGATGTATGTAATAGGGCCGATGTACCCTTTATTGTAAATATGTAATTGTCGGGCCTTAAAACGACGCCAAGGCGAGAATCGGGTTTAAGGCCCCGTAATAGTGAAATATGTGATTGTGGGCGTTGGGGTTATTCGGATGGCTTACATGCCCATGAATAGCCCCCACGCATTTTAATGTTTGGTTTGATTTGTGACACAAAAATTGATTTCAAGTTAAACGATGAAGATTTCTATAAAATCAATCAAAGTAGGTTATTAGCACCACGAGGCTAAAATTTGGAAATGCTAATGAATGTCGATTCCTATTTAACGAGAAGGCTAAAGGAAAAATCGTTTTCAAACATCACAAAAATGATTTTATAAAAATAAGTAACGTTTTATTAAATCTTTGTGCATAGGGTTAAAGAGATCCTAGAAGTTGCCCATCATTTGAGTTACGAAAGCAACGTATAGATCTCGATTCCTATTTTGACGAAGGTTTAGAAAACTCTTGTTTTTGCCAAAACGACACCTAATGAAAAATTTCATAAGTTTTTGACAATTAAAATCAAACCTTTCTCATAAAGCTTTCTCGTATAAGCCGAATGGCATTCTAAAGCATTCTCAAAAGAAAGCACGACTTTTCATCAAAACCCAAATGGTTTCTTCATGCAAACTCATCACGACATCCACATAGGCACACACACACACACGCGCACATACACACACACATTCAAGAATTAAAGGATAGGAAAAGCATCAAGATTGCGGTAACCGTGTTTCACGGAAGTCGGGGGGTGCCTAACACCTTCCCCTCGCTTAAGCAAGCCCCCGAACTCTATGAATCTCGGTTCACAGACCAATTAATTCGGAGTCACACATGAGCCAGCGATTTACGAAAAATGAAACTCGGATGAGTTGGTACATCCATTTCAAATATACCAACTGGTGACTCTGGTTAATTAGCTCATCATAAAAAATGATCTTTTCAAAACCCCGTCGACATTTATGCCGACCTTTTCCCCAAAATCACCTAATGAAAAGGCAAAAATTGGAAAGGGTAACAATCACAAAGGAAGCGATTCCTCCCGGCGTCGACAGCTGGCGACTCCGCTGGGGACATTAGAGGGCTTAAGCCGCGTTCAAGTCTTGATGCTGTCCTATCTTTTAAAATTCATGAATGTGTGTGTGTGTGCGATATTTTGACCTGTTGTTGTGTGAATGTGTTTTACCAATGAATGAATGGTTGAATGGAATTGCTTTACCTTAAAGTAATCATTTTCATACGGTGAGGACGATGAATGTGAATGTATGTTGAGAGTGTACCTCCTCTTGAGGCGAACCCGTCGGTTGCTTATTACTGGACTCGAAGGGGCTGCTCCCCGGAGATGGCTCAGGAAATGCACCACCCAGATCCGCTCCAATCGAAAGGATTCAGACGAGTAGATTGCGAAGATTTGGGGACCTTCATGCCGAAAAGCCCGCGAGAGTAACCCTAAGGTAGGTCAGCCTCTGATAAACCTAACGAAAAGGAAGCTTCTTCATGCCCTTTTATCGTTCAGTCAAATAAATAAATGTCATGTAAATGGCATACAACTGTCATACCGGCATCATCGTAATAAATATGTCCTATATCATGTGATTACATCACCTACACATATAAAGAGAATACTGACATGGTTTTGCAGGAAGGCAATCTGTGCCACGTACCAAGGTTTTCTAAAACTTCTAAATACTATCCTGTCATCAAACAGTGACCTTGTTTTGCAGGATAAGATTAGAGAACCGTGAAAGCATGGCATAACGATCACAAAGAACCCGGAGTAGGGGCATATTCGACCAAAAAAAAATCTCAAAAATCAAAAATCCCCCAAACCTTTCAACAAGTCAAAGGACCAGATCTTTTGTCAGCCCAGCGAGATACCGATGCAACCAGCACGAGGGAGATCACAAGAAAAGTAACTTAACACTGGGCATTTGTCAACTACCAGGAAATGATGACGTACAAATTGGCACCCATGCAACAATCCCATCAACATGCACCATTATCATCAAATACTACCTCATGTCAATTCAATATTCAACGATACGATCATCTGGCATTTGTCAAGCATAGTTTTCCCGGGATACGATGACCCGCGTGAAAGGGGATTTTATTTGACTTGATAGGAATCGGATTAATTCTGACAAGCAACCGTGGAGCACGATCGTGAGTATGATTAGACGAAGAAAGCTATTCAACCTTTTGATCGGGTACAAAGCCTTAATTCCAAGCAACGTTTGCGACAGAATCGACCTCATGTGCTAGTCTTCACTTTGCATTTGCACGAACTTTCAGTTGTGGGGTATAAAACTATGACGACGTTGATGGCAATTAACACGTAGTCAGATAGTCAATAATTATCAGGCTAATATCAAGAAGTCAGACGATAAATGATTATCAAGCTAATGTCTCGAATCGTGGCCTGGGTTATTCGAGTAATTAAGCCCGAGGGGTGTCTCTACACCTGGTGCCCTAAAGCCATCTGGTTTGGGAGTCGTTGGCCCAACACTCGTTACATGGGTAACTCAGAGCCTAAGAAAACGAGCATTACAGTAGAGGAGGCCCAAGCAGATTCGAATCGTGGCCTGGGCTACTCGAGTAATTAAGCCTAAGGGGTGTCTCTGCATCTGGTGCCCTAAAGCCGTCTGGTTTGGGAGTCACCGGCCTAACACTCGCTACATGGGTGACTCAAGCCTAAGAAAATGAATCTTGCGAAAGGTCAAGCAAAGAATGAATGGTGCAGATCACCAGCTTGTCTCGAACCGTGGCCTTTGTTACTCGAGTAAATAAACCCGAAGGGGTGTCTGTACACCTAATGCCCCAAAACCGTCTGGTTTGGGAGTCATTGGTCCAAAACTCGTTAAATGGGTAACTTTGAATAGCCTAAGAAAACGAGACAAGTGAAGTGGGCTAATAAAGAGAAAAGATAATACAAAAAAAAAAAAAACTCTCGGCTTTAAACAAGAAGTCATGGAAGAGAAACCCCTACTGAGTGCTGCATCGCACAGTGCATTTGTCATATGACGTCAATCCTGCTAAGAACGTTGTCGAGAATAGAGACAGAATACCTTTGACGAGGGAAGGTAGTTCTTTCGAATTCGACCTTACTCACATACAATGACCATGAATGCTTGAAGGTGTTCTTACGATTTTGCGATCACGGTTCACAACTCGCTAGATTTTGCGATCAACAGATATTCAATTTCATGTGCTTTAACTGCATTTACTCTTTTGTCGAGATTATAATATCTTTGTGTTGAACTAACACTAACGGCCCGAGCCTTCAAGTTTTGGCATTTGTTAGTCATCTGATATGCAGGATCTTGCAGAGCTGTGGATAACTCAGCACGGTCAGCATCGCGAGTTTTCGATAGAAATTCTTGGTAACAACACGCGCCAAGGCAGGGGCAGTTAAGAATCGTGAAATGGAAGGAAGCTGAGGCTGCACAGAACTTCTCATTTGGCCTCTCCCCAATCCTGACTATCACTGCCTCGACATCCAAATGATCCACGTGCATGAGCATATACAAGGATGATATAATGCGGGACAACAGCATATCGGCCATCAGAAATAATCAAAAGGCCAAGGAGCCCAACATAGCTGTTGATCATCACAGAGAGCGAAACAGACTGCCTCAACTTGATGAAATGAAACAGGCAGAGTACCAAACCAATGTTGAAGTCTAGAAACTACACTTCACGACGAGGCGTGATCCAGTCAAATGTTGGCAAACAACGACGACTGTCGAATCGTATCATTTGACTGAACAGGGGTCATTTCTATCTAAAACATATGTTGTGCACATGCATCTGTCCATAACATATCTGCTAGATCGTGCATAACATCTTTTGCATGCATACAGGTACAATCAAAATGAAAATCTTCAGGAAAGTACAAGCACGTCGCTTTCAAACCTCACAAATGATCAGACTGTGATGGCTTTTGCGGCATGGTACGTGGATGATATTGGTGGGAGATCCAGGACAGAAGCCGATCACACATCCCACTTCAAAAAATCACTCAAATCAAATCAACGACCCCTGGGAAGGGCTGAGATCCAAACAATCAACGACCCCTGAGAAGGGCTGAGATCCAAACAAACAGCGACCCCTGGGAAGGGATGAGATCCAAACAACCAAACACCCTGGGAAGGGCTGAGATCCAAACAACCAAACACCCTGGGAAGGGCTGAGATCCAAACAACCAAACACCCTGGGAAGGGCTGAGATCCAAACAACCAACCCCTGGGAAGGGCTGAGATCCAAACAATCAATGACCCCTGGGAAGGGCTGGTATCCAAACAATCAATGACCCCTGGGAAGGGCTGGTATCCAAGCAAGAAGTGACCCCTGGGAAGGGCTGGTATCCAAGCAATCAATGACCCCTGGGAAGGGCTGGTATCCAAACAATCAATGACCCCTGCGAAGGGCTGGTATCCAAGCAAGAAGTGACCCCTGGGAAGGGCTGGTATCCAAGCAATCAATGACCCCTGGGAAGGGCTGGTATCCAAACAATCAATGACCCCTGGGAAGGGCTGGTATCCAAGCAAGAAGTGACCCCTGGGAAAGGCTGGTATCCAAGCAATCAATGACCCCTGGGAAGGGCTAGTATCCAAACAATCAATGACCCCTGGGAAGGGCTGGTATCCAAACAATCAATGATCCCTGGGAAGGCCTGGTATCCAAATAATCAATGACCCCTGGGAAGGGTTGGTATCCAAGCAAGAAGTGACCCCTGGGAAGGGCTGGTATCCAGGCAATCAATGACCCCTGGGAAGGGCTGGTATCCAAACAATCAATGACCCATGGGAAGGGCTGGTATCCAAGCAAGAAGTGACCCCTGGGAAGGGCTGGTATCCAAGCAATCAATGACCCCTGGGAAGGGCTGGTATCCAAACAATCAATGACCCCTGGGAAGGGCTGGTATCCAAACAATCAATGACCCTAGGAAGGGCTGGTATCCAAACCCGAAGTGAACCTGGGAAGGCATCCAAGCAAACCACAACAAGGTGGTGAGCACCCTGGGAAGGCATCCAAGCAAACCACAACAAGGTGGTGAGCACCCTGGGAAGGCATCCAAGCAAACCACAACAAGGTGGTGAGTGAACCTAGGAAGGCATCTAAGCAAACCACAACAAGGTGGTGAGCATCCTGGGAAGGCATCCAAACGAACCACAACAAGGTGGTGAACAACCCCTGGGAAGGGCCGATATCCAAAAAGTGAGCGATCCCTGGGAAGGGCTGAGATCCAAGCAAACCTCGACAAATGATGACATCTATAGAACAGTATCAAAAGACTGTACAGGGGTCATTTTTCATCAAATTTACATTTTAAATGTTGTGTCACATGCATTGAATAGATGATAATTTTATACGTGATCTATGCAGGTTAGGTGTCAAGGTCCTAGCCTATCAGAGTCAAAAGTGATGGCTGCCAAGAACGATGTACGAGGACGAACTCCAAGGACACCTTTCAACCTAGTCAAGAGAATAACTTCCTTTGATGACAATGCGATGGAATAAGGTGATTATGAGATGGGTGACCGGATACGAGACCCGGCCCCGACAAGACAATCAACCGGATACGAGACCCGGCGATTACGAGATGGGTGACCAGATACGAGACCCAGCCCCGACAAGATAATCGACCGGATAACAAACCCGGCAATTACGAGATGGGTGACCGGATACGAGACCCGGCCCCGACAAGACAATCGACCGGATACGAGACCCGGCGATTACGAGATGGGTGACCGGATACGAGACCCGGCCCCAACAAGACAATCGACCGGATACGAGACCCGGCGATTATGAGATGGGTGACCGGATACGAGACCCGGCCCCGACAAGACAATCGACCGGATACGAGACCCGGCGATTACGAGATGGGTGACCGGATACGAGACCCGGCCCCAACAAGATAATTGACCGGATACGAGACCTGGCGATTATGAGATGGGTGACTGGATACGAGACCTGGCCCCGACAAGATAATCAACCGGATACGAGACCTGGTGATTACGAGATGGGTGACCGGATACGAGACCCGGCCCCGACAAGACAATAAACCGGATATGAGACCCGGTGATTATGAGATGGGTGACCGGATACGAGATCCGGCGCAGACGAGACGATCAACCGGATACGAGACCCGGCGATCACGACACTGGCGACCGGATACGAGACCCGGTGTAGACGAGACGATCAATTAGAAGATGAAACCCGACGACTAACAATGCGGTCAGTGATTGATGTATTGACACCTTTACAAATGTTTTGCATGCATTACATCTTGTGTTGCATCATAAGCTGCATGTGTTGCATCATGTATGTATGTCATTCTTGTGCACTATCATTCATGCATCGGGTGTCTATTTCTTTATCCTGTTCATTTCATTTAACATTTCATAAACATGATAAAGAGGGGCAGCTGTAGACACCCAAATTTTGCACTTCGTATACTAACCCTGATAAGAGGGCAAATTCGTCCATTGAGCCAGCCTATGAGAGCGAAGGAGGGGCGCAAGTACAAACACTCGGCGCCACCGCGACGATTTGTAAATCAAAACCAACATGACAACAAGGCCGTCCAAAATGAGCATTCCCGAATGATGTGACACGTCTCCCAGTAATTCCCGGACTACAAAATACGAGCCTGTCGGCGAAAACAGACGTCACGACACGAGAATTGAGGCGTAGCACAAAAATCGAGAAAGTCAAGCCAGCCAGCCGCGGATTGATCTGCGGCCAATAAGTGCGCCTTTTGAAAACACGGAACTCGAAACATGGAAACCAAAAAATCAGCTGAGTGGATGGGTGGCGGCCAGCCATCCACAGATCAATCTGTGGCCAGCTGCAGATCCATCTGCGGCTGGCTCTGGCCAGCCTATTTCAGCTCATCCCTCATTCAGCATACAGGAGCTTAGAGAGAGGCGGAGAGAAGAAAAAGAATAGGCAGCAGCAGCTCAGAAAAGGAGGAAGAAATAGCAAGAATTTGCAAGAAAATAGAGAGAAAAGAGGGGAAAAAGTGAGGAATTATATCTTTTGTGTAAGATTATATATCATATATTTTCTACTCTACTCAATATACAAGTCATACACATTGTGAGGATTATTTGCAAGGTGAAAAGACCATTTCTATAGCAATTTTTGTATATCATTTTGTTAATCTTCTTGTCAATTGGGTTATGTGAAATGTAGTTTTTCTTGTATATTGTTGTGGATCCATGGATTGAGGACTATTAGTGAGGGTTCCAAATGGAACGAAATTCTTTCTAATGGCCCGATGATATCCATTTGATGATTTTAGCTCGTTATAGTAATGTAGCAATTTTGAATGTGAGCCTAGGAACGCGACCCCGTGGTCCAAATTCGATGATGGACATTTTTGGATGTATGTAATAGGGCCGATGTACCCTTTATTGTAAATATGTAATTGTCGGGCCTTAAAACGATGACAAGGCGAGAATCGGGTTTAAGGCCCCGTAATAGTGAAATATGTAATTGTGGGCGTTGGGGTTATTCGGATGGCTTACATGCCCATGAATAGCCCCCACGCATTTTAATGTTTGGTTTGATTTGTGACACAAAAATTGATTTCAAGTTAAACGATGAAGATTTCTATAAAATCAATCAAAGTAGGTTATTAGCACCACGAGGCTAAAATTTGGAAATGCTAATGAATGTCGATTCCTATTTAACGAGAAGGCTAAAGGAAAAATCGTTTTCAAACATCACAAAAATGATTTTATAAAAATAAGTAACGTTTTATTAAATCTTTGTGCATAGGGTTAAAGAGATCCTAGAAGTTGCCCATCATTTGAGTTACGAAAGCAACGTATAGATCTCGATTCCTATTTTGACGAAGGTTTAGAAAACTCTTGTCTTTGCCAAAACGACACCTAATGAAAAATCTCATAAGTTTTTGACAATTAAAATCAAACCTTTCTCACAAAGCTTTCTCGTATAAGCCGAATGACATTCTAAAGCATTCTCAAAAGAAAGCACGACTTTTCATCAAAACCCAAATGGTTTTTTCATGCAAACTCACCGCGACATCCACATAGGCACACACACACACACGCGCGCACATACACACACACATTCAAGAATTAAAGGATAGGAAAAGCATCAAGATTGCGGTAACCGTGTTTCACGGAAGTCGGGGGGTGCCTAACACCTTCCCCTCGCTTAAGCAAGCCCCCGAACTCTATGAATCTCGGTTCGCAGACCAATTAATTCGGAGTCACACATGAGCCAGCGATTTACGAAAAATAAAACTCGGATGAGTTGGTACATCCATTTCAAATATACCAACTGGCGACTCTGGTTAATTGGCTCATCATAAAAAACGATCTTTTCAAAACCCCGTCGGCATTTATGCCGACCTTTTCCCCAAAATGACCTAATGAAAAGGCAAAAATTGGAAAGGGTAACAATCACAAAGGAAGCGATTCCTCCCGGCGTCGACACACATATAGAATACTATATTCTACCCGGATTGATTATGGACTTTGATTCTAGTTTGGTTCACTAGAGCCACCAAGTGAACTAAAAGGTCAAACCTAGGGTGTAAGAATTAAATTTAAATATAACTATTATATTTAAATCCGGGCTCCATTACAAACGGGTCTTCAAGCGCTCCTTGCTCCTTTGTCTCTAATTCTTCAAAATAATTCTAACTAGTCCTATTACATAAACTATTTAAAATAAATAGAAACCTTGATCAGCAGTCAAAGGGAAGTATATAGGAGGGAGATAGAATTTACATTAAGAAAAAATTAGAGAAGACGAGGTACGCAGACCCCATTTATAAAAACTCATACATTCAAGCATCCTCTAAAATAAATCCAATCACACATTGGTCAATAGTCCATAATTAATCCCTATTTATTATCATACATATCTCCATATACATCAATAAATAACATTCATCACGTGAATAATAAAACCATTCCATATATGCATTGATATCATTTAATGGGCAATTAAAAGTTTACTAGAAATCCAATTTTGAAACAAAAATAAACTCCTTCATTTTAATCAAAATTTAAATCATAATAGACTTCTTTATTTTATTTTATCCAATTTTGAATAAAAATAAACTCTTTTATTTTTAATCAAATTCCAAATCAAAATAAACTCCTTTATTTTAATTAACATGGAATTCAATTTCAAGTTCAAAATAAACTCCTTTATTTTAACTTAAAATTACTGAAAAATAAAATATGTTGAATCATATTCCTTATTAAAATAAACATCTTTATTTTTAAGGAAACATGCAATCCTATTCCATATGTGAATAAACTCCTTTATTCTAGAAAACATGGAATCCTATTCCAAATAGAATAAACTATTTTATTCTAGTTAACATGGAATCCAATTCCAAGTTAAAATAAAACTTTTAATTTTAATCATATTCCAATTCAAAATAAACCTTTTATCTTAATTGAAAATAAATAAAATCAAAATAAAAAATTTTAAATTCTGCAGACCGGTACGTCCGCGCTCCAAATTGAACTAGGAGCAGCGCGTCCGCGCCACGATACAGATTCAGGAAAAATTTTCTGCCCAAAAAAATCGATCGTATCGTATATCAATTCATACATGGAATCATCAAAATCAATAATTAACACAAGGATTAGGCTCTGATACCACTGTTAGGTTTGTATATAACGCAAGCATACAATCAAATTATATATATGGGGCGGAAGCGCAATAAAACGGATTTTAAAATTTTAATACAAACCATCACCATGATCTATCCTTGTGTTCAATTATCAATTACACGAAAGAGAAAGAAGATAAGAATTATACCCTCGTAGATCAAAGCTTTTTCGGGTACAAGTTCAACTCCTAGTTCTTTGTGTTCTCCTCGAATTCCACCGATGAGATTCCTTCTTTTGATCAACGTCAGCCACCCAAGTGTTTGGCCTCTAGAGGTGATCCACCAAGGAAGAATAGGTATTCAAGAAGTTGTGTGTTGGCAAAACCCTAGTTTCTATCTCTATAGAGATTGCAAGTATTCTCCACAATCTAATGCAAGAGTGTGTAACCCCAATCTATGATAAGACTCCTCTTATTTATAGATGTAGGAATAACCCTTCCCTAAACTATTTAGGATTAGGGTTTCTATTATAATTAAACTCCTTTAATTAATTATGCTCCTAATCCAATTAAAAATTCATGTGAGAGTACTTCTATTAATTAATTCCTAATCCCTATTAGGAATTAAATAATAGTAATAGTAATAATAATAATAAGACTCCTCTTATTAATTTATATTTAATATTTTCAAAATATTAAATAATAAATATTAAGCTATTTAATTTATTCTATCTCCATAGACTAAATTAAATACACTTAACTTATTATTACAATTATGCCATTTACTTCTTAAATAAATATTTTTCTTTTGCGGTGTGACACTTTAGATTCTCCATATTAAACCGGTTGTGAATAAATCAATTAGAACAATTCTAATCTTATTTAAATAAATAAATTAAACTATTTAATTCATTTAAATAAATAACATTTATTCTACAATAAGGGTAAGCCCCCTTAGCGATCAACGACTTTCCAGATAATATAGATTTCAACATTAATCACAAAAGAACCTTTCAGTAAATAGTTACCGTACAATTCAATCCTTCTACCATACAATGTCCCAATTAAATATAAGACATGGATTTACTGTCAAATCTTATTTTATTTAATTATATGTATTTTGATTCTCAAATGCACAACTCTAAATGATGCAAATTAGAAACTCCTTTCTAATTTCATTCTGCCTTGGCCAAGGACTACTGAGTTGTCATTTATCGAATCACATAGGACATTCACATCTTTTACTAGACGTGGTAGATTCTTTGTTGATCATTCACCTATCTCCATGCACAACTTATTATACCCAATCATACCCTTTGATATACCCCAAATGTCTTAAGGGACATATCAAAGTATAACTCATCATACACAAGATACTATGATGATCTCAAATCCAAGGATCACGTGTACTACTATCACTAGAGGAATTTTTATTGACAGACGAGTAAAACTCCATTAGGTATTCTTTAGCGAGCCACGTTCAGTTTACTTATTCTCCAATAAGCACCTACATACTTGCTTTAGTGTCTCCACATAAATGATTATGAGATCAATCATCCTCTTCCTAAGAGCAAGAAACATATGTACTAATCTATCCGGATTCACTAATCCCCTTTTTAGTAATCCAACGATTATGAACGATTTTAGTTTGTGAGCTATCTAGAATTTAGATCTCATTAGCATGATCACCATCATGATTCTATAAACATTGCTCAAAACTATGGGTTTATCACATTTAATATAACAACACTTTTTAGATAATGTAAAATGCCTTTTAAGAAAATCAATTCTTTTATTAATAAATGAATAAGATTACAAAGTATATGTTATATTATATCAAATATGATTGTCTTGTGTACATACTACTTTCATGGATGGCTCATCAACTCTTTCAACTTTAGTTGCATTGTTATTATGCAAGGGTGAGCAACAATTGCCCAGCAAGTATCACAATAAAAATAATAATAGCATGCGAATAGTCAATGGATACTCGATAACTGAAAGCTCAGCTTTTGAATCAAGATTATAAAACAAGAATCAAAAGAACATCTGAGGGTCACAAGACCACGAACTATGTCCTAGGTTATCAAGTATTTCTACTTTAAACCTTTAACAGTCGTAAGACTATATGGACCTTACTTCTCGTACTTAGGGGGATCAGCCCTTTGTACCATGTATGTGCACAACATCTAAACGCTAACGCGTAAAATAATCCCCTAAAAAAAAGGGTTGTTCATCTCAGTTTGACATCAGAGTCCGCACCAAAGGAAGTTTGGTTTGTATTCACTTCAATAACATTTCTAGAATTTGGAACGCTCATCAACTATGGACTAGTCGAATCAATAAGGGATCGCTAGTCAATCAAGGTTCAATAATAAAAATGTAAATGGTATTCAAGAACCAAAGACTGAAGCTCACAAAATGTATAATTGAATAAACTCTATATAAGTGAAATATTACTAAAAGGGAATTAGGATATCTCAATTGGATTCATGAAATTGAAGGAATTAGGATAAAGAACTTGCTCAATAAAGTAATAGAGTTAGGAAACTTGCACAATAAAAGAGTGAAATTCAGGAACTTGCGTAAAGTAATAAGTAAGGATAAGATACTTGTCTCGTGCGTAGATTATAAATTAAAATTTACGCTCATTAAACAACCTACACATTTCGTTTATAAAGCAATAACAATGATTAGTTACAATATTATCAACACTTTAGGATTCACTCTCATCCAACCTCATCTTAATATCTCAATTGTTATCCGATAATCAATCTTACTTCAGAAGTTACAAGCTTAGTTATAACAACACCACACTTAAGAATTTCCTAAACCTTAACGTTAAGTTAAGGTACATCAACTTTATATTTTGTAATCATCAAGTATGTGCTTACCATCCATCACAGTATCTTAATATTCATTTAATACATTAGTCTAAGCTTTAAACATGCATATGATAACATAATATGACCAAAAAGAAAGAAGAGAAAAAAAAACATTTTTTGCATCTCCCGATGGAGCGGGAGTTTTCTTCACAAAATTCCCCGCCGAGGCGAGGATACCGTCGGGGCGGTAAACTTAGTGTACTGAGCCTGTCGGGGCGGGAACATCGTCAGGACGACAAACTTAGTTTAACGACACCGCCGAGGCGGGGACACTGTCGGGGCGGCAAACCTAGTTCAACAAGCCCGCCGGGGCGGTGAACTTGAAACCCAGATTCTGCAGTTTGTGAAGAACACAAAACAAGGCCATAAACTTCTAATTTCTTTGTTCATACAACAAATTAAACACACCCAATCATCATATACGTTATAAAACCAAAACTCATCATATATGATATAATTAAGACCAACAAAACAACACAAACATTCAAATTTAAACCCATAAATTCCATGTACATGCTATTTTTTCAAAGTTTCACCAAATCTCAATAATTCACACATAACAGATTCGTTATAGCACCAAATGTTTTTTTATTTTTTTTTATTCTTTTTTGCTGATGTGGAGTTTCTAGGTCGCAACCCGACTAATCTTCCCAGCCCGGTGCCAGTGCTTTTTTGCTTTCCAGTTTGCGCTTAAGGGGGACCGTGGCCAGGGTCACCTTTGCAGGCTTTAACAATTGTTGCAGGTGGGACTCGAACCCAGGATGTCCGGGTTTACGGTTCATCCTAGGGCTAAGCTTAAACCACTGCGCCAACTGCCGCTGGTTTTATAGCACCAATTAATCCGTTTAAGTTTCGTTTTCTTTGTTTTTACATGTATAAACATAATCAATAATCAATTTACCGATTAATATACAAATCAAGCATCAATTTTCATACATATAAGCCATATTCAAATGTATATTGTTCCTCTGTAAGTTTTAAAACTTCAATTAAAGCATAATTTCATGAATTCATTACTCTAAAATAGTTTATAATCATTACATAATGCTTCATACATGCATATTAATGATTACAATTAACTTTTTAACAATTTACCCATGAAACCCAATTAACAGAGAACTCAAATGTACGTTCATGAAGAAAACTTAAAAGAACATAAATTAAAGTTTGAATTTAAGGAATTACCTTGATTAGTTACTTATATTGCTGGAAGATGAAAGAAACTCTTTTTTCAAATCTCAGATTCTCTCAAGCTTTTCTCTCTTTTTCTCCCTGACTTAGCTTTTTGGAATGAAATGAATGAACTGATAATATATTATACGAAATAATAATAACTGGCACAACATGGGTGTCAGTTAAGGCCATCAAGTACTTAACTGCTCCCATGTTCATAAGGTCATGTTTGGTTTGCTAGTTACTTAAACTCCTTCCTCTTTAGTTTATTTTAATTAACTAGTTTATTATATAGTTTATCATCACACTTTAGTAAACAAATTATATTAGAATTAAATGAAAGCTACTACTAATCAATAAATTAATTAATCATATAATAAAAATTCTCATTTATTTATAACAAATCAATAAATCTCTAATTAATTATTAAATTAACTAGAGCAACGTCAAAACTAATAAATAACTCATTTAATAAATTATCTCAATTAAATCAATTAAATTCACACCTTGCACCACAAAATTATTTCGCATTAATATAATCTATGTGTTTAAATTAATCTACAACACTTTGATCATATATTTATTTAGCTCAATAAATAAATCACACAAATATTTATTTAATTGAATAAATATTTAAAGATTAAATATAAAATTCTCGTTCGTTACAACTTCCCCCCTTAAAAGGATTCTGTCCCTAGAATCACGACTCAATTAGTTCGTCCCATTATAGTTTTTCCAAGTACCAATTTTATATCAAGTCAATCTTATTTAAACGTATGAATTAATTAAAATTAATAATTTAACTAATACTAAAAATAAATAAAATACAACTACATAGATAAATAAAATTAAGAATTCAATTTCACCACATGCTTGATTCAAATCTCATAACTTTTCATTTGATTATATGGTCACGATGAATTGTTAAATATGAATACGTAATTTCATTTATAAGCCTCTTTCGATAGCAAATAAAAATACCCACTCTAACTAACCTGCTATATTCCTATGCAAATTAAATTAGAATAGATTCATTGAGAACAAATTCTCGAATTGGTCACAAATGGCCTATAGGTATATTTTTATCCTATACGCAAATTATGGATTCAATCCGAAGAAGAATATGCATAATCACATGTCATTATATTCAGATCTAACTCTATAATCCATCGTCCAATTTCATATAGATTATCCCACGTAATTATGGATCCGGTAATTACACATGAACGCACAAAATATAATGAACTAATTCATATGGTACCAATCAAATAAAAAGAAAATCAATTTAAAATACACATGTGATTCCATTAAATACTTAAATTAACAATATGTTCATAGCAGATAAAATTATAATTAACAAAATATTTATCATCAATAAAAGACAAAGATAAATAAGAGTTTAGAGAAGAAAAAACGTTTCTCGCCATTCTTCTAACTCTAAGCTTCATTAATCCATCTTTGATGATATTTTGCTTACTCTTGAACTGGGAAGAGAATTAGCCTCACATGGCGTTCCTTGGTCTTCCCCCCTACTTTTATAATCCCTAAATAGGACTATTTATAGGAGTTATTCCACCTAACCCTAATAGAATTACAATTACAATTACATTTACAACCCTAGGTGGAGATATTTGTATTGAAGTCAGCCTTGTAGTCTTTGTAACTATTTAGGCTTCAATTGAAAAACAAACAGCAATTAAACCCTTTAGCTCCGTTAAGCCACGCGCATCACGTGTGCGCCCGATCCTTGAGAGCGCCACGACTCTTGATCCAGCACCGTGACTCATGACTTTATGTCCGTTTTCTCTTATTGCTTCCTTGCTCGCCCAATTGCTTCAAATATTCACAATTTTGCCACTTAACTCCTTTTTTTCTACAAAATAAAATAAAAACAATAAAATAAATAAAAACTCTATAAAATAACATAAAATACTTAACAACACAAACTATTAATCCTAAAGGTACCCAAATAATAGGTATAAAATCTACTCATCAAATACCCTCAAACTTAAATATTTGTATGTCTTTAAGCAAAACATAACCAAAAACTATAAAAATAAAATTAACAACCAACTATACAACAAGCAATGAACCAATTTGAAATTGAACATGGCCTCAAATATTTTATTAAATGAGAACTCCTAGAAAATATCAAAAATATGCAAAGCCTAAGAATTAAACAATCTATTAGTCACACTTTACTCAAAACCCTTTGTGTGTGTGTGATCCAAATGTATCAAACTAGCGAAAAACTCAACGAAGCTCATATAATCAAATACATCATAGAATATATTAGAAAGGTTAGTATTACATCAAGAACTCTATATTCTTGTTTTTCACAACGCAAAGCGAATACAAACAAACATAACTGGAGGATCACAAGGTTATTTAACACATTTAAGCCCTTTTTGAACCCTTCCCTATGAATTTATTTATTTTTCTTTCTTTTTTTCTCTTTTTTTATTTATTTTAGTGAGTGCATTTTACGTTACATGTTACTTACAAACGTGTTTATGAGTGAGTACGTTTTATACTCCATCTTAACCCACCACATGATCTATCCTTGCAACTGGGGAAGGTTAAAAATTTCCAAAATTATTATTATTATTTTTTCAAATTAACCAAGATTTTTCCTAAACTATGTTCTACCTCATATTGCACTTTAAGTTTTGACCAAATAAGATACAGAGCTCATAAAAGGTCTTTCACAACATTTAACATATAAACTTCCCCAAGTTAACACTAACTCAACCAATTGGATATATGCATAAAAGAAGTAAAGGGTCTCAAATAAAATAAAACTAACAAAAAGCCAAAATTCAAACTAAGTCATATCTATCCCTTTTCTAAGAATTAATAAATAAAAATCATAATTCTATCATTGACCAAAAAATTTCAATTCAATTAATTCATTGTCCAAAAGACAATTCCTAGAAATAGTACAACACCATTTTCATAGGAAACACGATTGCACTTAGCATGTACAACAAGCCTATACACCCCAAGATTACCCCAAGTGGATGAGTTATGTCTCGTGAGGGTTCGCAGTGAATATACCCACAAAATTTAAAATTCTTAAATAAAATTACATACATAGACCCACACATCAAAACAAAATATAGAAAGACCCCCAAACTTGAAACTGACATTATCCTAAAAGTATGCAATAAGAGAAATTAATACAAGAACTTCCCTGAAAAGAGGTCAATTGTCGCTCTCCACAACCGTCTCCTATTATCTACTAAGAAGCATGATCTAAAAAAAACAAAAATAAAATAAATTAACTACAACAAAAATACAAATTTAAATTAAGACCAACTTGATTGAAATCAATATTAAAAAAACATTAGAAAATAATTCCCCAACAACGGCACCAAAAACTTGTTTGCCTAATTTAATACTAGCTAAGTACATTCAAGTATACGCAATCGACTTAGTAATATAGCGGCAAGAAGAGTATCGTTCCCACGAAGAATTAATTCTAACTTTTTCCCAAGTAACAATTTTATATCAAGTCAATCTTATTTAAACATATGAATTAATTAAAATTAATAATTTAACTAATACTAAAAATAAATAAAATACAACTACATAGATAAATAAAATTAAGAATTCAATTTCACCCCATGCTTCATTCAAATCTCATAACTTTTTATTTGATTATATAGTCACGATGAATTGTTAACCAAGAATACGTAATTTCATTTATAAGCCTCTTTCGATAACAAATAAAAATATCCACTCTAACTAACTTGCTATATTCCTATGCAAAATAAATTAGAATAGATTCATTAAGAACAAATTCTCGAATTGGTTACACATGGCCTACAAGTATATTCATATCCTATACGCATTGTAACGACCCCAAAATTCATACAATCCAACTCTTCACTTCGGTCGTTAATAATACATCTTCATTCTGCCTCAATGTTATACTTAAAAAATGCGGAATAATTTTAAACTTTTCAGTTTTCTTTCTTTGCTTTCCCTGAATCATAACCTTAAATCATCTACGTATTCTAGAATCATATTTACTTTATGATTCGCTTCACCAAAGTTATAATAAAAACAAAACTTCTAGATTCAATACCCTTTATACATCGGATAAAATTAAATTATAAGTCAATACAATTTTTATAACTTAACCTCTGATACATTTAATACATCATCTACATCAACCAGAACCTTTAACATGGTTCAAAAACATAATTTAAGCTAAAACAATTAATCTTCATGCATAACATCTGAATCATGTCATTCAAGCAGCACATAACGTTACCTTGGATCTTTCACCTGCAAAAGTGGTTATTTGCAAGAATAAGCTCGACAGCTCAGCAAAATCTAAACAGTTTGCATGCATCACATAGCACATAGATAACATGCTCATCATCTAAGTCATAATCATTTGACTAAACATATCATACATAATGATCAACACATATCAAGTAAAGATTGAGTCCCATAACTCAATCTACATTCTTTACTTAACGAACGTAGTCATAATTTGACTTTGTCGTTTCATAATTGCAATATATATAAAATAAAACATGCTTTTACCCATAAATATAAATCAGTTAATCATTTAGTTCACATAACAAATAGGAACTGAAAGACTTTCCTGGTTCGTAGATTACCAATTACCATAATCAGCTTATACTTATCTGCACTTCATGTATCTTCTTTGATCTTCCCTAACCTAGATAGATGATGAAGTGGCCTATTCTTCCTTGATTCCTCTTTCTTCTTCCTTCTTTGATTCTCCAGGGTTTTTCTCCATACACACATAAAATTTCCTCTCTCACAAACCCTCCGTTTTCTCTCCATTTTCTCCCAACAAGAAGAACACTAAAGAACTAAAAACTTATACGTATATTATTACCTAGCCATCAGTCATACAAACCAAGAGTCTCAGCAGTTACAAATACCAAGAGTCTCAGCAGTTACAAATACCAAGAGTCTCGATGTAACGAATGCAATTTTTTTGATTAAATAAAAATATTTATTGAATTATATAAATATTTTTATTAATTTATTTATTGAGTAAAATAAATAATTTATAAAGTTATGGTGAAAGAATTTATGTTAAATGATATTTAAATGTGATTTGATGCGGCTATTCTAATTTAATTGAATAATTAAATTAGATGGTTAAATGGTTTATTTGAATAAATGATTTATTTGAATAAGATAATTTATTTGGTGTTATTGTTATTGGCTAAATAGAATTATTAATTAAATTAGTGAGGTTTAATTGAACTTATTTAATAATAAGTTTAATTAAATTAAAAGTGTGACAATTAAAACTATATAATATAATGATTTATTAAAATAAATGGAAAGGGTTTTGTTTTTGTTTTAACAAACAAGGCCTTGTGACCCTTGATTAGGAAAAAGGGTTATTTTGTTCTTATTCAGCCAAACAAGCCTTATGCCTTTTAGGATTCCTTTTTTTTTTTTTTTGGCCAAACATGGCCTAACTCTTGATTTCCTCAACTGACCAATTGAAGTCTGAGTACATTAAAATAAAGTTCACCAGTTAAAAAAAAAGAAAGAAGAAAGAGCAGAGCTTGAGAGTTCAGAGAAAAAGAGAGTAAGAATAGAGAGAAATTGTGAGAAGAGGTTAGAGATTGGAGAGAAGAATCAAAAGAGAATTCACCAAGTTCTCTAGGCAATAGAAGGTATAATCTCTTTTAAATTTTATTAATAGTTTTGTTTCACTGTATATATATTTTTAGTTCCTGTATGTGAATTCAATTGCTAAAATACATAAATTATTTGATATACTTGTTGGTAAGCATGCATTAGTTGATTATATGGTGTTTATAAGCTAATTTGAAAGATTTAGTCCATGAAAGCATGTCTAGAATAGAATTTTGGGTTTTACAGAGTTTTATTTCATGTATGGCATATATGTATGAAAATTGATGTTCAATTTGGTTATTAACCGGTAAATTGACATTTGATTATGATTATATAACAAAAAACGAAAAGAATGCAAGTGGAATGGATTAAAATGGTTGAAAGATGAGTTTACAGTGGTTAATTTTATTAAAATGGCTAAAACATGAATATTTGGTTTAAACAGAGAATTTTTTGTTCAATTTGGTTGGTTATGTGTATTATAATGGTTAGTTTGTTTAGAAACATGTTGGGTAATTGTTTTATATTGCATTTGATATCTGGGTATGTTTAAACTATGTGTTGGATGGTAGAATTCGAGAAATTTGGCCAAATTTGGCCTAAGTTTTCACTGGTTCGCGAACTGTAGAAGGAGACAGTCGAGTCTACCGCCCCGACGGTAGAAATGATGTGACGCCCCCAATTTCGGGTCTCCAAGTGCCCGGATCCGGTTATCACGATCCAATACAACCATTCACCTCTAACAACATATGGTAACTAAAATGCGGAATATAATAAACATACGTTGTTCATTACAAAGGTGTTACTAGTCCCAGAATACAATAACCTTAAACACTTACACAAATCCATACCCTAAATAAATATCAGGGTTTAAATTACATTAACAGTAATTAACTACATATAAGTTTAAGATCTGCTACATGAAGTCTATTACTTCATCTTTTCTTTCCCTTTGTTCTTGCCTAACGTCTCGGGTTTAGCTGCAATGAAGTCATGATATAGCAAGGATGAGCAACGAGTTTGCTCAGCAAGTTAAAGTACAACATTAAGAATATTTCATGATGAAAGGAATATAGGAAAAGATTTCAACAATAGAATTATCAGAAGCAGTAACAATAAACGCTTTTAGAACAATTGATAGTCAAGTAGACTTGAACAATAACTTCCAAAGGAGTCAATAGCTAGTTGACCCTCTGGTTACTGGCTACAGAATAAGTACTTAAGGGGATCAGCCTCGCGTACGCTATGTGTATGCATAACATTTAATTCCGCTAGTTGTACCTTATATACGGTACCTGGGGTACTCCCCTATAGTAAAAGGGGTGTTCATTCAGTCTAAGAATCCTCACCATTGATTGGTTCGGATAGCTTTTATAAATTCTCACATACGTGCCTGACCGAGACAAGGGTTCAGACTTAATCATGAATAGTTCATAAATTTCGGAACTTTAAATAGATATACGAATTCAAATGCACGAGTGCGAATGTCAATGAATACGTAGACGTGGAATAATTTTAAGAATAATTAGACCACTTAAGGCATGCTTGGAGATAAGATTCCAGCTTAAAGAATAACTTGCAACAATATATACCTTTTTGCACGAATTAAAAATAATACATAAGGTCTAGAAACTTGCTCAATGTAAGAGTTGAGTAAGATGAACTTGCCTGTTTGCTCAGCTACAGATAAATTTTAGCTTTAATTAATTGATCTTGAGTGACCTATCATTGGATAAAGTCGACTTATCAATTAATATGACATAGTTGTATATTGGCACCCCTCACTATACCATTTATTTGGCAGATAACAATTTACCAATTACATTTAATTACTATCTAATCATTAACTAAACAGAAATTAATTAATGACCTTTAGTTGTTATTTCACTAACTAATCATGCTTATTTATTATTTACAAAACTAAATAATAAGTTGATTAATGCGTTCCTAGCTAACCGTGACAACAAATGAATAGGTTATTTAAGTTCTATTCATACTTAGCTATTATTCCCTTTCGTAATTACGAATTATTTTCCTTATTCCTCATCTACTCATTAATTAAATAATTAATGTTTCACTCTCCCCATACTTAATTATTATTAATAATAATTAAGTTCTTAATATCTTTATTTATTATTCATTGATAAATAATAAATAATTATTTTAGTGACTTATTCATACTTAATTATTATTTAATATTAACTAAATAATAATTAAATATTTATTATCTTTATTTATTATTCATAAATAATAAATAATTATTTTATTAATTTTATTCATACTTAATTATTATTCAATATTAATTAAATAATAATTAAATAACTTAACTCATACTTGATTATTGTTTAATGTCAGTTAAGCAATAATCAAATATTTATTAGCTTCATTTATTATTTAAGGATAAATAATAAATAGTTAATTTATTAACCTTGTTCATACTTAATTATTATTTAACAATAATTAAGTATGTATTATCTTTATTTATTATCTAATAATAAATAATTATTAACTTCATTTATTATCGAGTAATAACTAACTATATTTATTTATTATTTATTGGAAAATAATAAATAAAACCTTATTATTTAATATAAATTAAATTTTTTTATTAACTTTATTCATTACTTAATGCCGAATAATAAATTTATAACTTTTATTATTATTTCATATTAATAGAATAATAACTAAATATTATTAAATATTTATTATCTTTGTTTATTATTTATTGATACAAAAATAAATTTACTCATTTATTCATATTTAATTATTATTTAATATTAATCAAATAACAATTAAATATTTATTATCTTTATTTATTATTACTTATTTTATTAACTTTATTTATACTTAATTATTATCTAATATTAATTAGATAAAAATTAAATATTTATTATCTTTATTTATTACTTATTTGATAAATAATAAGTAATTAATCCACAAATTAAATAATAATTAACTAACAATTAATTATTTTATTACTTGCTCTATAAAAATCCAATTTTTGCATAACACAATTATTTGTAGAACCATAGTCTTGTTCCCCTATAGGCAGGCTATACTACAGCAAAACGATCCCTGTAATCTTCATTCAAACTGTCCAGACCATCACCCACAGTACAAGAACAATTTACAACCCCCATTATACAGAACCTAAGTGTGATTTAAGCAATGTGTTTTGACTATTCCCTTCAATATCAACTGGAACTCAAAACTGCAATTAACAGTTATATGGGTACAACGCTGATTATCATACCCAAAAGAACCAAGGTTTGATTTGTTATAACTCATGTTGCTGGCCAAACAATTGATGCCTAACCATGAAGACAGTTCATTTGAACATTACAACAACATATGGTATGCGTTTACAACTGTAACGATCGGGAATTTTAGATTTCCTTGTAACCCGAGTTATGTATGAACAAAATGAATTATTATTATTATTATTATTATTATTATTATTATTATTTTTATATTAATCTGTACTATGTGTTTAGAATTGTGTTACAGCCTAGAAAATGTGCATATGTTAAATTTTATGTGTTGTTGTGTCGTTAGAGTGAATAAATCGATTTTGCGAAAATTCACAAAATTAATATTCCTGGGGCACGTTTCCCGAGACACTATTCACGAGCACTATTCACGCCCGAATATTTTTGCGTCTCTTTCTATTAATTTTGTTAAGACGTGTATGCGAAGGAATAATTTTTCCAAGTGTCAGAAATTTTATTGGAGCTGATACGTGATTTAATCTGTATCCGAAATGTATAATATGGGCATTCCGAATAATTGGACAAATCACATAATAAATATTTTTACGCATCCCAATAATTTATGGGAGTACCCATTTTAATTTTGGGTAGAGATATTTACCAAATTTGGTACAAAAGTGGGAGTATTCGGGTATATTTATCTGTATATTTGATTAATTGGAGAGGCAATTAAGCCTCAACCAATCAGGAGAGAGCATTAATTGTATTAGCCAATCACATGAGGGGGGAATAAACCGTCACAGGACACTAAGCATGGGATTTTTAACTTCACCAAACATCCTCCTCAATTTGGTTTTCAAGAGCTCGGGTGAAGTATTTTCTACATATCAATATATTCTATCTCCTCCCGAAGCACTCACCTTATCCTCCCATCAACTCATCCTCCTTCTCACATAAACCATCTGCATACTCCTCATTTTGCAAGCAAGGATAGAGCTACAGAGAGAGAGAGAAAGAAGGAAGTAGGAAAAGAGAAGAGTGTTCGGGAAGAAGAAGGAAAGCAAGGAAGGAGGGAAAAGAAGGAGGAGAGCAGCAAGAGGGAGTCCAGGAGCACTCTAGCAACCATCTCATTCTACTCAAAGCAAGCAACAAAGAGGTAATCACAAACCACAACCATTTCTTCTCCAAGTGAAGTTTTCATGAGTTTTGTTTTGCTTTCATGCTTGCGGGTTGGATTTTGTTGATTTTCGTTGTTGTTGGTTGTGTTGAATCTACCATGGAGGTTCTTAAAGAATCTATATAAACCATTAACACCCTCAAAGTGGAACAAAAACAAGGAAAGATCCGAACCTTGGCTTAAAGGATGAACTTTGGACATTTTTGGACTTTTGGACCTTTGGACTGTTAGAGGACTGTAAAGCCTTGGTGGTGTAATTATTTTGATTGTTTGTTGTTTTAGTATTGTACTTCCATGAGTTGTGAAGATAACTTAGTTGGAATGAACCAAAATGATGCTAAAACAAAGTTACAGTGAAGGTTTTAGTGAAATGTATCATGACTGCGAAAAACAGAGCATCAATGTGGTGCTTTGGCTAAGGATTTGGCTGTGTTAGTGTTTATGGGTCATCTTGCATTTTTGATATATTGTAGCCTCGTGTCTTGGGAATCCATAGAGTCCGTAACGGACCAAATTGATCGAGTATAGAGGGAGATATAGGGTGTAGACACCCAAATTTTGCACTTCGTATACTAACCTTGACAGGAGGGCAAATTCGTCAAATGGACCGGCCTGCGAGAGCAAAAGATGGAAAAAGTAAGGACGCTCGACGCCACCATGACAATTTGCAACCGAAATCGACGTGACAGCAAGGCTATCCGAATTTGGCATTCCCGGAAGGTGTGGCACGCCTCCCAATGATTCCCGGACTGTAAAATACGAGCCTGTCAGCGAAAACCAGCGTCACGGCACGAAAATCGAGGCGTAGCACGAAAATTGAGAAAGTCAAGCCAGCCAGCCGCGGATTGATCTGCGGCCAAGTGAGTGCGCCAGCACGGAAACCAGGAAATCAGCACTATCAGCTGAGTGCGATGGGAGGTGGGCCAGCCAGCCGCAGATGGATCTGCGGCCAGCCGCAGATCAATCTGAGGCTGGCCAGAGCCAGCCTATTTCAGCTCATTTCCTCCTGCAGAAGAGGGCAGCAGCAATTTTTGGGAGGAAGAAGAATTCAGCAAATAGCCAAGCACGGAAATTGAGAGAAAATAGCTAGATTTTGCAACCAAATAGAAAGAAAAGAGAGAAAAAAGAGAGAAATTAATTCTTTTGATTTTGATTGTATCAAATACACTCTTTATCCTGTTTAAATACACAAGTTCACATCCATTTGAGATCAATTGCAAGGTGAAAATTTTTATTGGTTCTAGTAATTCATGTCATATTGATTGGGTAAATTAGATATAACTTTCATGGATCTTGTTGAACAATCATGGATTAGGGATTATTGGTGAGGGTTCCATCGGAACAAAATTCTTCCTAATAACCCGAGGATATCCAATTGATGAAATTTCTAGCTTGTTTGTGATAATTTATTGTGTGTAATTTATTTATATTGTCATTTTCGGATATCATGGTGTATTAGATAAATCCGGGTTGGTTAGTTATGTAGCATTCATTTCGTGGGTATGTCGTAATCTCGTGTGAGCCTAGGAACGCGGCCCCGTGGTTCAAATCCGATGATGGACGTTTTGATGTATGTAATAGATTCAAGGTGCTTGTTTTGTAATATGTAATTGTCGGGCCTTAAAACGATGCTAAGGCGAGAATCGGGTTTAAGGCCCCGTATTAGTGGAATATGTGATTGTTGGCGTTTGGGGATATTTTGATGGCTTACATGCCCGTGAATAGCCCCGACGCGTGTTTATGCTTGATTATATTTCGTGACACCAAAATGGTTTCAATAGATTAAACGATAAAGATCTTTTCTAAAATCAATCAAAATATGATATTAGCATCACGAGGCTAAAAATTGGAAATGCTAATGAAAGTTGATTCCTATTCTACGAGGAAGCTAAAAAGAGGTTATTTTCAAATGGCACAAAAATGGGTTTTATAAAAGAAATTATAGGTTTTATTAAACCTTGATACATAGGGCGAAAGACATCCTAGAAATTGCCCATCATTTTACAAAGGCAACGTATAGATCTCGATTCCTATTTTGACGAAGGTTTAAAACTCTTGTTTTGCCAGAAACGACACCTAATAAAAACCTCATAGTTTTGATAATAAAAATCAAACCTTTTCTCATAAAGCTTTCTCGTGTATGCCGAAAAGACATTCCGAAGCATTCTCAAATTGAAGCACGACTTTCCCTAAAAATCCAAATGATTCTTTCATACAAACTCACCACAACATTCACATAAGCACACACACACACACACACCTGCCCACATATACATTTCATAAATTAAAGGATAGGACAGCATCAAGAGGCTAAAATTGGAAAAGACTAAAAGGACCCACAAAGCGAAAATTCGGCGTCGACAGCTGGCGACTCTGCTGGGGAAATTAGAGGGCTTAAGCCGCGTACGGGTCTTGATGCTATCCTATCCTTTTAAAATTCATGAAATGTGTGTGCGTGCGATATTTTGTGTTGTGTAAATGTGTGTTTTTGCCCAATGAATGAATGATTGAATGGAATTGCTTTACTTTTAAGTAATCATTTACATACGGTGAGGGCGATGAATGTGAATGTATGTTGAGAGAGTACCTCCTCCTGAGGCGAACCTGTCGGTTGCTTATTACTGGACTCGAAGGGGCTGCTCCCCGGAGATGGCTCAGGAAACGCACCACCCAAATCCGCTCCAATCGAAAGGGCTCAGACGAGTAGATTGCGAAGATTTGGGGACCTTTATGCCGAAAAGCCCGTGAGAGTAACCCTAGGATAGGTCAGCCTCAGATTAACCCCACGCAGGAAAAGTTTCTTCATGCCTTTTTACATTATACGCGTAAATGTCATGATCTCATTCGTATATGCCTCCCTTTTCGTCAAGAAGAAATTACTAACCTCTATCTTTTGCAGGGAACGGCTGAGGAGCATAATAAAGCCATGTTTAGCATTTATCATTGCATTAGAGGACTACTAACTTTCTGTGTTGCAGGGAAAGATTAAAAAACCCCAAAAACACAAAAATTACAGCTTCAGCATGCATCCACATTTTTTACTCCCCAAGACTAAATTTCGAACTTTGGTTTTCTGTAAGATTGCTCCTCAAACCCGTTCGCAGTCTAAAAGGGCCCAAAACTCTATATCTGAAATGGCTGATATTCCATCTACCAATTCCGGTGCCATATCTAGGGAGGAATTTGATGACTTTAAGAAGCAGATGTTAGAAATGGCCATAATGCTAAGAGAGCAGTTGATACCCAGGCAGGAACTACCTAAGGATGATCCACCTAAGGGCGAGCCAGTCGTCCCAAAGGCTATTCCCGTACCAAACAAAACAATGATTACTATCCCGGAAGAGGGAGATACAGATGACTTGCGGAAGAAAATGAGACAAATGGAAGAAACCATCCAATCTATGAAGGGCATAGGGTCCCTTGGCAGGGTTAACTATTCAGATTTATGTGTTTTCCCCGGAGCCAGATACCCGGAGAAATTTAAAATCCCTGAGTTTGAAAAATACAATGGGAAGGGGGACCCCTACACACACTTGAAAATATACATTGGAGAACTCGGGTCTTATGCCGAGGACGAAGGGTTGAGAATGCAACTGTTCCAGAAAAGCTTAACGGGGGAGGCAAGAATTTGGTATGCCCGCCTTGACAACGCCCGAATCCACAACTGGGAGGAATTGGCCCATACCTTCTTAACCCAATACAGCTTTCAGGCCCAGATGGCCCCTGACAGGTATCAAATGACAAAGGTTAAGAAACAACCTAGGGAATCCTTCAGGGAATATGCGCAACAATGGAGGGGCATGGCTGTACAGGTGAACCCCCCGATGAGAGAATCAGAGATGGTGATGACCTTTGTAGACATTCAAGAGGCACCGTATTATGAACGAGTCATCTCGGGGATTGGAAGACCCTTTGCTGAAATGATTAAACATGGAGAGATGGTAGATATGGGGTTGAAGTCGGGTAAAATCCGGGATTTTACTGCTTTAGAAACTGCTGCCGAGCAAATACAGAATGGAAACTATGGCAGCACTTCCCGGAGGGTCCAAAAGAAAAAGGAAGAGGATGTCTCCCTCATCCTACATGGGTCATCCAGAAAAACAGAAAGCCATCTTCCGGTACAGGTGCAAAGGGTAGGGCCATCCCGATAGCCAAACTTCACAGATCAAAGGGCAGAGGGGCGAAGAAGATATGAGGCCTCGCAAAATCGAGTATTCACCCCGCTCGGGGAGCCGCTTGAACGGGTATTAGCGGTATTAGTAGCCCAAAAGAAGATAGTTGGTTTGGCACCCCCGAGTGACCCAAAGGGTAGAAGGTTTGACCCGAGCAAGCGATGTGCATACCATTCCAGTTCCCCTGGCCATGATACACAAGACTGTTGGACGTTGAAGCATCGAATCCAAAACCTGATTGACAGTGGGGAAATTGTGGTGGAACAGCCAGACTCCCCGAATGTTAAGGCAAATCCCCTGCCAAGACATGATGGAGGGGGGGTCAATGCGACAGAGGCGAGTGAAGCTGGGGGGCCGCTAAGGTTGAACTATGTGCAGAAAATTGAGGAAATGATCAACGTGATACATGATCATGGGAGTGCACGGGGAACGCCCATCAGGTTGGTAGGGGTAAGTACGAATAGCACGGAGGGACCGGTCAAGTTGACGGCTCCGAGGCCCATCATCCTTGCAGCAAGGCCGCAAATCCCTATCAGTAGTCTAAAGACTGTACCCTAGAATTATGGGGGAATGCCAGAGGAAGCGGCCAGTTGTGCTTCGGTGACGACAAAGGGGAACCCCTTATATCTTCCCGGACGAGTCCTGGATAGCCAAAGGAGGAAAAATGAAGAGATTTCCGAAGAAAAGGCCATAGAATTCTTGAAAAGGATGGATCACCCGGAAACAAGGGGGATCCAGATTTTAAATGAGGAGTCAACCCTAACATCAGTCATGGACTTAGTGTTGTCATCCAATGAGCATTGCAAAACCCTGACGAAGGTTCTGGAGGAGGCATACGTGCCCAAGGAAATTAGTAAGGAGGGTTTCGGCCAGCTGGTAGGCCACCTATTGGAGAACGATGTAATATCCTTTACGGATGAAGACATACCCAAGGAGGGAAGGGGACACCGAAAACCACTACATATTGCGGTAATCTCCTCGGGTTATATAATGAATGGGGTGCTGATTGATGGAGGGTCGGCATTGAATATCTGTCCCCTCAGTACCTTGCAGAAGATGAACATCAACCCCAAGCGCCTACGAGCCAGTCATGTGGTGGTGCGAGCTTTCGATGGTTCCCGGAGGGATACAATTGGAGAGATTGAATTACCGGTGGAGATAGGACCCTGTACTTTTGACATATCTTTCCAGATCCTGGACATCGCGGCCAGTTATAACCTATTACTGGGGAGGCCATAGATACATATGGCCGGGGCAGTTCCTTCCACACTCCACCAACAAATCAAGCTAATCATCGATGGGAATCTGGTAACAATCTCGGCCGAATGTGATGACCCTTCTCCTCCTAGGAGCGGCCTACCAGTGATCAATGTGGATGAGTCGGCGACACCCGCCAGCTTTCAAGCACTGGAGATTAGCACTCCCCAATCCAGATACCTGGGGGCTCCAGCCTTGAAACCTAGGGTCTCTCCAGAACTCACCTTTGTGGCAAAGGAAATGATAAAAATGAACTTCCAGCCTGGACAGGGACTAGGGAGAAGCAGTCAGGGAATCACCGAGCCCATCCACCTACCACAGCAGATAGGCAAAGCAGGGTTGGGATACCATGAGGGCATAGCACGGAGACATCGTCGGGGTGCGGCTCCGATTCGACTAGCTGGCAGTCCAGTGACCAAAGTCGATAATGAACAGGGGATCAGCGAGCCTGTGATTGTGGCAGGGAATGAAGAGTTAACCCCCGCACGTAATGAGTCAGCCCGGAGGGAAAGTTTCCTGCAAGAGGTCGCAAAGGAGTTTGAAACCAAGTGTTACATCCCCGAACAATCAACAAGCAGTGGGGAGGGGACGAATATTATCGCACCACCCGAAGCCCAACTTGTTGTGCCTGTCATCGATTGGGCAGGGCTGACCATTCCTGGAGAGAATAGGAGGGAGGACTCAGGCGACGTATCCGTAATTATCGGGGAAGTGTCCAACGTAAATCCCCCTTTCATCCGGCGCATTTCATCTGACCTGACTGTCGACAACTAGACCATGAAACCAGTAATATCTAAAAAAGGGTAAAACCCGACGTCAGGGTGGTAGACCCCAGAGGACGGGGGAATGAAGAAGTTTCATTTTTGTTGTTGTTTTATTTCTGCATAATTATGTCGTTTCTTCGTGTTATTTTGAAAATGCGATCGTCGTGAAAAATGATTTATATATGACAAGTATTTTGTTTCATGTCGGTGTACCAATTTGAGTAATCCTTGCCTAACAAATGGTCTTTCAAATTTGAATGATGATTATGATTTTGACATTGAGCTGGATTTCGATTTAATGGGCATTGAACGAGACGAGACAGATTACGACGATGCGCCTGACGAGATCAAAGGATGGGTCGAGGATAAACCCAAACCCAACTTGGACCAAACCATCACCATTGATATTGGAACCCCTGACAAGCCAAAAGAACTCAAGATAGGGACGGACCTTACCCCCAACCAAAAAGCTGAAATGACTGAGTTGCTAAAACAATATGAGGATGTCTTTGCCTGGTCTCATGAGGATATGATCGGATTGTCCACCGACATTGTGGTACACCGATTACCCATCAAGGAGGGTTTCCGGCCTATCAAACAAAAATTAAGAAAGTTGAAACCGGAGTGGAGCTTAAAAGTAAAGGAAGAGATCATCAAGCAGTTCAGGGCGGGAATCATTATGGTGTCAACTTATCCGGAATGGCTGTCCAATGTGGTCCCAGTGGCTAAGCCTGGAGGAAAGGTGAGGGTATGTGTAGACTACAGAGATCTAAACAAGGCCAGTCTCAAGGATAACTTCCCGGTGCCCTTCATACACATCCTGGTAGATAATACAGCCCAGTACGAAATGTACTCTTTTGTGGATTGCTTCGCGGGATATCATCAGATAATGGTGGCGGAGGAAGATCGGGAAAAGACCGCATTCATCACCCCCTGGGGCACTTTCTGCTATAGGCGATTGGCTTTTGGCCTCACAAACGCGGGGGCTACTTATCAGAGAGCCATGATGGCCTTGTTCCACGATATGATGCATAAGGAGATAGAGGTCTACGTGGATGACATTATTGTGAAATCGAAGATAGAATCTGATCATATAACCCATCTCAAAAAGCTATTCGATCGGCTCAGAAAATATAATTTGAAACTCAATCCAGCCAAGTGTGCTTTCGGAGTGCAGTAGGGTAAGCTCTTGGGATTCCTGGTTAGTGATCGGGGCATTGAGTTGGACCCAGCAAAGATTAAGGCCATTGTGGATATGCCGGCGCCTCACACAGAGAAGGAGATAAGAGGATTCCTCGGAAGGATAAACTTTATCAGCCGTTTTATATCCCACTTGACGACTACATGTGAGCCCATTTTCAAACTGTTAAGAAAAGGGGTTTCCCAAGAATGGAATGAGCAATGTCAGAAGGCTTTTCAGACCATTAAAAAGCAATTGACTGAAGCACCAGTGCTGGTACCCCGAGGGATGGGATCCCTCTGTTTATGTATATATCGGTAAATGCCATCGCGATGGGATGTATGTTGGGACAGAAAAAATGAGGCGGGTGTAAAGAGCAGGCCATCTATTACCTCAGCAAAAGATTTAGCCAATGTGAGCAGAATTACACTCCCATCGAAAAGACCTGTTGTGCTCTAGCCTGGGCTGCAGGGAGATTACAGCACTACCTCCATGGGCATACGACGTACCTGATATCAAGAATGGATCCCCTGAAATATATTTTTGAAAGGCCCATGCTGAATTGTCGATTGTCAAGATGGTAGTTAATCTTACAACAGTTCGACATGGTGTACGTGACTCAGAAGGCCATGAAAGGACAGGGAATTGTCGATCAGTTGGCGGAAACCCCGTCAGGAGGGATGGAGCCCTTGGAAACTCCTCTCCCGGGCGAAGATATATTTTGGGTATCACGCGAGAAATGTGATGACGAGGGACAGTTCTGGAGGCTGTATTTTGATGGTGCCATGAATGCCGAGGGGGCAAGAGCCGGAGCGGTCCTGGTCTCTATCACGGGAGAACAATACCCCGTGGCCACTAAACTGCGTTTCAGTAATTCGAACAACACCGCGGAATACGAGGGATGTATCTTGGGACTCCGCTTGGCCCGCGACATGGGAGTGAAGAGACTAGCGGTGTTCGGGGATTCAGAATTGGTAATCAGACAAGCGATCGGGGTGTACAACACTAAAGAGCTTCGGTTACTTCCATACCATCGTTGTGTTACCCAGCTGATGCAAGAGTTCGAAGATATCGCTTTTCGCCATATTCCCTAGGGACGGAATGATTTTGCTGATGCATTGGCAACTCTGGCTTCCTTAATCCACGTAATCAAGAATAGGGACAATCCACAGATTGAGATCGCCGTACAGAATGCCCCGGCATATGAGGAACAGGTGGCAGTGTTATCAGACGAGGTGGTGTTGCCGAAGCGGCCCTGGTATCACGACATAAGGGAATATCTGAGAGATAGGTCCATTCCCGACCAGGTGAGTCGAACTGAGAGGATGAGAATTCAAAAGATGGCGATGAAATTTTATCTGAGCGGGGATTCACTCTACAAGAGGGATGCTAGTTTGGGACTGTTGCAGTGCGTAGATGAAACACAGGCCCGAAAGATAATGAACGAAATGCATGGTGGAGTGTGTGGCCCACACATGAGTGGACCAATGCTGGCCAAAAAGATCTTGAGAACGGGGCATTATTGGTTAACGCTGAAAGCCGACTGCGATGATCATGTCAAACGGTGTTACCAATGCCAGGCGCACGGTAATGTGATCCATACGCCTCCCAATGAACTGCACTGTATGACCTCCCCGTGGCCATTTTCAATGTGGGGAATGGATGTAATCGGTCCAATAGAGCCCAAAGCAAGCAATGGACACCGATTCATTTTCGTCATGATCGATTACTTCACCAAATGGGTAGAAGCAGCTTCTTTCCCCAAAGTAACTCAGGAGGTCATAGTCGGTTTCATCAGGAATAATGTCATTTGTCGATACGGGCAACCTGAGGTTTTGGTCTCCGATAATGCCAAGAATTTAAACAACGCCCTCATGAAGGGACTGTGTGACCAGTTCAAAATCAAGCACCTCAATTCCGTCATTTACCGTCCTAAGATGAATGGGGCAGTGGAGGCTGCAAATAATAACATCAAGAATATCATGGCCAAAATGTCTGCCAATCATCGGGGATGGCCGGAACTGCTACCCCTCACTCTGCTGGCATACCGAACATCAACGCGTACTTCTACAGGGGCAACCCCTTACGCTCTGGTGTATGGAATGGAGGCCGTTCTGCCAATCGAGGTTGAAATGGCATCTCTCAGAATAGTGATCGATGCTCAGATAAGCGAGGAGGATTGGATGCAAAGTCGATACGACCAATTGGCCCTAATTGATGAAAGGAGGGTGGCTGCTGTCTGGTACGGTCAGTTATATCAACAAAGGATCTCTCGATCATATGGCAAAAGGATAAGACCTCGGAAGTTCAAAGAAAATGATTTGGTGTTGAAAAGAGTTATGCCTTGTCAAGACGAAGCCAAAGGAAAGTTCGCCCCAAACTGGGAGGGGCCGTTTGTGATTAAGAAAGTGTTATCCGGAGGTGCCCTTATATTGCCAGAAATGGATGGTGAGGTATTTCCACAACCCCTCAATTCTGACTCGGTGAAGCGGTTCTACGCTTGAATCATCAGGTCCCTTTTCCTTGAGAGCGAACTACGTAGGACCTGATCTCCCAACTTGTGGGGGTACGTAGGCAGCCATCATGGCGCGGTCCGATTCCTTAAATGATAATCTATTCCCTAACCCAAAACCAATTTTCGATAACCAGACAAAACCTTCCTACACCCTCAAAACCTTCCCGAAACCAGCTGCCTAACCAGCTTCATCCCAAAAGACATAACCATGATCCAACCAAACAGTTATCCAAAATCTGATATTCAATCCAAAGAAATCAAAAGGTGTGCGGCAATATCTGTCAATTCTCCATCAAGACTTGAGAAGAGAAAGAAGGCGAAATGTCAAAATCATGGTCAACTGGATAAAACGAGGATCCAATGAAAAGCAATGATACGACAAAAGGGGAAAATGACTAAATTTAAATGCATGTCTATATATATAAGTCATTTTTATTACAAGATTTCTCTTTCGATAACCGATGAAACTAACATAGTATATGCAGGAAATAAAATAATCTACAAATCTGAAACTAGCTGAAGCAGGATGGACAAGGTGGTGGATAGATCTGAAGCATCAGCATCTCCTGCAATCTGTTGCCCCATCATATCAATACGATCCAGTAAAGCAGTGGCGCGGCTGACAGTCCCAAAATGAGCATCTACAACTGCCCTGGTCTGAAATACAATAGCCTCTCTGTCAGCAATGGCAGCGTCTCTAGCCCGAATGGCATCATCTCTCTCGACAAGAGCGGCATCCCTCTCGGCCTCAGCAGTAATCAGGGCCAGGTGGAGTCGGGTATCCTCAGTAGCCCAACTTGGGGCAGAATCAGCTGAGACGGGGTGGTCTGTGGTATCCTCCGGGAAAATCACCCCAGAGTCATCAAAGGCCCCAGTCTGACTCAAACCAGCCGGGTCCAAGTCTCCGCGCAACCACTGTACGTAAGCAAATGTCTGGATGTGACAGCTCTCACTATATTCGGCGAAGATCCTGCGAGACCAAAGCTCGTATACCCGCAGTAGATCCCTCTCTGAATGGGATGATATAAGGAATCGGTAGGCGGCTGCACCCGCGAAAGGGTGTAAGTCCTGTGTCTGATCAAACTGCCCCATAACCGCCAGGGGATGATAAGTCGTCACACCCCTCAAGCCAGCAATAGGGATGAAATCCAGGGTGGGCACGTGAGTCAAGAAGCTCATAAAGGAGCAATAGCCCGAGTAGACCAATAGATGAAAGGGATCCTCAATGACAGACAAAAATGATGTTCAGGAGGCCACATCAGTACAGCTCACGGGACGAAACGAAAATTGCGTGGTTATGTCATGGCTGAAGCAAAACCCTTGGCGACGGAAATGGCCGATGGGACTAAGATGGCTCATGAACCACATATACAACAAGGTCGAACTCCCTCTGAATGCCCTGCCTCGGAAGGATTGACAGTATGAAGCTGACATATAAGTATCCGCCAATATCATGGGAAGGATGGTGTAATCCTCCTGAAGGGCTCGAACAGCCGCGACCACTCGCATGTCCAACTGATCAGGTCTTGCCGGCAAGTACAAAACTGAGACGACACAGGCCATCAGAACGTCTACTCGTGAAGCGCCCCAGCGCTCCTCAGATACAGAAAAATCGCCGAGGAAAAGACGAAAACTGTCAGGTGAACCAAATCGGTCAATCAAGAACTGAAGGGGAACCATATGGTCTGATGTGATCACCGGTAACAAGACAGCCCTCCGCAAACCGGTAAAGGTCAAGAACTGACGGGGCATGGAACCAGCCGTGACCCTGGCACAAGGTCTATCCAAAGGTAAGCCGGTGAAGCGAGCATACTCCTCCAGGGTGGGGGTCAGCTCTACTGTCCCTAACCTAAACACCTGACGGGCAGGGGCCCAATAGCTCAGAATACCATCCACAAAGCCCGCTGGCACCTGAAAGGTCAATATGGACAAAGAATGGCCCAAAAGACCATCTGCGATAACCCTGTCTGCCGGCAATAAACTGTCAAACCAGCGGAGGAGACTGCCAACCAACCCTGTGGGAGGAATGGAATCCAAACGTACCACGGCATCTGAGGACGACATCTGTGAAAAATAGTATCAAAAAGACTGTACAGGGGTCATTCTCTATCCATGAATAATAAAAAAAAAGCATGCATCATACAGTAAAAAATAAAACAAGTGAATTTCATAAAGATAAAAAAGGGAAATGTGCATAATAGATAAATGAGTTCAGTACATAATGCATAGAATGGAAAAGAAGTCTAAACAGGTGCAGGTAGAAAAGCCCTATCCTATCCTAATCTAAATAAAGTCAATCTCATCGATGAAACCGGGATCCTCGAACTGATCCCCCCGGGTCGTCGAAGTCGGAGGACCGAAATTCATGTCAGGGATGTATGGCCGAGCGGTGGCATCAGATGAGCTCGGGCCTACGTCATAGCCCGCACCGTCAGGATCGTAGGCGTAAGCCTCCTCCGGGGTCCGGCCTAACACCCGAAGAAATAGCGACAACTGCTCCACCTGGAGGGTCAAAGTGTCTATCTGCTCAGTGTGGGTGGGACTCCGAACGCAGGTTGCCCAGTCAGTCATCATCACCGAGCCGGGGACCATATCCCCGAGGAAGAAGGTAGCCCGGGTCTGGGGACCGATGGTACGAGGTACCCACCAAGTCCTGAAAGCCTCGCTCGTACTGGGGCCTATGGAAAGCATCCGACCGTCTTCCCCGGCGAGCATGATCTCCGAGGGCTGAGAATCCAGCGGCCAGGAAGTAGTGAAAGGAAGGGAGTGCGGGATGCGGATCTCTCCAGTGACGCATCTGAATGCGCGCTCTCCCAGATACATCACCCAGCCTCCAACACTTTGCAAAGTGAGGCGACGGGTGGAAAGCTCGAACTCCGGGCTAGAAGGATGCCCGTCAGTAAACCCCACAGTCAGATGCTCGGAGAGGTAGGGAACCCAGACGACATCAGCAGCCGTGATCAACTCCAGCTGAATACGACAATGTGCAAAGCTGCCCGACACGGGGACCTCCTCCAGAGTGCTGTGGTGCCATCGCCGACCCCGGGGATAAGTGTCCAGGCCCAGAGTAGTGATAGGCCTCAGACATGGAAGACGCTCGTAAGCCCAAAACTGCGAACAGAAATAGTGGAAAGCATGAAATAACCGACAAATGCAGAAAAGAGAAATGAAATAAAGGGAAGTGCAGTAAGTAAAGAGGGAAAGAAGGCTCACCAACAGAAAGTGGTAGAATCCGAGCCAGGCATCTGTTTGTCCCTCCGAGCGCAGACGCAGACCGTGGAGGAAATAAGCAAAGGTGAATGAACCCCAATCGTAGTCACCGATCCGGTCTACGTCTCTAACAGCCCCTACGACGCTAAAGTGGATGGTAGAGGAGTTGTTCCCTAGGAAATAACCCCTCATGATGGTCAAGAACAAGCGTCGTAGCAGGATGTCACGAGTGCCCTGATCCGCTGGAATAGGCTGTGCGTATAGACCCCCAACAGCATCGACGGCCAAAGCACCGGACCGAATACTACGGGCCTTAAAGACCCGATCATCAGCAGCGAAGCCCAGCAAAGCTCGAACCTCCACTAGAGTGATATCAAGATCCAGGGGGACGCGGGACCCGTGTGAACTCTATGCCCGTAATGTACCTCCAGTCCCAGGGGGTCAGCACGACCTCGCAGTCGAGGAGATGAAGAGACTGCGTATGGTGGAACCATCGCTCGGATAAAGCCCTCATGTAACCCCAGGGGCACTGACGGGGGATGATAGTGAAGAAATGTCGAAAGCCCCAAGAGTCCACCATCTCCCGGTAATCACTATGCAGGGCCGCGTAGAGAGAGTAAATGTTGAACCAATTACCCCTCGGCTGGGTAAACTCAGGCACCTGTGAAAATCACCAATGGGTCAATCCGGATAGAACCGGAAATTAAGAAATCGAGAACAAATGAAGAGCCGAATCGAATATACCTCATTAGCAACAAGAGATGCCGAGGGGTGACGACTGAGATCCCAACCCAATAGATCGGGTATCTGTACAGAAGCGCCAGATAAGGCGCGATGAGAAGGGGGAGCTGATGTGCTGGAAGACGGCTCCTCCACCGCAACCTCCGGAGGAACAACCTCCTCAACGTCCGGGTGATCAGGACGGATGACAGCCTCCGCCAAGCGACGAGCCTGACAGGTACGAGGAGGAATAGGGGCAGGTGCAGCCCTACGACGGCGAACACCCGAAGTCCGAGGGGCGGAAGAGCTACTGAGCGCATCACGATCCATAGCTGGAATAGAACGGGCGAGAAAGAAGGTAAGTTCCCTTTTAAAATTATGTAATGAATATTCTAAATTTCTATCCTCATCATATAATTAATGCAGCATGATGCATGTAAAAAAAAAAAAAAAAAAAAAATAATTCAGCAGAGTTCCGTCTGTAAAATGGACATCCCATGCATATCCAAGCATGTTTTTCAAAGAACTCAAGCCACAACAGATCATATTTGCATTCATATGTATAAATAAAGCGTGTAAAGTGCCATAAATGCATGATTTTCTTTCAAAAAGGAGCAAACATATACGTGGGACCGCCTCATGAACATAAAATAGGGCTCACACAGTTAATACATAGCATGTATATATGATAATACATTACATAGCATTGTAAAGCATACATTTTATCTCTAAACATGCAAATAGTCCAATGTATAGCAAAACATTGACGAAATTGAAAAGTGACCGGTCAAAGTGTTACCTGTAGCGCGTAGATCGATCCTACCGGAACAGTTTTTGCAGGAAAGTTGAAAAAATTGACAAAAGGCCCTTGCGAACAAGCAAAAATCGCGAGAATCTATGTGAGTTGGAAGTTGAAAGTGACAGATCTGGAATTATACATCCCGATCTTGGCCGCAGATGTATCTGCGGCTGGCCGCACATCAATCTGCGGCTGGCCGCAGATCCATCCGCGGCTGGCCCTGGTGGATCCCACCTTGCTCCCTTGCAGCCATTTGACGTGTTGAGTGAAAACGATCACGAGATGGGTGACCGGCGACGATACCCGGCCCCGACAAGACGATCGACCGGCGACGATAACCGGCGATCACGAGTTGGATGTCCGGCGACGAAAACCGGCTCCGACAAAATAACCAACCGGCGACGATAACCAGGGGTTACGCGATGGGTGACCGGCGACGATACCTGGCCCCGACAAGACGATCGACCGGCGACGATAACCGGCGATCACGAGATGGATGTCCGGCGACGAAAACCGGCTCCGACAAGATAACCAACCGGCGACGATAACCGGGGGTTACGAGATGGGTGACCGGCGACGATACCCGGCCCCGCCGAGACGATCGACCGGCGACGATAACCGGCGATCACGAGATGGATGTCCGGCGACGAAAACCGGCTCCGACAAGATAACCAACCGGCGACGATAACCGGGGTTACGCGATGGGTGACCGGCGACGATACCCGGCCCCGACAAGACGATCGACCGGCGACGATAACCGGCGATCACGAGATGGATGTCCGGCGACGAAAACCGGCTCCGACAAGATAACCAACCAGCGACGATAACCGGGGGTTACGAGATGGGTGACCGGCGACGATACCCGGCCCCGACGAGATGATCGATCGGCGACGATAACCGGCGATCACGAGATGGATGTCCGGCGACGAAAACCGGCTCCGACAAGATAACCAACCGACAACGATAACCGGGGGTTACGAGATGGGTGACCGGCGACGATACCCGGCCCCGACGAGAAGATCGACCGGCGACGATAACCGGCGATCACGAGATGGATGTCCGGCGACGAAAACCGGCTCCGACAAGATAACCAACCGGCGACGATAACTGGGGGTTACGAGATGGGTGACCGACGACGATACCCGGCCCCGACAGGACGATCGACCGGCGACGATAACCGGTGATCACGAGATGGATGTCCAGCGACGATACCCGGCCCCGAACGAGATGATAGATTGGAAGAGTGAACCTAACGACCAACAAATACGGTCAGAGGGTTGATGCATTGACACTCTTTCGAATGTTTGCATGCGCTACATGTTGTGTTGTACCATAAACTACATGTGTTGCATCGTGTGTGTATTATCATATCTGTGCACTGTCATTCAGACATCGGGTGTCTGTTTCTTTATCCTGTTCATTTCATTTAACATTTCATAAACATGATAAAGAGGGGCAGCTGTAGACACCCAAATTTTGCACTTCGTATACTAACCTTGACAGGAGGGCAAATTCGTCAAATGGACCGACCTGCGAGAGCGAAAGATGGAAAAGGTACAGACGCTCGACGCCACCATGACAATGTGCAACCGAAATCGACGTGACAGCAAGGCCATCCGAATTTGGCATTCCCGGAAGGTGTGGCACGCCTCCCAATGATTCTCGGATTGTAAAATACGAACCTGTCAGCGAAAAATAGCGTCACAGCACGAAAATCGAGGCGTAGCACGAAAATTGAGAAAGTCAAGCCAGCCAGTCGCGGATTGATCTGCGGCCAAGTGGGTGCGCCAGCACGGAAACCAAGAAATCAGCACTATCAGCTGAGTGCGATGGGAGGTGGGCCAGCCAGCCGCAGATGGATCTGCGGCCAGCCGCAGATCAATCTGCGGCTGGCTCTGGCCAGCCTATTTCAGCACAGTTTCGTGCAGCATACAGGAGTCAGCAGTTTTTGGCGGAAGAAGAAGAAAAACAGCAGCAATTTTAGCTCGAAAATAGAGAGAAATAGCAAAAATTCTTGTAACCAAATTGAGAGAAAGAGAAAAAAAGAGAGAAATTAATTCCTTTTGATTTTGATTGTATCAATACATCTCATACTTCACTCAAATACACAAGTTTCTACACAATTTTGGTATCATTTACAAGGTGAAAATCTCCTTATTTTTGCAACTTCTAGTATTACATGTCATTTGGTTAAATTAAATTGTAATTTTCAAGAATATTGTTGAACAATCATGGATTAGGGATTATTGGTGAGGGTTCCATTGGAACAAAATTCTTCCTAATAACCCGATGATATCCAATTGGTGAAATTTCTAGTTTGTTCATGGATATATATTAGGCGTAGTTTAATTGATTGTATTTATAGGATGTGTTAGGCAATCCACGTTGTTATTATTGTAGTATTCCTTTTGTGAGCACGTGGTAATCGTGGTTGTGAGCCTAGGAAAACGACCCCGTGGTCCAAATCCGATGATGGACGTGTTTTTTATGTAAATAGTAAGAATGATGTAGCTTCCGTAGTAAATCTGTAATCGTCGGGCCTTAAAACGACGCTAAGGCGAGAATCGGATTTAAGGCCCCGTATTAGTGGGATATGTGATTGTTGGCGTTCGGGGTATTTTGATGGCTTACATGCCCATGAATAGCACTTACGCGTTGGGATGTTTAAATTTGGTTTGTAATATCAACAAAAGATTTCAAAATCAAAACAAGATTTTTCCTAAAATCAATCAAAGTAGGATATTAGCATCACGAGGCTAAAAATTTGGAATGCTAATGAATGTCGATTCCTATTAAACGAGAAGGCCAAAGAAAAATCATTTTCAAACATCACCAAAAATGGCGTTTATGAATAAAAAATGAAATATTTTAGTAAAGCTTTGTGCATAGGGTTAAAGACATCCTAGAAATTGCCCATCATTTTACGAAAGCAACGTATGGATCTCGATTCCTATTTTGACGAAGGTTTAAAATTCTTGTTTTTGCCAGAACGACATCTAATAAAAATCTCATAGTTTTGATAAGTAAAATCAAACCTTTTGCATGAAAAGAGGGAGCTTTCTCGTATTAATAGAAACGACGTTTTGAAATATTCTCAAATCCAAGCACAACTTTCCCTAAAGAATCCAAATGATCCTTTCATACAAATTCACCACAACATTCACATAAGCACACACACACACACACCTACACATATACACATTTCATGAATTAAAAGATAGGACAGCATCAAGATTACGGTAACCGTGTTTCACGGAAGTCGAGGGTGCCTAACACCTTCCCCTCACTTAAGCAAGCCCCCGAACTCCATGAATCTCGATTCGCAGACCAATTAATTCGGAGTCACATATGAGCCAGCGATTTATAAAAAAACGAAAACTCGGATGAGTTGGTACATCCATTTCAAATATACCAACTGGCGACTCTGATTAATTGGCTCATCATAAAAAGCGATCTTTCAAAACCCCGTCGACATTAATGCCGACCTTTTCCAAAAATCATTTAATTAAGAAGGATAAAATTGGAAAAGACTAAAAGGACCCGCGAAGGGAAAAAACCGGCGTCGACACCTGGGAAGGGCTGATATCCACACAAAAAAAGACAAAAAACAACAAACCCTGGGAAGGGCTGAGATCCACGCGAACCACAACAAGATGGTGAGCAACCCTGGGAAGGGCTGATATCCACACAAAAAAAGACAAAAAACAATAAACCCTGGGAAGGGCTGAGATCCACGCGAACCACAACAAGATGGCGAGCAACCCTAGGAAGGGCTGATATCCACACAAAAAAAGACAAAAAACAACAAACCCTGGGAAGGGCTGAGATCCACGCGAACCACAACAAGATGGTGAGCAACCCTGGGAAGGGCTGATATCCACACAAAAAAAGACAAAAAACAACAAACCCTGGGAAGGGCTGAGATCCACGCGAACCACAACAAGATGGTGAGCAACCTTGGGAAGGGCTGATATCCACACAAAAAAAGATAAAAAACAACAAACCCTGGGAAGGGCTTAGATCCAAGCGAACCACAATAAGATGGTGAGCAACCCTGGGAAGGGCTGATATCCACACAAAAAAAGATAAAAAACAACAAACCCTGGGAAGGGCTGAGATCCAAGCGAACCACGACAAGATGGCGAGCTACCCTGGGAAGGGCTGATATCCACACAAAAAAAGACAAAAAACAACAAACCCTGGGAAGGGCTTAGATCCAAGCGAACCATAATAAGATGGTGAGCAACCTTGGGAAGGGCTGATATCCACACAAAAAAAGACAAAAAACAACAAACCCTGGGAAGGGCTGAGATCCACGCGAACCACGACAAGATGGTGAGCAACCTTGGGAAGGGCTGATATCCACACAAAAAAAGATAAAAAATAACAAACCCTAGGAAGGGCTGAGATCCAAGCGAACCACAACAAGATGATGAGCAACCTTGGGAAGGGCTGATATCCACACAAAAAAGACAAAAAACAACAAACCTTGGGAAGGGCTGAGATCCACGCGAACCACAACAAGATGGTGAGCAACCCTGGGAAGGGCTGATATCCACACAAAAAAAGACAAAAAACAACAAACACTGGGAAGGGCTGAGATCCACGCGAACCCCAACAAGATGGTGAGCAACCCTGGGAAGGGCTGATATCCTCACAAAAAAAGGCAAAAAACAACAAACCCTGGGAAGGGCTGAGATCCAAGCGAACCACAACAAGATGGTGAGCAACCCTGGGAAGGGCTGATATCCACAAAAAAAAGACAAAAAACAACAAACCCTGGGAAGGGCTGAGATCCAAGCGAACCACGATAAGATTGCGAGCAACCTTGGGAAGGGCTGATATCCACACAAAAAAAAACAACAAACCCTGGGAAGGGCTGAGATCCACGCGAACCACAACAAGATGGTGAGCAACCCTAGGAAGGGCTGATATCCACACAAAAAAGACAAAAAACAACAAACCCTGGGAAGGGCTGAGATCCACGCGAACCACGACAAGATGGTGAACAACCCTGGGAAGGGCTGATATCCACACAAAAAAAGACAAAAAACAACAAACCCTGGGAAGGGCTGAGATCCACGCGAACCACGACAAGATGGTGAGCAAACCTGGGAAGGGCTGATATCCACACAAAAAAAGACAAAAAAACAACAAACCCTGGGATAGGGCTGAGATCCACGCGAACCACAACAAGATGATGGAGCAACCCTGGGAAGGACTGATATCCACACAAAAAAAGACAAAAAAACAACAAAACCCTGGGAAGGGCTGAGATCCACGCGAACCACAACAAAGATGGTGAGCAACCCTGGGAAGGGCTGATATCCACACAAAAAAAGACAAAAAACAACAAACCCTGGGAAGGGCTGAGATCCACGCGAACCACAACAAGATGATGAGCAACCCTGGGAAGGACTGATATCCACACAAAAAAAGACAAAAAACAACAAACCCTGGGAAGGGCTGAGATCCAAGCGAACCACGACAAGATGGTGAGCAACCCTGGGAAGGGCTGATATCCACACAAAAAAAGACAAAAAACAACAAACCCTAGGAAGGGCTGAGATCCACGCGAACCACAACAAGATGGTGAGCAACCCTGGGAAGGGCTGATATCCACACAAAAAAGACAAAAAATAACAAACCCTGGGAAGGGCTGATATCCACACAAAAAAAGATAAAAAACAACAAACCCTTGGAAGGGCTGAGATCCACGCGAACCACAACAAGATGGTGAGCAACCCTGGGAAGGTCTGATATCCTTACAAAAAAAGACAAAAAATAACAAACCCTGGGAAGGGCTGAGATCCAAGCGAACCACAACAAGATGGTGAGCAACCCTGGGAAGGGCTGATATCCACATAAAAAAAGACAAAAAACAACAAACCCTGGGAAGGGCTGAGATCCACGCGAACCACAACAAGATGGTGAGCAACCCTAGGAAGGGCTGATATCCACACAAAAAAAGACAAAAAACAACAAACCCTGGGAAGGGCTGAGATCCAAGCGAACCACAATAAGATGGTGAGCAACCTTGGGAATGGCTGATATCCACACAAAAAATGACAAAAAACAACAAACCCTGGGAAGGGCTGAGATCCAAGCGAACCACGACAAGATGGCGAGCAACCCTGGGAAGGGCTGATATCCACACAAAAAAAGACAAAAAACAACAAACCCTGGGAAGGGCTGAGATCCACGCGAACCACAACAAGATGGTGAGCAACCCTAGGAAGGGCTGATATCCACACAAAAAAAGACAAAAAATACCAACCCCTGGGAAGGGCTGAGATCCACGCGAACCACCCCACGATGGTGAGCAACACCTGGGAAGGGCTGATATCCACACTAAAAAAGACAAAAAACAACAAACCCTGGGAAGGGCTGAGATCCACGCGAACCACAACAAGATGGTGAGCAACCCTGGGAAGGGCTGATATCCACACAAAAAAAGATAAAAAACAACAAACCTTGGGAAGGGCTGAGATCCAAGCGAACCACAACAAGATGGTGAGCAACCCTGGGAAGGGCTGATATCCACACTAAAAAAGACAAAAAACAACAAACACTGGGAAGGGCTGAGATCCACGCGAACCACAACAAGATGGTGAGCAACCCTGGGAAGGGCTGATATCCACACAAAAAAAGACAAAAAATAACAAACCCTGGGAAGGGCTGAGATCCAAGCAAACCACAACAAGATGGTGAGCAACCCTGGGAAGGGCTGATATCAACACAAAAAAGACAAAAAACAACAAACCCTGGGAAGGGCTGAGATACACGCGAACCACAACAAGATGGTGAGCAACCCTGGGAAGGGCTGATATCCACACAAAAAAAGACAAAAAACAACAAACCCTAGGAAGGGCTGAGATCCACGCGAACCACAACAAGATGGTGAGCAACCCTAGGAAGGGCTGATATCCTCACAAAAAAAGACAAAAAACAACATACCCTGGGAAGGGCTGAGATCCAAGCGAACCACAACAAGATGGTGAGCAACCCTGGGAAGGGCTGATATCCACACAAAAAAGACAAAAAACAACAAACCCTGGGAAGGGCTGAGATCCACGCGAACCACAACAAGATGGTGAGCACCCCTGGGAAGGGCTGATATCCACACAAAAAAGACAAAAAATAACAAACCCTGGGAAGGGCTGAGATCCACGCGAACCACAACAAGATGGTGAGCACCCCTGGGAAGGGTGGGAGCTGTCGTTTTACACTCCAAAATTAATACCTTACTAACACTCTACTAGCACAAAACTTAGTATAATGACAAGCAAGGATCGATCCCACAGAGAAGTGAATTAATCTTTTACTTATTCTAGCATTCCTATTATTTCTATTAATGAGGGGTTTTTGAGTTTGATTCACTAAACTAACAAAAGTAATTAAGAATGATCAATGAATAAAAAGCTTCAGTTCTTCAGTTCAGTATCACCTTATCACAATTATGGGAAAATCAAGTTTAACAATATTTATCCTTCAATGAGACTAATAACCCTAGATAATCGCAATCGCTAATTATCCGCAATTCTCCTTATGTGTAAATCTAATGTGACAATCGCCTCAAGAGACTCTAACTATCATATAACCTAGAACTATCAGTCTAGATTTAATATAACAGCAGCATAAAGAATGAGAGAATTAGGGTTATTCCAAGCAACAATTGCACAATCAGGAATTATTTAACTTGCCTTCTAATAATCTTAATAATATCCAAAAGCTTGTCCACAATCAGATACTATCAATTGCTACCTATGATCAGACATAATATCGTTTACTTTAATACTATATCTTAATCTAGCAGATGATATCAATCAAATTAATTCAATTGGCCAGATCAAATCAAAAGATTAAATAACATATAATCAATTAAAACAGATTATCAGAATAAACCTCATACAAGAAGAAATAAATAAATAAAACCTGATTAAACCATTAATTATGAAAAAGATTCAAACATCCCTTAGAACTGAAAGTAAGAGTTTAGCCTGACATGCCTTCAATCTCCTCCTATTAGAGTTACAATTGTAGTTGCCAAGATCTCTAGCTCTAGGAATAAATAATATCCATAAATCATAAAAGTCTCTAAGTTTTTATACTTAGGGTTTCCTTCTCACTATCTGATCAATATAGACTAGAATCCTCTTCAGAATTGGCTTCCTTTTCCTCCTTCAGCTAGCCTTTAGCATCAAAATTCGTGACCTAGCGCCACTGGCAGGCGCTGTCCCAAGCGCTATCTAGCGCTGTTTATGCAGAATGCCTAGCGCCGTTTGGCGCTTGGTTTGTGAAGGGTCAAGCGCTAATAAAGCGCTGATGTAGCGCTTCTGGCGCTGTGCTGATGAATGGTCGAGCGCTGCTAGCGCTAGTGCTGAGCGCCAATGGCGCTATGTGTTGGGCAGTGGCTGATGGCTTGTGTAGCGCTGCAAGCGCTGGTCCTAGCGCTTCTGGCGCTAGGTCTCTCCCTCACATTTACAAAAATGCCATTTAAGCCCCAATTTTCCATCTTTTTCCACTTTTGACCTTGAATTCTCCTGAAATCAATAAATAACCTAATAAGTGCATATACACAATAAAACATGCAATAAACTAGATATAAAAGAATAAAAATAAATGAATAATATGCACTTATCAAATTCCCCCACACTTAGTCTTTACACGTCCTCGTGTAAACTAAAACAAAGATTATAATGAAATCATTTGAATTCTATTCAACCAAGCTCCCAAAGGTTCAAATTCAATTAAGCATCCAAGAATACCAACACCAATCAACAGAAATTCGTTCTATACATCATCAATCAATTCATAACAATAATTCATCAGTCCCCACTGAACATCTCTAAATCAAATTGAAAACCACATAAGCAGCTCCTATGATTAAACACAGATACTCAACTCAGTTTATATGGAACAACAACCATGGCACACTGACTCACAACCAGAACATGTTTTTTTTTTTTTTCTGCCATTCATTTTTTCTTCATTCAGGTGAATGCATTTTATGCTCCATTTCACCTTCCTCATTCTTTTCTTAAGTGAGTGCATTTTATGCTCCATCTCACTTTTCTTCTCACCAACGAGTGCGTTTGTACGCTCCATCTCGTTGCATGTGTTTTATGGGTGAGTGCGTTTTACGCTCCATCTCAACCCACCACATGTTTTCCTTTTGAGACAAAATGTTTTTTTTTATGTTTATGTTTTTTTTTCTCAATTTTTTTCTTGCTCTCAATTTTTCAAATTTCCAATTCTTGATTTTGTCTTCACATGATCCTGGAAACAAGATAAGCAGTTAAACAGTTCTAAATCATGAAATCAGTGCACATAGTCAACTCCACAACTAACCCAGTCAAGTAAACATGTATCTCACACTCAAGTACTCATGCAATACCAACTCAATCTAAATCAGTCAACTATGGGTCCTAACTTCATTATCATCTTTTATCAATTAATTCAGCATCAAACAAATTCTATCAATTAGCATCAATTTTCATTCTAAAACCAAAAACCTTTGAAAACTTGACCAAACACAAAAACTTTTGGAAAATTTAAATCAACTCAGATTTCCAAACTTAGAACAAAAGCAAAACCTATTCTATATTAAACTAAACCTAAACCTAAACCTAAACCTAAACCCCTCCCCCACACTCAAACCTTACATTGTCCCCAATGTAAGATAATCATGCAAAAGACGAGCAAAATAATAAAAAAAAAACAAATAAAGAAATAAAAAGGGATAGAAAAGCAAATCTGATGTCTTGGGTTGCCTCCCAAGCAGCGCATTTGGTTAACGTCGTTAGCCCGACATCAATGCTCCTCAATCATTCATAGCTCGGATCCACTAGGTCTATCATCTCCACACTCTCCATTGAAAATCCTTCACGGAAAGGTTTCAGCCTATGTCCATTGACCTTGAAGACTTTCCCTGTCTTTGGATTCTTTATATCTATAGCACCATGAGAGAACACTTTAGTAATAACAAATGGACCCTCCCACCGAGAGCGCAACTTACCTGGAAATAACTTCAGCCGCGAATTGAATAGGAGAACTTGTTGGCCAACGGTGAAATCTTTCCTCAAAATCTGCTTGTCATGGAAGGCCTTTGTTTTATTCTTGTATAGTCTAGAACTCTCATAGGCTTCATTCCTCATCTCTTCTAATTCCTGCAACTGAAACTTCCTATGCATCCCCGCTTCATCCAAACTCATATTACATTGCTTGATCGCCCAAAAAGCTCTGTGTTCTAATTCCACGGGTAGATGACATGGCTTCCCAAAAACCAATCTGTACGGAGACATACCAATGGGGGTTTTGTAGGCAGTTCTATACGCCCACAATGCATCTTCTAACCGCAGACTCCAATCTTTTCTGCTTGGCTTGACAACCTTCTCCAAAATCGATTTTCACTTCACGGTTGGATACTTCAGCTTGACCATTGCTTTTGCGGATGATAAGATGTAGAAATCTTATGCAAAACATTATATTTCCTGAAAAGTGCTGCTAGCATCCTGTTGCAAAAGTGAGTTCCTCTATCGCTGATGATAGCTCTAGGAGTTTCCAAATCTGACAAATATATTAGTTTTTGACAAAATCTGTAACAACTTTAGAATCATCAGTCCTGGTGGCTTTAGCTTCCACCCATTTAGAAACATAGTCAACAGCCAAGAGAATGTAAACATTACCATGAGAAACAGGAAAAAGGTCCCATAAAATCAATACCCCAAACATCAAAAATCTCAACAATTAAAATGGGAGTTTGTGGCATTTGATTTCTATGTGATATGTTACCTGTTCGTTGACAATTCTCACATGATTTACAAAATAGATATGAGTCTTTAAAAATTGTTGGCCAATAAAAAACCACTTTCTAAAACTTTATGACCAGTCCGTTTGGGTCCAAAATGACCTCCACAAGCATAGGAATGGCAAAAATTTAGAATAGACAATGTTTCGGTATTAGGCACACACCTACGGATTATTTGATCAGCACAAAATTTCCACAGATATGGATCATCCCAAACATAATGTCTAGCATCACTCCTAAGCTTATCCTTCGTGGTTTTTAGAAAATTCATTGGGAATAAATGCACTTGCCAAATAATTAACAATATTCGCGTACCAAGGCAATTCCTCCTGAATAGAAAAGAGATGCTCATCTGGAAAGGAATCATGCAAAGGTAGTGCCTCCTCATCTCTCATCAATCGACTCAAGTGATCTGCTACCAAGTTATCTGCTCCCTTCTTATCCTTGATTTCCAAGTCAAATTCCTGCAACAGCAGAATCCATCTGATAAATCCTGGGTTTAGAGTCCTTCTTGGTCAACCAAATATCTAAGAGCTGCATGGTCAGAATAAACTACAACTTTAGTGCCAAGTAAATAAGATCGAAATTTATCTAAAGCAAAAACAACAGATAAAAGTTCTTTTTCTGTTGTCGAGTAGTTAATCTGAGCTGCATTCAATGTTCTAGAGGCATAAGAAATGGCATGGACAACTTTGTCAACTCTTTGGCCCAAAACAGCTCCGACTGCATAATTGCTTGCATCACACATTATTTCAAAGGGAATATTCCAATTTGGCGGTTGAATCACGGGTGCGGAAGTCAATAGGCTTTTCAACATATCAAATGCCTTCTTGCACGTTTCATCGAACTGGAATTCCACATCTTTTTGCAAGCAATTTACATAATGGCAGAGCTATTTTGGGGAAGTCTTTGATAAAATCGCCGATAGAAACCTGCATGTCCAAGAAAAGAGCGAATCTCCCGCACACTAGCAGGGTAAGGCAAAGCAGACACAATATCTATCTTAGCTTTATCAACCTCTAAACCTTTAGCTGACACAAACATGACCAAGCACTATACCCTGTTCTACCATAAAGTGACACTTTTCCCAATTAAGAACAAGGTTAGTTTCCAAACATCTATCTAGCACACGCGTTAGATTTTCCAAGCACAAATCCAAAGAATCACCATGTACTGTGAAATCATCCATAAAGACCTCGATGCAACTTTCTAAAAGATCAAAAAAAATGCTTACCATGCATCGCTGGAAAGTACCTGGTGCATTACAAAGTCCAAACGACATCCTCCGGTATGCAAAAGTACCAAATGGACACGTGAATGTGGTCTTTTCCTGGTCTTCGGGTGCAATCACTATCTGATTATATCCTGAAAAACCATCTAGAAAGCAATAATAAGTATGCCCTGCTAATCGTTCTAGCATTTGATCAATAAAAGGAAGAGGAAAGTGATCTTTTCTGGTTACAGCATTTAGTTTCCTGTAGTCAATACACACTCTCCATCCTGTTTGTATCCGTGTGGGCACCAACTCATTATTGTCATTCGTGATGACAGTTATTCCAGACTTCTTCGGAACTACCTGTACCGGACTCACCCACTGACTGTCGGAGATGGGGTAGATTATGCCTGCATCAAGCAATATAATCACCTCTTTCTTGACTACCTCCATCATGGGTGGATTTAATCTTCGCTGTGCTTCTCTCGTGGGCTTTGCTCCATCATCCAAAAGAATCCTATGCATGCACATCGCGGGGCTTATACCTTTGATATCTGCTATCGTCCAGCCAAACACTGTGATCATGGTCCCTTAGGACTCTCAACAATTTCTCTTCCTGCACTTTGGTTAGATGCTAGCAATAATCACAGGTAACGTTTCATTAGTCCTTAAATATGCATATTTTAAGTGAGCAGGTAGGGGTTTCAATTCTAAGATTGGAGCTTGCTCCACAGAAGGTAACTGTTTTTTATGAGAAACAGGCAATTGAATTGATTGAACTGCATACTTATCTGTGAATTTTGGCAACGAGTGCAATGCAGCCACAACTTCCTTCAATTCCCTGATTCTGATCAAATTCTTCCTCTTTATCCATGTCCAAGTTGTTAGCAATAGCCATCTCCAAGCTTTCCCTGTGGTCTTGTTCAAAAGATCCCTGCACTATAGAATCAATGATGTCAATGGCAAAAACATGATCAACATCACTAGGGTACCTCATGGCGTCATATATATTGAACTGAATTTTCTCTCCATCAAATTCCATGGTCAAGGTCCCATTGTGTACATCGATCATTGTCCTTGCTGTTTTCAAGAATGGTCGCCCTAACAAGATATGTGAAGGATTTGGAGATCTATCATCTTCCATATCCACAATGTAAAAATCTGCAGGAAATATTAGCTGATTAACCTGCACTAAGACATCTTCAATTACCCCTTGCGGATAAGTGTTAGTACGATCAGCAAGTTGAATGATAACACCAGTTTGTTTCAAAGGTCCTAGATTTAAAGAGGCAAATACAGACAATGGCATGGACATTTATTGACGCTCCTAAATCTAACATGGCTTTCTCAACATCTGGTATTACCTATTCTGCATGGGATTTGTAAACATTCCTGGATCTTTACATTTAGGAGGCATTTTTCCTTTGAAGCACTGCTGACACATTCTCTCCTACAGTGATTTTTTCATCATCTTTCAATTTTCTTTTGTTAGTACACAATTCTTTCAAAAACTTTGCATACCTGGGCACTTGTTTGATGGCATCCAATAGAGGAATATTTACCTCTACCTTCCTGAAGGTTTCCAAAATTTCCCTTTCATTTTCCTCCTTCTTTGAAGTCTTGTGGGTTCTAGGTGAAACGGCAATGGTGGAGTCTTAACTGGAGTAGATGGGGTAACAAACTTCCCTCGGTGTCTCTATCTCATCACTAGCCTCCTCTTTTTCAATTTCCGTCACTGTTTTGGGTACTTCCAACTCCTTTCCACTCCTTAGTGTAATCGCACTAGCATTCTCCCTTGGATTGACAATTGTTTGGGAGGGCAACTTTCCTGAACCCTGAGCATCCAAACCTCCCCACTGTTGGGTGGCAAGTTGACCCTATCTGATTTCTCAAGTCTTGAACAGAATTTTTTGTTTCCTGCTGGAAACTGCTGTGTCCCTGTGTGTCATGAATGCCTTGAACATGTCTTCCAAAGATGTTCCAGGATTTGCAGGAGCTGCCTGTCTAGGTTGATATTGAGGTTTGAGTTGGTTGAGAGCCTTGTGGGAACCCTTGTTGTCTAACCGGATATACACCTTGCGCTGGTGGCCTATTTCCTCCATAACTCAAATTAGGATGATCCCTCCATCCTGGATTGTAAAGCATTGGAGTACGGGTCATACTTCCGCTAGTGGTTGTGCCTGATAGTTCCCCATCGCATTAGCTTGCTGTGTTTGTGTCTTCCTCTTGCAATGTTGGACAAGAATCGGACTATGACCAGTCATTAAGCAAATCCCACAAACTTTTGCTGCTGGTGTATTTCCTGTAGCCATTTGTTTAACCAGCACAGTTAGATCAGAAATTTGTTGTTCAAGGTTGCTCGTGGTCATCTCATTCACTCTTGCAGGTGCATGGTTATTCCTTGTCCCATACTGCTGAGAATTAGCAGCCATATTTGCAATTAGAGTCCTTGCAGCCTCCGGTGTCTTATCCACTAGTGCTCCTCCACTTGCAGCATCGATCATACTCCGATCCATTGGTAATAGTCCCTCATAAAAGTACTGAATCAGGTGTTGATCGTCTATTTGATGGGGAGGACAACTGGAACACAATTTTTTAAATCTTTCCCAATACTCATACAGTATCTCTCCGTTGAACTGTCGAATGCCGCATATCTCCTTTCTGATGTTGGCAACTCTTGAAGCAGGAAAGTACTTCTCCAAGAATAGCCTTTTCATGTCATTCCATGACTGTATTGACCCTGAAGGAAGATAGTACAACCAGTCCTTCGCTAGATCTCCCAGTGAGAATGGAAATGCCCTTAGCTTGATTTGATCCTCTGTTATTCCATGTGGCTTCATGGTGGAACACACCCACATGGAATTCCTTCAAGTGCTTGTATGGATTTCACCTGTGAGACCACGAAAAGTAGGCAAAAGATGAATTAGTCCCGATTTAAGTTCAAAAGCAGCAGTTAAAGTAGGATATTCAATGCACAAGGGTTGTTGATTAAGATTGGGAGTGGCTAATTCTTTGAGTGTTCTGTTGTTATTTGGCACCGCCATTTCATTCTTCCTTCTCTGAATCGGTGGATGATGTATTTGACAGTAACTCAAGTGCTATGTTGAGTCCCGGTGATGGAATTTCGTCTGACTCTGCAGTGATGCCTCGAGCTTGACGAGCTTCTTTCCTTAGCCTGCGTGCAGTTTTCTCAATTTCTGGATCAAAATTCAAATCACCGGATTGAGAGGTTCGTGTCATAAACTACAATAATGAACAAAAATAAAATAAAAAAAAATGAAGAATAAATAAAGATAAATAACACTTCCCCGGCAACGGCGCCAAAATTTGGGAGCTGTCGTTTTACACTCCAAAATTAATACCTTACTAACACTCTACTAGCACAAAACTTAGTATAATGACAAGCAAGGATCGATCCCACAGAGAAGTGAATTAATCTTTTACTTATTCTAGCATTCCTATTATTTCTATTAATGAGGGGTTTTTGAGTTTGATTCACTAAACTAACAAAAAAGTAATTAAGAATGATCAATGAATAAAAAGCTTCAGTTCTTCAGTTCAGTATCACCTTATCACAATTATGGGAAAATCAAGTTTAACAATATTTATCCTTCAATGAGACTAATAACCCTAGATAATCGCAATCGCTAATTATCCGCAATTCTCCTTATGTGTAAATCTAATGTGACAATCGCCTCAAGAGACTCTAACTATCATATAACCTAGAACTATCATCTAGATTTAATATAACAGCAGCATAAAGAATGAGAGAATTAGGTTATTCCAAGCAACAATTGCACAATCAGGAATTATTTAACTTGCCTTCTAATAATCTTAATAATATCCAAAAGCTTGTCCACAATCAGATACTATCAATTGCTACCTATGATCAGACATAATATCGTTTACTTAATACTATATCTTAATCTAGCAGATGATATCAATCAAATTAATTCAATTGGCCAGATCAAATCAAAAGATTAAATAACATATAATCAATTAAAACAGATTATCAGAATAAACCTCATACAAGAAGAAATAAATAAATAAAACCTGATTAAACCATTAATTATGAAAAAGATTCAACATCCCTTAGAACTGAAAGTAAGAGTTTAGCCTGACATGCCTTCAATCTCCTCCTATTAGAGTTACAATTGTAGTTGCCAAGATCTCTAGCTCTAGAATAATAATATCATAAATCATAAAAGTCTCTAAGTTTTTATACTTAGGGTTTCCTTCTCACTATCTGATCAATATAGACTAGAATCCTCTTCAGAATTGGCTTCCTTTTCCTCCTTCAGCTAGCCTTTAGCATCAAAATTCGTGACCTAGCGCCACTGGCGCTGTCCCAAGCGCTTCTAGCGCTGTTATGCAGAATGCCTAGCGCCGCTGGCGCTTGGTTTGTGAAGGGTCAAGCGCTAATAGCGCTGATGTAGCGCTTCTGGCGCTGTGCTGATGAATGGTCGAGCGCTGCTAGCGCTGTGCTGAGCGCCAATGGCGCTAGTGTGCAGTGGCTGATGGCTTGTGTAGCGCTGCGCAAGCGCTGTGGTCCTAGCGCTTCTGGCGCTAGGTCTCTCTCCTCACACATTTACAAAAATGCCATTTAAGCCCCAATTTTCCATCTTTTTCCACTTTTGACCTTGAATTCTCCTGAAATCAATAAATAACCTAATAAGTGCATATACACAATAAAACATGCAATAAACTAGATATAAAAGAATAAAAATAAATGAATAATATGCACTTATCAAAGGGCTGATATCCACACAAAAAAGACAAAAAATAACAAACCCTGGGAAGGGCTGAGATCCACGCGAACCACAACAAGATGGTGAGCAACCCTGGGAAGGGCTGATATCCACACAAAAAAGACAAAAAACAACAAACCCTAGGAAGGGCTGAGATCCAAGCGAACCACGACAAGATGGGTGAGCAACCCATGGAAAGGGGCTGATATCCACACAAAAAATAGACAAAAAACAACAAACCCTGGGAAGGGCTGAGATCCACGCGAAACCACCAACAAGATGGTGAGCAACTCTGGGAAAGGGCTGATATCCCACACAAAAAAAAGACACAAAAATAAACAAACCTGGGAGAGGGTTGAGATCCATTGCGAACCACAACAAGATGGTGAGCAACCCTGGGGAAGGGCTGATTATCCACACCAAAAAAGACAAAAAACAACAAACCCTAGGAAGGGCTGAGATCCACAGTGCGAACCACGACATAGATGGCGGAGCAAACCCTAGGAAGGGCTGATTATCGCGCACCTAAAAAATAACCAAAAAATAACAAACCCTTGGGAAGGGCTGAGATCCAACGCGAACCACAATATAAGATGTGTGAAGCAACCCTAGGAAGGGCTGATATCCCCACACAAAAAAAAGACCAAAAAACAAACAAACCTTGGGAAGGGCTTGAGTCTCCAAGCCGAACCACCGACCAACGGATGGTGAGCACCCCTGGGGAAGGGCCTTGATATTATATCCACACAAAAAAAGACAAAAAATAACAAACCCTGGGAGTAAGGGCTGAGATCCACCGCGAACCACAACAAGTGGTGCGCACCCCTGGGGAAAGGGCTAATATCCATACAAAAAACGACAAAAAACAACAAACCCTAGGAAGGGCTGAGATCCAAGCGAACCACGACAAGATGTGCGAGCAACCCTGGGAAGGGCTGATATCGCACAAAAAAAAGACAAAAAAACAACAAAACCCTGGGAAGGGCTTTGAGATCCACAAGCGAACCAACAACAACGGATGTGTAGAGCAACCCTAGTGAAGGGCTGCAGTATCCACACAAAAAAAAGACAAAAAACAAACAAAACCGGTGGGAATGGCTGAGATCCAAGCGAAACCACGGACAAGATGTTTGAGCAAACCCTGGGCATAGGTGCTGATATCCAACACAAAAAAAGACAAAAAATAACCAAACCCTGGGAAGGGCTGCGGAGATCCACCGCGAAACCACAACAAGATGGTGAGCAAACCCTGGAAAGGGCTGATATCCACACAAAAAAAAGACAAAAAACAACCAAAACCCCTATGAAAGGGCTGAGATCCAAGCGAACCACGACAAGATGGCGTAAGCAAACCCTGCGGAAGGGCTGATATCCGCACAAAAAAAGACAAAAAATAACAAAAGCCCTGGGAAGGGCTGAGATTCCACGGGCGAACCACAACAAGATGGTGAGCAACCCTTAGGAAAGGGGCTGGATAATCCACACAAAAAAAAAAGACCAAAAAACAACAAACCCTAGGGAAGGGCTTGAGATCTAAGCGAACCACGACAAGAATAGTGAGCGAACCCTGGGATGGAAAGGCTGATATCCACACAAAAAAGACAAAAAACAACAAATCCTGGAAAGGGCTGAGATCCACGCGTAAACACAACAAGATGATGTGAGGCAACCCCTTGGGTAAGGGATGATAACAAAAAACAAAAAACCCTGGGAAGGGCTGAGATCCACTGCGAAACCACAACAGAGATGGTGAGCAAACCCTGGGGAAGGGTGATATCCACACAAAAAAAGACAAAAAACAACAAACCCTGGGAAGGGAGAGATCCACGCGAAACCACAACAAAGATGGTGAGCAACCCTGAGAGAAGGCTTGATATCCACACAAAATTAGACAAAAAACAGAAATCAAAACTTGGGGAAGGGCTGGAGATCCAAAGCGAACCAACAATAAGATGGTGAGCAACCTTGGGGAAGGGCTGATATCCACACAAAAAAAGATAAAAAACAACAAACATACCCTGGGAAACGGCTAAGATCCACGCGAACCACAACAAGGATGGTGAGCAACCTAGGGAAGGGCTGGATATTTCCACACAAAAAAAAAAGACAAAAAACAACAAACCTTAGGAAGTGTTGAGATCCACTGGCGAACCACAACCGAGTTTTTGGTGAGCAAAACCCTAGGAAGGGCTGCTGATCCACACAAAAAAAAGACCAAAAAAACAATAAACCCTGGGAAGGGGCTGAAGATCCAAGCCGTAAAACCACAACAAGATGGTGAGCAAACCCTAGGAAGGGCTGATATCCTCACAAAAAAAGACAAAAAACAACATACCCTGGGAAAGGGCTGAGATCCAACGCGAACCACAAACATTGATGGTGAGGCACCCCTGGGGGAAGGGCTGATATCACACAAAAAAGACAAAAAATAACAAAACCCTGGGAAGGGCTAGAGATCCACTTGCGAACCACAACAAAGATGTGTGAGCAACCCTGGGAATGGGCTGATATCCACACAAAAAAGACAAAAAACCAACAACCCTTAGGAAGGGTGTTGAGATCCAAATGCGAGACCACGACAACGATGGTGAGCCACCCTGGAAAGGGCTGATTCCCACACAAAAACAAAAGCACAAAAAATCAACAAACCCTGGGGAAGGGTCTGACGATCCACGGCGTGTTTGAACCCAACAACAAGATGGTGGAGCAACTCTGGGAAGGGCTGATATCCACTACAAAAAAAGAACCCAAATAAATAACAAACCCTGGGAAGGGTTAGAGATCCATGCGTAACCACAAACAAGTATGGTGAGTCAACCCCTGGGAAGGGGCTGATATCCCACACAAAACCAAGACAAAAAAAACAACACAACCCTAGGGAAGGGCTGAGATCCTAGAAGCGTAACCACGACAAGATGGGCGAAGTCAACCCTAGGGAGTAGTGGCTGATCATCCGCACAAAAAGAAAGACATAAAAAATAACAAACCCTGGGAAGGGGGGCTGAGATCCACAGCGAAAACCACATTAAAGATGGTGAGCAAACC